>BPLQ01007044.1:1130628-1208128 GCA_021605075.1 Caerostris darwini
TCTCCAGTTTAAAATGATGTCAAAACACAAAATGAATCATAAATTTAGTTACAACACATAATCCACAAGTCTATTTGAATAACAGAACTTGAGTAATCACTTTTACTTCAGTAGAATGAACTGGATGGAAAGCGAAAGAAGTGACAAAATAAAAAGCCTTAATCAATTCATCTTTCTAAAAGAACTCCCTGCGACATGACATATGATTTTCCTGACACATTATCTTCTAAAGCAAAAATCAATCTCTTTGAGTTAGGCTTAATTTACGTCTAGAGGAAGGATAGACGACAATATTTTTCCATTTATGGCACCTGTACATCGACTCCCTCCTCACACCTTTTGATTTTATGATGAAGTTAGCATCATTTGTCATTTGGTACAAATAACTATGTTCCCAGTTTTCCTGTAATGTATTTTACTGCGGCTTCACAAAACCGTTTGTATGGATATTTTTTTTTAAATTTTGGATGTATCGATGACTAGAGAAATATAGTTTCCAATTTTCATAAATAGGCAAATGATTAATCACTATACTTTTGAAACAATAATGTTTGAAAAATATAATTTTAATAAACATAGCAGTGATATCCGCGGCTTTTTAAATTAGAATTTAGCTGCTTTTCTTTGTAATTTTATACGAATAATACATGTACTAAATTTAAAAAAAATTTTGCATCATAATTTTGTTAAAACATATATTTAGGGGCAATTGTGATTTAATATTTTCAGCAAACAAGTAGCAAAATAGATCAATGGATTCCATATTATAACTTCCTTCATATTTTACCTTAACGAATTAAATCTTAACTTTTCTTTATTTTGGACTGATTTTAAACATTATATTTTCATTTTTGAAGCAAGACTACTATTCTAATTTCAAAATTAGTTAAAGCTAGACAAAAATAATTAAAATTATTAAAACAAATTAATAACACGAAAGAAAATTTATATTTTCATTTTCATTTTTCCACTTTTATTAAAAAATTGAAATTTTTTAATTATGTAGCATTTATTTATTAATCATGAGGTCAAAATGAAAAAACACAATTGAATTTAAATTTAATCATTTTTTAAATTATTTGCATAATGTTGTGACGGTTTTCTCATATCGAAATATATTTCTTTCGGGCATTTTTCCCTTTAGTAAATCATCATAATTTGACTTTTCAATAATATATCCTAGAATATAATAAAAATACATTTTTGGTTAATGATTATAAACTATTTTGAATAAAATGCATGGTTATTTTATTCGAAAATTTATTAAATTTTTATTCATGAAATAAAATGTTTTGCTAATTATTTTTAAGCAAATTTATTACACTTTGATATGTTTGCACAAAAGTTAAAAACAAATAACATAATAGCAATAATTTTTTAATGAAATTTATATTGCCTAAAAAAGCTAAATACTTACAACTTTCCACTTCAACTGTGCATTGTTGTCGATCCATGGGGAAATATCTCAAATCCATTGGACAGCTGTTTGTGACTGTTAACCTGGAACAAATACATAACGTTACTAATTAAGGAAGTTCAATTCAAATCTAGTACTCACTTTTTCTTTAATACATCGCTAATATGGAAACGTTTTCATTTTAATATGAAGCTGATTCAAAAAAGTAAATCAAATATTTTTAAGTCACATTTGTATGAATTATCTTTACTGAAAAGGATAACTCGTCATTTTAGAATAATTTTCAAAGTCAGAATAGAATCCAAATGAAAAAAACCCCGCATTAGATCTGAATAAATTAAGCAGCAGAAAATAAATAGCACTTTTTCAAAAGGAAACAATTTATCAGATTGGCCAAACCGAAAATGCTCAATCTAATTTCTCATATTCGAAAACATTATTATTAAATCATGTTTCAGCTCACAAAAAGGCTTCTCCCTCATTACCATAACAATGAGGAAAAATAATTGTTTTTCCCGTCGGTTCTAATTAAGCCGATTAGGCAAAAAAAATTCGGGCCGAATCAAAGTAGTGATCTTATCTGCTATGCCTTAATTACACAAATACAGGAAGGAACTAAAAAAATCGAGGAGTTTTTTTTCCCCGATTCTTTCACTATAACCTGAGAATTTTTTGCATTGAATCTTCAGTTTGCCATCAATCTTTCTGTTTATTTTTTACATTGAGTAGTGCTTTATAGTGTGGTAAGACAAATTGTCCCTTTCACCTGCATGAAACTAACATGGCATTTCACTGAATTTAAGTGAAAACTTTTGAATGAAATCACTTCGTTTACATAAGCATTCCATCAATAACGATTTTTTTTTATTTGAGTATCATTGAAAACAATTTATGAAAAAAGAAATAAAAGAAAATAAATGTTCTTTCAATTGTATGAAGAAGAAATGTTTATTGAAAGCTAATCAAGAAAAGCAATGTTTTGAAAACTGATAAATACAAGGAACTAAGAAAGAACCATTGGGAACAGTCCTAGATTCCGAAAATCAATTAGGAAAGCATATTTATTAAAAAAAAAATTTTTTTAAATCAATCGAAACAAATTCCAAAGATTTGATATTAAAATATATTGATAAAAAGAAGTAATTTAAATCACTGAAAATTAAAAACTCTCATTATAAAGAATTTGTTTAGAATTGCTAATGAGGCAATGACTCTAGTCTTCTTTTTGTTCTTAGTTCGTGATAGTTCTATTGTTCTTAGTGCTATTATTATTCTATGTAACATTTTGCCTAGCCATTGGAAATAAAAAAAAATTTAAATATTGAACAAAAATATTCGCAACTTATAATTAAATAATTTTAATTCTTTACCTTCTAACAGTATACTTTTGCTTATTATTATTATTAAAAATATGTATTTGAATAAGAAAATAAAAATAATATGCACATCATTGAACTAAATTTTTGAATGTTTATTGTATCACTTTAATTTAGACTTTTAATAAAACGTTTTCCCTCCTTAATGATACCTTTTCAATATTGTTTTTTATTTTTAGAATATTGATAAAAGTTGTGGCTTTATTGCTTTTCAATAATCTTTTAAAAACACATCTTGAAAAAAATATTTTTAAACTGCACATTTAAATAACATTTTTAAAAGAATTAAAAATTTTGTAATTTTTTGAATTCCTAGAAGTTTTAAAATATTTACATTTTTTACTTGATTTTTTTTTACATTTATTGAACTATATTACCCAAACCTGTGGGTGGATATTTAAATATATCTAAAATTAGGGTCATTATATATTTTTTCTGTGACACGTTGTGAAAAATGAAGAAAATTAATGTTTCTTCATTTAATTTTATTAATGAAGATAATACTAAAAGCCTCGATGATAATTCCATCCACAGTTTTATCAGATACATAAAAAAGTGCATGAACAAAAAGTTTAAAACTTCTACCTCAAATACAGAAATCTTAGGATTTTCAAAATTTTAAGCGAAAAAAAAATGAACTTTGTGAAAAAGCTTTTAAAGTTTTCATATGTGAAAAAGAGACACTTAAACTGCAATATTATACATATTGCACACATTCCGATGCAAACTGTATAAATTTAAAGGTATATAAAACATTTTAAGCAGATATATTTAATGCAAAATAAATTATAACGTTTTAAACATTAACCAATATATGAAAAAAATGAACGAGAAAATAAATCTTGGGGAAAAAATTATCTTGGACTACAAATTTATTTAAAACTAAATGAAGAACACTATATGCAAAAACTAAACTCTGAAATGAGTATTCTCTACGCTTTATAACAAGTTTATTTTTTATTCGTGCTAACACATAAACTGTAGCAATTTTCCTCTTTCTTTGATAAACATGCCTATAATCTCTCCACAATGCTAAGAATCTTGACTGTTCATTAAAAAGATATCATTTTCAGAATTTAAATTCTGTAAAGATTTAAAAGTTTCCAGATTAAATTCCAAAACTGCATCAGCAATTGTCATTTTAACACGGGGAAGCGAAGCAGAAGCTTCTTTTGAATATTTATTTCATATCACATTGCGCATATTTTCATTTGAGTTCTGTATCAGGCATCTTACACAGCATTCAAGAAGTTTATTTGATGCCAGTCTTTGAAAGAATTGGCACAACGCTTAGCAAATAACTTGCATTGATGGGTGTTTTATATGAGTTCTATGTGAATTAGGTGTTTCACCATTTGTTAATGTTGCTGGATAAAAACAATTCCTGAAAACACTTATTGTTTTGCGGTTTGGTATAAATAGAGCTGGTATGCAACAGTGTAGCATAAATGGAAATTTCTGTTAAATTTATATTGCCTTTAAACCTAAGATTAGCAATCTGAAAATATTGTGCGAATTTGTTAATAGTTTCTACTTTCAAATTTCAAGTGTGGGACACTATAAACCTATTTTTTACTTATCTTGCCCATAATTTATATGCTGCTTCCATTTTGAACCAGAAGAATTGAATGGAGAATGAACCAGAAGATCTGTGAGGATTGAAACTGCATGAAGTTTCATGGCCTTCATACCATATGCAATATTTTGAGGATTTTTTAACGAGGTTAGATTTTGCTTGCTTACACATACTACAATGTTTTGGCGACAAACTGTTTGTGAGATGCATGTTTCACTCTCTAGTTTTCATACTATACATCATATACAACTTTTAACTTCTCGTGAAATCCCTATTTTCCCCTAAAACCACAAATAAAGAAACCTTGCATACTCTGCTCACCAGATTTGCAAACATTTTAATTAGCATATTGACACCTACAATTACATAATTAGGGCAATAACTCGCATTTTTTAAAAAATGTTTTGAGGTACATTATTAACATGACATTCTTATGTAGGACATCTGATAGATATATTTTTTATATATTCTCAGCATTAGATGAAAGGCTTTCAAAAATATTACTTATTTGTGGCATAACCACACATTTATGTTTAGGTGACGGCATATTGCTAATAGAAATACAAATTAAGCTAAATAAATTACTTTCAATAAATGACTAATCGAAATATTTAAAACAAACTGCAAGAGGAAAGATAAAAAAATACACATTATTTGTAACAGATGGCTTGTTTAGAATAAACTTTACTCAAAAACTAATAACAAGCTTCACTAGCTAACGTAATCACAGTGTAAACAAAAGTAATCCAAGTAAGTTACGGTTTTATTTCCTTTTATACCTTTTATCAACAATAATAAAATGAAATGATGCAATATTCCTTAGGCTATGACACTTGTGAAGGAAATGCCACATCCACGTTTAAAGGATTGTTTACAGCCAGGAATCTCTTTAAATTTTCATGATCTTCAATAAAACCTGAATAATTTCCGAAATATTGAAGATCCGGCTTTAAGTTTTTGCTTAAATATACAAAACAGTTACAGCTATAATTTCAACTAATAAAAAAAATCGATATTTTGGCTACATTTTGGATACTATATTCCCTTCAGGATAATATTATGACTACGGCATCAAAATTTTCCAAACATGTTCTTTTTTCAAGAAATTATAAAACAAAGTTGTTATCAAATAAAATATTTTATTTCTTATGCTTTATTTCATTTGCAATACATGATTTTTAAGGATAATATTACATGACAATGGTATCAAAATATTTGAAAGATGTTCTTTTTTCGAGACATTATAAAACATTGTTATCAGTAAATAAAAGACTTTTTTCTTTTTCATTTTTAGATCAGTTAATTTGCAACTGAAAACTAATGCCTAATGTCTCATACAAATTTGCTTCATTTATTTAATAAAAGTTCAAAACACATAATATTATGTTAGTGAAACAAATTTCACTAAAAAAGCAAGGGATGTCTTTTAGTTTTGGTTAATATACAACACGAAAATATTCATAAAAATTTAAATTTGAAATATATATATATATTATAATATATTTGTTTGTATAATAAATAAATGTACAAGTCAATATAAAGTGTCCAGCGGAAAAAAAACATAATTCAGATATTTTTTCTTAAATCCTTATTTTTTATTTGATCCTCTGATTGCAATTAAAACTTATACTTGATAAGTTCCAATTCCCTTTAAATCATGAAAACTAATTTAAAATGTATATTTTTAGAGAAACACTTAAAAAAACCGCAAATACTAAGTTTTTTAAGCAAACTTTCTTACAAAATATTTTATAAACGATTCTTTGAATTATTCTTTTAAATATTTGATAATTCTTGTAACATTGCTTATGATTTGTATAAAAAAGCAGATAATTTCATTTTTTAAAAGAAATTTTGAATTCAAAATGTTAACGACTTCTACAGCCTTTGTTTCTTTTCATTTCACTTATGCCTACGTTAGTTACTTAGTATCATAAGTTTTTCTCTATTCTATATTATAATTCTATGTACTTCTGTAAGTAATTGTAATTGTATAGTAATAGAGTATATACTGTATAGTAATTGTAATTAAAACAAGTAATATATAAAAAAAAATATTTAAGTCAATTCCTACTTTTTTTTCACTATATTGCAGAAGTCCTTTATAAATAAGTTTCATTCCTTTTTTTAAGTTTATCTGGCGCCATCTATAGGTAGATATATGTAATTTAAATCTAAAAAAAACTAAAATTAATTAATTAAATTTAATTATGGAATTAATATTTGAACAAACTGTATTAACATCAAGTGTCATTCACTACAAGTTCAAAAACAATGTATTTGAACTTGAGTGGATGAATAAAAAGTATTTTATTAATAATTGAAAATTTGTACAAGATATATATAGGGAGAGTGTGAGCTAATAGAAGGAATTGAAAAATATCTCCACTCTCGTCTTTTTAGCTGGTAGGGGACTACATAGCCCTGAGTACAGAGATGAGGAGTAGTGAAAAGTAAAGTAAAAGTCTACTTCTAACCCAGGAAGTTATTTTTAGTAGACATGAATTCTCTCTACCTGGACAAGTAGTTAACACAAAAGTATTTTCTTTTGTCTTCATATAGTGGCGGTACATGACTTGAAAGTATTGAACCATTTTTATTGGTACTTTTCTCCTAGAAAAATTTTACCTGTTGAAAGTCGAGTAACTCGAGATTTGGTGACCTCAATTTGACGAGTATGTACGAAATATTTTGAAAGAAGTTCTCCGTTTATCCATCCAGAAAATGAAAATGCAACTTGTCACTTAGTTGGACAAGTTTAGGCAGGGATTCTTTTATTTATATTTCATGTAGGTTATTTCTTTTCATATATTTATCTGAAGGGCGAAATGCTTTGTAATAAGAATATAAATTCAGGAATAAAAAAATACTTTAGGTAAAAAGGCTTTGAAAATCCTTAGAGACACGCATATGTAAAAATGGTCTGCGATCACAAAGACATGGAACAGAATATAAAGTATATTTTAGAATTTTGAATTATTCTTAAACATTTTATGTTAATTTGGTATTCTAAAAGTAGTAACTAATGAAATATTTATTACATGTTATTGGTACAATGTTGGTTTACTTCTTATAAATTTTACATGTGAATGCAAGTAGGAATCATTTAAATGTCAAAGCATTTTTTAACGGTATATAAAACAAAAATATCCAAACATTTGTAAATTATTGGATCAAAATTTAAGTTTAATTCAACTGCATTTTTAGAAGATTTTAAAAGTGAATCATTGATTTCTGAATGCAAGCCATTTAAGTTACTTTTTTACTTGGCCTGCGATAGGAAGTTTTGTAAGTAATTGTTTTTAGTAGTATTAAAATTTATTTGTTGATAGAAATATGAAAGAATTGAATTCGGTTATTCAGATCTTCTAAAATATAAAATTTTAAATAAATCAAAAATTTTCATTAATGATGAATTAATGAACCCGAGTCATTTACGATGCATAATTAAATTTTTTGAAATATCATGGTGATTTTCAAGCAAATAAAAATTAAAGTTATATTTTTAACCATTTGCCTTTGTATGCAATGATATTATTTTTTCACTTATATATGATAAGATTTTTCAATGCATATAAAATAAAATATAACATATGGCTCTATATTGATACCCTTCTGAAATAGTACAAATTAGCAAAAGTTTAAATGTTTTTATAGAATTTTAAACGAATTAGTGTCATTTGAAAAGATTTCATTATGCGTAGAATTCTTATACATTAGTTTTCAAAATTAAGAGAATTTGCATGTTTTTTATTTCAGAATGAATGAAATAAAAGACTAATGCTTCCAAACAAAAGATGCAAATTTGTAGTGTCGAATTCATAAAATTATACTTGCGTGTGGACGATTATTACAAATGCACGCAACAAAGTTCTTATTCTTTTTGGTCAAACGCATCACCGAATATATCCTTTTTTGCAAAATTCTAGTGAAATTCAAAAGCAAAAATTTTAAATGTGTAATCCTCAAAATTCAAACGATGGAATGACGTGATGAAATCGATTGAAATCTTAAGAACAGAAATAACACGGAACGTCATGTCTAACTTATGAACACAGTTTAAAGATACTGAATACTTTGACAGGAAACCTGAGAAAAGTAATTAAATGACCATGAGGAAAATTGAAATTCGTTATTCTTTCATTGTAGAGAGGCATAACAAGCATTAAAGATCTTTTCAGCACTCTCCAGACGTCCGAAGGACTCCAGTTTCATAGAATACTATTTCCAGAAGACTACACGAGAGACATCTAACTGCAGAAAGACCTGTTTTTTGCTTCCCTCTTACTTTGATGACACTAGAGGCCGTTAAGCTTTCTACAGAAAACATCGATTTTGACCAGAAACGGTAGGTGGGATTTTTATTCTCTGATGAAACTCGGTTGAGCCAAACTACTTATTATCACATGCATCTGGAAAGAACCAGGAACCTCCTCCTAGTCTTCCGAAAAAGAGATAACTATGGAAGCGGAGGTTTGATTGTCTGGGTATGCATGCTGTTAGATGGATGCACAGATCTCCGTCATTCTCAGAGACTTTATAATAGTTGTAAATTATAAAGACAAAATTTTAACCTATGTTCACCTTTTTAGGAGTGCTATCGGCCCTGATTACATTTAAATAGACGACAACGCGCGTCCTCATAGAGCTCCTCTGATTGAACCTTTTCTAGAAAGTTAAGACTTTTTTAGTTAGAAATTCAGCCAGATCTCCAAATCTAAAGCCTATATAGGTCAATGACGCCCTTCATAAAACAATACAGACCCTGATAAAAATATTGTTAGAGGAATGGTGTCATCTTCACAGGGACTCATAAACAACTCGATTTCCAATACAAAATCGCGTTGCTGTATAATTGTAAGTGGAGACCATACCCTCGTTAACCCTTTTCGGTGTTCGATATTGTAAAATCAGTTTCAGAATTTCTGACACTGATGAATCTTACGTTCTGGCACGTGCGTGTATAAGAATTTTTTTTTTCTATATCAACTGTTTTTCATACCTCATTTTTTTAAACTTTAAGTAGCAGTTCTGGAAATAATCGATTAAAAGCAAAAGTCTTAGAAATATCGACCATTAGTGTGTTTATTATTTTACATTATCATTTTTATTTTCAATAATTCTGATTTGCATATTTTTAATCGTAGATTCTATTTTTCTTTTAAAGATAATCAACTATATTGAATGGTTTCGGTTCTTATAATAATTAATGCAAATTTGAAAGCTTTTAAGTTTATGTTTCAACATTTGAATGTAATGTAACAAAATATACACTGTTGTTTAGGTAAATCGTTTACATTCTCTGCCAATTTTTATGAATTGTGGTTATGAAGAATATAGTTTAACATTATAATATAAGAACTATTAAATTTCTTCTGAATCTGTGTTTCGTGGAATTATATTTTGAGAAATTTGTTTCATGTTATAAAAAATTTTTTCAATTTTATTAATTATTTCTCCTTACCTTTCAACATGCTTTTCAAAAGTCTATGAAAGTAAAATTTCAGTTATAAATATATATTATTTTATATAACGCACACTCAAAGTGATACTAGTTTAATCATTACAAAAAGCAATTGTCATTTGAAACATAGTACCTTTCAAATCGAAAACTGATCATTTTAACGCACTTTTGAAGATTCATCATAAATCACAAAGTTTTATTCATTTTAGAGAGAAATTTTGATGTGCTTTATGACGAAGTTTTAATTTTAAGAAATTGGTTCCAATTTTTGTAATTCAATTGATGTATTTTTTTAAATAGCATAAGATATATATAGAAAAATAAAACAAAATTAACAAACTTGTTTCCTTTTAGATTATATTTGAAATATATAATGCACAACTTAAATTTTTATACCAAATAGAAGCTAAATAACATGCTTATTCTGCAAACCTAAAATTTTAATGCTATCTAATATATATTTTTTTTAAAATAAAAACGACACAAAAATTGAAATTATCAAAATATTTAGAATTTATCATTCTATATATTAAACTTTATTCGTCCTATTAACATAACTGAGGTTCGCAGAATTAAAGTACACAAGTGCAACATTAATGCAAAATTTTATAACTCTACAGTCTTAACTTGTTTTTGCAGTCTTGAAAGAAATGCGAAAATCAGAAACTGAGAAAATCCAAATTAATGAATAAATTTTTATTATTTACTACATATGGAACTTCTTAAAATTGTCCTGCTTCATATTCAAGACCTTCTATTTCAACGAAATGTTCCTAAGAGATTTATTTTCCTAATTTTATTAGCCCTACGGGCCTCTAATATTGAGTAAGTGGGCTTAATTTCAGTTCCTTTTGCACATGAATAATCAAAATATAAAGCAAAAGTAACAGAGATGCAATTTAATTTAAATACAATATGCTACATAATTGTTTCTAATTAATTATGTTTCTTTGTAATATGATAATTAATCAAATACCGTCCCTGTATTATCTCCTAGACCAGGGGTCGGCAACCTGTGGCTCGCGAGCCACATGTGGCTCTTTGGATGTGAAGCTGCGGCTCTTTGGATCCATTAGCAAATATTATTTATTTTATAAAAAGAAAGCATTTAAAAATCGTTCTGAATCGATTAACGAGGATTAGGCACCGATTCTATCTCTCAGCCACTTGTACTCGCTTTTCACCGCACTCAAAGAAACAAAGTTCTATGATTCTGTTTCTCATTCCAATAACCAGGTCCTCAAAGATCTTCAAAATTTTGATTATGATATTTCTCTTCCCAGCAGCCGCAAACTCCCACGATACGTATTTAATATTAATAAACAATACGCTTGCTATTAGTTTCTTCCCAGACAACCGATGGTTGCTTTCCCCCTCGGCGCCGCTTTTCAAGATCAAAGGTTATTTTCGCCTTGGTTCTGGTGGACTGAAACGATGGTTTTGGTTTCGTACTCGATTCTCTCTCTCTCTCGCACCTAGCGTGATTTTTATTTTTGTGCTTTTATTTAGTTACTCCGACTGTGCTCGAATAATCGCAAAATTTGTAATCTGCTGTTTTGGATACCTAAATAATAATTTTAAAGATCCTTTATTACAGCTTTACCGCAAGCATGGCATCTACAAAAAAAGAGAAGAACTGAAGATAGACATCGAGAATTCAATCGGGATTGGACGGAGTCGTTCGCTTTCATATGCAACTCAGATGGCCTTCCGACTTGTCTCATTTGCCACGAAAAACTCGCTCACAATAAGAAATCAAATTTAGAGAGACACTTCACTAAAAAACATACTCAGTTTGCTAGTAAATATCCAGCCGGCGAAGAACGAAAAAAAGCTGTCGACGAGCTCCAAAAACAAAAACAGCAATCAAGTTCCATGTTAAGTAACTGGGCGCAATTTACAAGTAATGTTAATCTAGCAAGCTTCGTGGTATCACTAGAAATTGCAAAAAAAGACAAACCATTCACAGATGGTGAGTATGTCAAAGATTGCTTCATACGTGCATCTGAAGAACTGTTTCGTGATTTCAAAAACCAACCAGAAATCTTGAAAAAATCAAAGATTTGCCATTATCCGCTAAAACAGTACAAGATAGAATAGCTAAAATGTCTTCAAATGTAACATATTTGCAGGTGGAAGATATTTTCTGTCATATCACTTGCTATAGATGAGTCTTGCGACATAAAAGACACGGCACAAGTTGCCCTTTTTGTCAAGTATATGTCTTCCCAAGGTCCAAAAGAAGAACTTCTAGGATTGCTACCGCTCTCGGGACAAACTAGAGGGGAAGATATAGCGAATGCTGTGCAAAAATGCCTTGAAGACAATAAGATCGATTTAAATAAAATCGTTTCAATAACAACTGATGGAGCCAGAAGTATGACAGGAAAAAATAAAGGGGCAATAACGATTCTTCAGAGCAAAATAAACCACGAAATTCTTACGTTTCACTGCATAATACACCAAGAAGCGCTTTGTGCCCAGACATTTCCTGCCGAAATAGTTGAGGTCATGAATTTGGTAATCAAGATTGTTAACAGCATCTTGTCAAAAGCACTCTACCATCGTCAGTTTAAAGAATTCTTAAACGAAATGGAGACTCAGTATTCCGACCTCCTACTTCACAATAAAGTGCGATGGCTTTCCAAAGGTAAGGTGTTGAAACGTTTTTGCTTTGTGCTTGAATGAAATAAATACATTCCTAAATGAAAAGGCATTAATCACCCTGAATTAGAGAACGACAAATGGTTGCAAAAATTTTACTTTATGGTGGATATCACAGCGAAATTAAATGAGCTGAATCTAAAACTGCAAGGAAAGGGAAACCCAGCCTATGTTTTGGTAGAAGAATTGGTTTGTTTTGAAGAAAAATTAATTCTTTTTGCAGAAGATATTCAGAGCGGTAAATTACTTCATTTTCAATTTCTGAAGCAATATCGTGATAAAACTAGTGCAACTGTTGACAGGAGGTACTTCAGGTCAGTTATAAAAAAAATTAAAGATGAATTTGCTGACAGATTTGAGCAATTCAAAACCACTCTAGCATTCATAGTAAATCCTCTCAACACAAATAGTAACGAAATCCACATTGAGCCATTTGGAATTGATACTGGATCTCTAGAAATGCAATTGATCGATTTAAAAAGTAAAGCTTTGTGGAGTGGAAAATTTACAGAGTTGAAAAGCAAGTTGGAAGAGTTGGAAGTCCAGAAATGTATGTACATAACGCAACAAAAGTGGACAACTTTAAAAGAAATGCCGCGAGTTGAGGCACTTATATTCGACGCATGGAATAGTCTTCCAGATTGCTACAGTGAGGTGAAGAAGTTGGCATTTGGAGTACTGACTATCTTTGGATCGACATATTCGTGCAAACAAGCGTTCTCTTGCATGAATATAATTAAAAGTAAAGTAAGAAGCCAACTAACAAATGAAAATTTAGAGGCGTGTTTAAAACTTAAAGCAACAAGTTATGAGCCAAATTTATCCAAACTTTCTAAAACCATGCAAAGCCAATGCTCCCATTGAATATGTTTACTCAAATGTATGTTATTGTTTTTATTTTAAGTACAAATTACATTGTTTAATAAAGTTTAAATTTTCTACTTGAATAACCATGCAAAGCCATCGCTCCCATTGAATTTGTTTGTTCCATTGTTTGTTAAATTACAAGTTACAGTTAGTGTTGTAAGTAAATGTTTGTTTTAATTTTTTACTTAAATAATAAGTTTTTTACTTAAACAATAAGTTATCTAATAATGAATAAATAGAATGATATAATGAATAAATAGATATTTTTTCTTATGAATAAATAGATTAGTTTTTTTTTATAAAAAAACTTTATTTATGCGAGTATTAACAGGTGGGCTAGTATTATTAAATCGGCGCTACTGGTATTAAATCCATAAGATTTTTAGTTAGCTCTAACCTTCAAAAGACACGTGTATAAATTTGACAGCTGGTGCAATATTAGTATGGGAGTTATATCATTTTTAGTGAAGCAACTTTTGTTAGTTTGAAAAAATGGATAAAAAGGAATTTCGTGGGTTAATAAAGCATTTCTGCTTGGCCAAAAAATATAAATACTATTGAAGCCAAGGCTTGGCTCGATAAACATTATTCGGACCCTAAAGATATCAACGGAACGTGTTGGACATAACGTGAATGAATATTTGGATATGCGAAAGCTCTGTTCAAAGTGGGTGCCGCGCAGAGCTCACAATCGACCCAAAACAACAACCAATTGATGATTCTAAGCAGTGTTTGGAGCTATTCAATCGTAATAAACCCGAATTTTTCGTCGATATGGGACAATGGATGAAACATGGCTCCATCATTTCACACCGGAATCCAATCGACAGTCAGCTTAGTGGATTGCACGTGATGAACACT
Source organism: Caerostris darwini (assembly GCA_021605075.1). Classification (NCBI taxonomy): domain Eukaryota; kingdom Metazoa; phylum Arthropoda; class Arachnida; order Araneae; family Araneidae; genus Caerostris; species Caerostris darwini. Next base: position 1,144,854 of record BPLQ01007044.1, read on the forward strand.
AAAAATGCTATAACTCACATATTAATAGTGAACAGCTATCAAATTTATATACGTGCCTTTTGAAGGTTTGGGCGAATTAAAAATCGTATGGATTTAATACTAGTAGCGCCATCTATGTGTCAGCCTACGAACTTTTCATCCCATCGGTTATTTATTGTTGGCAAGAAAAAATTTTGTGGCTCTTTAAAACTTTGAAATTTTGTAAATTGTCATTTTTGGCTCTTCCGACACAAAAGGTTGCCGACCCCTGTCCTAGACAGTACATACACTGATATGAAATGAATGATCGCGAGGTTTCCCATATGCAATAACAGCAGACGCAGATTTTAATATTTTCAGTACCTGCAACTTCTTATTTTATTAAATTTTTCAATGACTTAAGAGCTATTTATTTTCATTTCAATTTTACTCATAATTTTGTCAAGTGATTTTCGGGATTTATTTTTATTCTTTTTCTTATAGGAGCAAGTAGATCCATTGCTATACAAAATATTCTTTATTCTTGATAAGCTTATGACCATAAAATGCATCCATAGCATAGAATAATGTATAATTTATCTCATGATAATCTTTTCTTGATTCAACGACTGGTAAGCTTTTAAAATTTGATAATGAAGTTCAACGTAAGACTTAAATCCAGTTGAAACATAATTCTTTTTTTTAATAATTTAATATTTTTTTTTCTTTCTTTCAGCATTCGTATATTTTAGGTGGAAACATATTAAATACTTTGAAAATTTCAAACTATCAGATTAATTATTTAATATCCATTATTCTGATAAGTAATATTTATATCTTCATCCAAACTGTTTTAAAAATGTAGTTTTTTTGCTGACTCAGATAGGCATGGAACACACAGTTCTGCTGTGTGTTTTGACTGATTCCCTTTAAAACGAAGTAGTTTTTGGTAAAAATAGGTACATCTATGAACTGCTTTGCTTGACATTTTATAAATAAAGATGATTAGTGAATCCTAAACAAAATAAACCTATTTTGAGAAAAGCAAGAAGCAAAATACAATTAAAAAGACCAAATGGCAAGAATAACAGATGTAAACGAAAACATGATACAAGTAAAGTTATGATAAGTTGTGGACTTCTTTTGTTTAAAAAATAAATAAAAATAGACTTTACAGTGAAATTATAACCAACACACATATTTTGAAATGTTGACCTTGAAAATATTTCTATGACGCATTCATTCAGAAACCGAAACTAAATATAATGTGGTTTGTTTGCAAGGTCAAGTTGCAATTTTTTACTTACTATAGATGTAGTTTTAGTCTGAATTCAATGCGGCTTAACTTAAAATTTCTTATCGTTCTTAATAATTTTTAAAAAACTTCTTTTGAAAAATCGATTTTTTGAAGATGTAAATGTCGCCTTTTAAGTGATACGTACGAAAAGAAAGAATTATTTTTAAACTGCTTACTCTTAACTCTTTCTTGGCATCACATCAATAACAATAAAAAACATTTAATGAAAAGTAATTCTTAACTTTATCTAATTCCCTGAAAACGCAGTCGTCTTGTAAATGTGTTTTCGCATTGAGATAGCAATTCATTTTTGTTATCTAACAAAAAACAAATTGTTCTCCAGAATGGAATAGCTCATGCATTCAAGTATTGTACAACACTTTCCTGTGACAATCCATTCTGTATATATATCTTGATGATACTGTCTCACGCACGGCACGCAAATTGCCCAACTGGTGGCCATCCATATTGTATTCTCTCACGCTCTGCTTTCATACGTCTGAGAAAGAAAAATGTTTCTTTTAGGGCATCTGAAATTGATGCTTTCTTCAACATTATGGACAGCTGAAATCTTTTCAGCGTTTTCTATTCAATAGACGGATAGAGATAACAAAAAATAAAGATCCAGGAGTAGATTTTACGGAATTTCTCATCCGAATTTTTAATACGGGAATAACATACTTTTTTCTAACAATACTTTGTATTTACAGGAACTGCACTGATTCGTAATATCATTTTTGTCACGATTCAAATGTTTTCATTTAGTTGTTATATTTTCGATCATTAACATTCTACAATCTCAAAATAATCATTCAACACAATTTTAAGTGTTAAGAAATAAGCAATAATAGTAATTCTTAACTTAAAGGAACGTTACATTTTTGTAATGGAAATTCATAATTTTTCATAAAAGAACATTTATCAAAACTTTTACACCGGCAGTATTTCAATGAATTTTATAGGTGAAATAATGCATCTGTGATATTATTTGAAATATTCACTGTTATTGATTTAAAATAATAAGAGATGCAAATGTTCGCAATAAAAGGTCTTAAGGTATTTATTCTAGAAATTTAAGTCATTTTTTAATCAACTGGTTTATGCACAGTTTTTTAAATGAAAATGGGAGTATAATAATTCATTTTTTCAGTTAATTTTTCATTAAATAATCGATAAGAAAGCATCAAATAATAAGTAGAAATACGTAATTTTCTATATAAAATAATTGAAAACGTATAAATACTTGTTGGAAAATGTCCTAACTTTCTTTATTATTTTCAGTGAAAGTTTCAGCTTAATAATACATGTGTGTACTTCAAGTAATTCAATTTAATTTTCGTAAATAACTTAACCTTCTAAAAATTAATCGATTTATTTTTTGAAAAAAATCCTTGACGCAAAATATCTTTTAAATTTAAAATGTTTTGGAAACAATCAAGTGCTCATGAAACTCACAGACGAAGTAGAAATTTTTTCTTTGAGAAGGAAAAGAAAATCAAGCTTTCAAAACACCCCTTGAAAATGACTGAACACCAGCGATTAACTAAGGATAGCTCGATCAAAAACTAATAAAAATAAGTGCTCCGTTCTGGCTATTTCAAATTAAAAAATGTTTTCATAGCGTTGTTTATGCAGCGTAGTAGTTACAGATGAAAAAAAGAAGAAAAAAATTCTTCAATAATTAGCGAAGCAATCGTGATATTTATTTTATTCTCCTAATTTCCAAAATGATGCATTTTGCATTTTTATACTTAAACTAAAAATGGATCCGAAAGGAACTTTGATGGAGGTTTTTTTTATACTCAATTTTTTCCACAAAATAAAAGCGAATCCTTCAAAGATCTAACGAGAAATACTTTGATTTTAAGTACACCCAACATTTGAGAACAGAACATTTGAAACATGTTTCAAAATTTATATTAAAAAATGCTACAAATATGTTTAGGCAGAAAATCTGCAGGTAAAGGCTATTTTCATCTAGTCGTAAGGAGTCACAAAATCCACTAAATCCTTATAAGAAGCAGTTTCCTGAGTAAAAACCCATTTAAACAGGAAAACTGTTTAATACGGCAGCCAACCAAAAATACTGGTGATCAAATACGCACATTTAATAATGAATGGTATAATTTCGGCACCCTATTTATTTTAAAGCATATTTAAGCAATGTACCAGTAATCTATAGGAATATTATTTCAGATAAGACAGATTAATTAGGACATAACTTATTTACTATGCTAGTATCATTTAATAAAAATTGAAACCCATGCAAAATAAAGTTTTTTCCTTAAATTATTGAGTAAGGATTCTAAACATTTGTTCTTGCATAACATTCGTGCTCGCATTGCAAGTTTAATTTAAATATGGGTCAAATTTCGGAAATTACCAATACACACACATCAGGATTTGAAACGATCTCCACCAGGGCTCTTTGTTCTAAAGGAGCGGGAATCTAATTTTTGTCCACTAATACATTAATCTAATACTGAGTTAGATTCTAAAATACAAGACTAAGAAACCCACTATTTATTTACATTGATTTAAAACATCGGGCAAAAAAAATATAAAACCGTTTAAATCATTTTAAGATTTCTTGCAAGACTAGAGGAAATTCTGAGGGTGAAATTGCATGCAGGTTTTTAGAAAGAAAGTCCAGTTCCCTTCTGTCAAAAAAACAAAGTAGATTTTTCAGGAATAAAAAGATTTCGAACTTAAGTTAGAAGAGAGGTTTCTCCAATAACTTTGAATGGATAAAAGAATTTCGGAAAATCAAATTTACTGAGCAATGTTGCCATATGGAGTGGAGAAAATTCTTAAAAAGTACAAATTTAAGAGAAATATAACAGTATTATTTTTAAAAATTTAACACAGTACTGAGTATTGAGCCGTGAATTATGGGTCCTTAAATTCCCAAAGTTTTCACAAACACGATAAATCAATAATGCATGGAATTTTACAAACTGATTTTGGATTCACAAATTAATTTAACTGCATAATATGTATTGCAGATTCTTAAATACTAGTTTAAAATAAAATTTGAAAATATTTTGGGAAATTATTTTTATACAAATATTTAAAATACTTTAAGGTAAATATTTGCATAATTTGTTTTCGATTGAAAAATAAATTATTAGCTAATTTTGTGGAATAATTTTAAAATGCTGTTATTCGTAAAGTGAAAAAAAAAGGACTGGAGTACACAAAAAATATCCCCATGCATTTTATTTATCTATACTAAAAAGCAATTAAAAAAAAAATTGTATCAGTTATAGAAGAACATTTAATTTCCAGTCTCCCCCAAAAAAAAAAATATATATATATATATATATATATAAAAGATAGCTTTTAATCAATAAAATCAAAGTGGAATTCAATATTTGAGATAAATATATTATACAATATTTAAAATCCAAAATTATCCCAATATAACATTTCAAATCGTAACTACATTGTGCAAGATATCTGGAAGATCTGCTATATCGTACTATGCATATGCAAAATAATTCTTAAAAAGGGAAAATATTTTAATGACAAGTTATAATTAGTATGTTTTAGATAATGGCCTTAAGTGAATGCTCACAAAATTACCAGATTGAATATTTTATGTTTATAATTTAATGTCTTTGCATGGGAATTTATTACTAATTACATACATGACTGTTATAAATTGCAAAGTTTGTTTACTTGCAAAAATTATATATCATAGTAACGGTGGAGTAATAATATTCTTTGTCTATATATCAGAAAAATTATCTTATGTGGTGCTTTTGTATTTTTTTATTGTCTAATTATCAACTATATATTTCAAAGAAATGCATGAGTTTGAAAAATTGATTTGATTCAAAATCTTTGAAGCTTAAAATAACTTATATATTAATAAACTTATATATATATTATATATATATATATACACTATCTGGAAGAAAGTGACGGGACACCCCTCGAAAAGTAGAAAAGTCGACAATACTGCTGACACATGCGCAATAATAGGTATCACGTGTCAGCCATATCCTATAAATACTCTGTGGAGTCGACTAGAGTTTTTTTTTTGTCAAGATACCGCCACGGGCAGAGTTGTCTAAGTTCGTGAAAGGTGTGTTGGTTGGACTGCATCTTGCCAAGGTGTCAATTAGGGAGATATCCCGTCTCCGTAACTGCTCAAAATCAACTGTAGCACGTGTTGTGTGTCGCTACAAGAGTGAGGGGCACTGTCAGAACAAACCCCAAAGTGGACGACCTACAGTTCTCACCAGCAGGGACCGGCGGTTGCTCGGTAGGGAGATTCGAAGTAACCGTCAAATATCCATGGATAACATCGCTAATGAGTTTAGACAAGCCACAGGTGTGGCCGTTTCGACCAAGACTCTTCGTATCGAGGCCCATAAGTTAGGTTACACTGGATGTTCGGCGGCCCATAAGCCTTTGATTACGAAAACCAACAAGAAAGCGCGCCTTCGATGGGCCAAAGACTACCGTACTTGGACTCTGGAGGACTGGAAACGCGTCCTTTGGAGTGACGAGTCACGATTTACCCTTTTCCGTTCCGATGGACGTGTTTGGGTATGTCGTTTACCAGGAAAACGCCTTTTGCCCGAGTGTGTCGTCCCAACTGTAAAGTTTGGTGGAGGAGGATTGATGGTATGGGCCTGTTTCTCCTGGTATGGGGCTGGATGAAGGTCGATGGAGCGATGAATGCCGATAGATACTGTGATATTCTCGACAATCATGTCCTTCCTACCTTGTGGGCAACGTACGGTATTAATGATTGCTGGTATCAAGACGACAACGCTACATGCCATGTTGCAAGGAGGACTCTTGATTGGTATGTGAACAACAACGTTAAACGCATGGAGTGGCCAGCGCAGAGCCCTGATATCCCAATTGAACATCTCTGGGACGAATTGGACCGTCGGTTGAGGGCCTGCATCCCACTCCCCAAAAGGAAGCCTGAACTATGGAACTTCCTGTTAAACATTTGGAAGGAAATTCCTCTTGTCACTAAGGCTAATTTAGTGGAAAGCATGCCCAGAAGGGTTGCAGCTGTGATCGCAGCCAAAGGAGGCCCTACCTCCTATTAATTTTAATAAATATGGGTTTATGTCATTATAGTGTCGTGTCCCGTCACTTTCTTCCACATAGTGTATATGCTTGCATGTTTTATACTAATCTTCTTAAACATTGAGTGGGTGGTTTAACTTTTGCCGTACGTAATTTGTCGTTTTTATATTACGTAATACGCCTTTTGTTGTATTCTGCTGATCCGTACTCGTATTCAAAACCTATTCAAATCAAAGTTATTTTGCATCTCTAGAATAACTCTTAGAATAAAGAAATATTTAATCCGAGTATATCAGAAAATAATAATGGATTAGTTTCATTTCAGTACGTAATATTTATGTCTTGTTTTAAAATAAATCTTACTTTCATAGTAAAAGCTGTATGAGAATAAATTGATGTTTGAAATCAACTTTTGTTGTTAATTTGTTGATTCATACTTGTATAACTTAAAATATTCAAAATCTAATCAAATCAAATCAGAATCCTTTTACATTGAAATATGCCTTCGAACAAGGATATATTTATTGCATTTGCTTACAAAAAATATAATAGATTGTTCTCATGTGTAATAGTTATAGTTATTTCTCGCTTTGAAATTAAATTGAAAAATCTGGAAATAAATTTAACTGAAGAAATACCGTTAAATAAAGGATTTGATATAATATAAAAAAAATTATATTAAAATATGTACGAAACAGTGTATTATATAATACCCTAATAAATAAACTATTCTATAAAGATTCTTACCCTATGCATATATAATGTGACAAAAACATTTAGTTCAAACACCATGAAATGTGTTTGTTCTGAGAATGAGACCATTATGCGTTTGTTACTATCCTAACGAAAAGGTCAAGGGCGAAAGTCTGTTGCGTGCAGCGGAGAAAGCTAATAGTATTTTGCTGTTTATATTTGAAGAAAATACTTTCAAAATACTGATTGGGTTCCCAGTCAATGTCTTTCAAATACGTTAGATGTTTTGACTCGATCTCAAAGTAGTTGTCAGTAAAGAAACAGTTGCGTATATTTACGAATTCTTTTAACAAGGATTGTTTAAAGTAGTCAGTCATTTTTTCGTGTACAGTAAAAGTGCATTATAGAAATTTAAATAATTAAATTCTTACCTTACAAAAACGTATTTTGTTTACTAATAAATAAACTTTTCAAAACAATAAAAAAATTTTAAAAAATCTTATTTTATTTACTTATGATTTTGTAAAAGCTATTAAATGCAAACGCAAATGTAGATGTTTAAATACATCAGTAGTAACTTTATAATTATTAAATGAACATGGCGTTATAATATTAATTGTGAATGAATTTTTTGTAGGAAAATTTGGCTCACAATTTATTACAATTCGTAATAATTTAATATAGTTTAAAAATGCATTCTGAATAATTATTTGCGAGTTTTTTCCTATAATTGTAATTCACTAACTTTGAAAAGTATGAAAAAAATTTAAATTTTTTAACCTTAAATAAAATTCAAGTGACACTTTGGATAATTCTATGCATATATATATATATATATATATATATATATATATATATATATATATATATAAAGAGAGATAGATTATTAAAGCAAATAACATGTATATTAATATGTTCAGTTTATATTTAAAAAAAGATGAATTATGCAAATTGTTGATATAAAAATTATTAGTGAAACACAATTAGGTGAATAATTAGTGAAACACAATTAGGCTCCAGTTTTTTTGATTTTTAACTTCAATAGAAATTTTTTATTGAAAGAATCGAAGTACATCTGAAAATATTTGTCAAATGTACTTATTTAATTGCAAAAATTATTTATTTTATTGTTTTGAATTTACGATCTTATTTTATTATTTTTATATAAATTTAAATGAAAAATATTTGCCTTTCGATTTTTTTTAAATGATAAAATATGTTTTATTAAATTACAGAGAAATTTACTATCTTTGGTCAGAGTTTTTTAAATTGTACTAATTAAAATATTATCGTGTTCTGAATTTTTTAATTCAAAGTTTTATAATTCAAAATATATTAATAAAGAAAAAAATGTTGGAACTGAAAATTTAAAAGAAAAGATTAAAAAAAAAAAAAAAAAAAAAAAACTAAATTAAATGGAATCATACTATGAAACAAATAAAAGTACTTTTGGTTATAGTCATTCATGATTTTTGCCGAAAACATTAGAAGTGAAATCGAAAAAGTATCTCGAAATGCGAATTCTTGAGTCAAAATTACCTTTTCTTTTGTGTAGTGCATTTGAAAGCTCAAATGATTCTGAAGTTACAGTGGAAGAACATTGTATAAGCTTAAAAATTATACAAGAACTTGAAAAAAGTATTTTATTTAAGGAAAATAACGGAGTTTCTTAGGTAGAAATGTTTGAAAAATGTCATCAAAAATATTTCAAGCGATTCAATTTACTATCCGATGATTCCAAGAAATTGAATCAATTTTGTAAGAAATTATTGTTTGATTCCTATATAGAAAGTCGTCAAAAGAATCATGGAATGTTTTAGGCTGCAGGAAAGCATCAAAATGGAAACGTGGATTTGTTTCCGAAAACCTAATAGATTTGTAAAATACTTGAAATTGTTTTTTGTTTCCTGTTGAAAACTGTCGTACTTTATTAGAGCAGTACGAAATATATCAAATCTTTTCAACACAAGGAAATACAATGCAACAAAGGATTCATCCAATTTTGGCTTAGAGATTCACATTGTTTGCAAAAATAAAATCGGGAAGAAACCAAGGAATTTCTAGTATTGATGTATGCCGTATATAAAATATATTTTCGAACAATGATATATTTTTAAAAGCTTTTCAAATGGAATTACAAAGTATTATATGTGATTTATGAAAGAGAGTTAATTAAAGTCTTCTTTCTAAAAGGAAAATTGCTTTTCATTTGATTAATTATTTAATGCTATGAATTATAATTTTAATTGTATATCAACGTAGATAATATTTCTATGTTTCAATTCTATTGGTAGAAAACAATATCAGTCTTTTTTATTTACGAAACATATTTTAAAAATTAATTCAAAAATACTTTACAAGTCTTTTTCTTAGAATCAATAGATTTAATACCATGACTCCTTTTCTGCCGAAAATACAAATGGATAAATTTCACAGGGAAAAAAATAGTGAAAGAAATTGTTCATGTTATATTTATTATTTTAATATTGTATGCTATTCCACTTATATGCGAGGGTTACAAATGAATACTCCTTTTAAGTTATAATATATTACTTAATATTAAATTTCATATACTACTTACTTTACAATATTAAATATAGAGTATACTTCATTTAATTGCTATGTAATAATATAATCATGCTGCTTAACAATATTTAAATTTATTCTAAAATTATCTTTATCTTTTGTTTCACAATTTACATTCTTATAATACAGAATTAGAAATGATTTTAATAAACATTCATCATTATCTTATTATTACTTTATTAACTTATCTTTATTGTGTTATTCGCATTAAAACGAACTATAATTTATAATTAGCTTACAAATAATTCTAAAAAAAAATTCAAGTAAATAAATAATATGGTAACAATAAAAAAAAATGTCTACCACTTACATTAATATTATTGATTATTTATAACTACATGTCATAAAAAAACAAAAAAAATATTTTGATCTCTGTGCGAATAACTTGTCTGCTAATTGGATTTAATTAATTACTTAGTTTCCTTTATTTTAATGAATTAAGGATGACTGTTATATAATATTAAATTCAATTCAAATATCTTAGAAACTGAATAATATGAAAATAATTTGATTAATTTCTTGCTTAACATACCATATAAAAAGGTTATTTTAAAGTGAATGAATCCCAATTCTTAGCAGAATAATTTTCACCATTTTTAGTCCTTTAATACAGTAGAAAAATTACATTTCTCTTTATTTTGAAAAAAAAAATGCATTGCTTGTGTCTTAAAACAGTGAGGCACCCAGCTAACCGTTTTCGAAAACACTTTTTTTTAAAATATTTTTTCTTTGAAATCACAGTTTTCTCTCCTAATTACATTCCCGATTGTAGATTTGGCAGGAAACGAATCAACTTCCATGTTTACTTCCGAAAATATCAACCCAGGTAAGTCCTTAGGGGGCTATAAAATCTCTCTTCTATAAAACGAGCTACTGTTAGAATGAGTCTTATTTGTTTTGGACTCCATCGCATCTGTAATGTGACCCGACAGAGGAAGATAAGGCCTAACTAAGCGAGACTCGGGGCACTTTTGTCACATAGGGGTGTCTTTCCTAAAAAAATAAAAAATAAATAAATAAATAAAAATAAAAAATAAAAAAAAAAAAAAAAAGCATACAAACTCAACCGAAATAAATAAAACAAAAGTTGGGAGAAAAAGAACTCTGCTAATGAAGTTAACGAGTGTAAAGAAAAGAAATGCAACTTTTCAAGCTTGATGTTTCCCTTTGAATTGTATTTCATTTTTCAATAAGTTTTTTCGGGTTTTAAAAAGATAGTTCATTTAGAAAATAAAACATGCAAATACGCATTTACAGTTATTTAATGGTGTTTTAGTGAAAATGAGGCAGAAGGGTCTAATAAAGTTTGCCGGTCAAAATAAGTTGACATTGACAAATTTTATATACATAGACCATAGCATGGATTTAATTTTTTTTTATCCTAAGAAATATTTTGAGTTTGTTCTGTTGCATCATGCGTAATATCGTAAAAATGAATAAATAAATAAAACCGTTGAATATTTATTGATTGTAAACAAAATAAATCATTGCCATGAAATAAAAATAAACGACGAAACAAGACGAAATTATCTGTATAGGATGAAAATCAGTTGATGCGATGCATATGTATAAAGAAAGAAACAATTAACAATTAGTGGAACATAGAAGATACATAAAAAGAAGTAATCATATATTCTCTGGCTCTTATGCAAATGATTTATCACTGGTTTGTACAGTTATCAAAGATATGTCCATGCAGAATTTATATTGAATACAATTTCTAATGAATTTCAAACACTCTCCAATTGTCGATCTACACCATCAGGTCGAATGCATATGTTCCTCAGATCCCTAACGTGCTCTGTTGTGGAGAGATGTGTATTCCATTAGCAAAACCCGAGATTATTTTGTAGAAATATAAGCATGGGGTACTGTGAAGGAATGAGAAACATAGCGGGACATAGAACCACCATACTCTAAGGATGAAGCGAAATGGGCCAATTTAGCAGAACCGTATCCACGTCGCGGCCCTGGTAATGAGTGTCCTAAAGCTCAGTTAAAATTTCTGCTATCACCGTGCACATGCTAATCTGGATCTGTAGCAGGTTTCTTGTGATTGAAAAAAGGAGTAAATGAATATTCACTGCAACGGCCCTACAGTGGCTCCATTGCTAGTGAGTGTTCTATCTTGTCTTACATGGTGTGTACGCTAACACTGAAAGCCTGCTCATTCGGGTAGGGTAATAGCACACCTGTGGCATACAATGATGTAACGGATCCAACGTTCGAAACCAAAAACAGAATAAATTAACATTATCAAAAGTTCTAACAGTGGCAGCATTGGTAAGTGCTCTACTTTTTCTTCCGTGGATGCGTTCTCTAACAGAAAACTAATTACATTCGGCAGGCAGTGGCACACCTGCGCCGTTCAAGTGTTTAATAGATGTCAACATTCCAAACGGCACCATAACTAGAGTTGTATGGTGGATGACAGCAAGTTTTCTATCTCATCGACTTCCTACACTTCTTCAGACAGATCTTTGCTTGTCTATAGGGCTCAATATGAATGCATCTGAGATACCAAGTCCAAATCTGAATCTGCAAAACGCTCTTGTCAATTTCAATAAGTCCAAAGAATAATCTTTTAATGATCCTTGCTGGTGCGCAAATTACAAGTCGGATACGTCATGGTAACGAATCAGATAATAGCTCTGTCCTCAAATTTTGTCGTCTTCCTATATCGACCATTTCCTTGTTGGCATTTTTTTCATAACTTAAGCTATTTTTGTCAATCTCATCGAGTGACTGCATGTCTCCTATCCAACCCTTCGAAATACTTAACTCTCCTTCTATTTGATCAATAGGATTACTTTAGCTAAAATTTTTTTTTTCAGTTGAAGATTAATGTTTATGATGAATTATTACTTATCTCTTTTAAATGCCAGTAATACCAATATATATATATATATATATTATATTAGTATTTTAAAATCAACACTGCATTCATTGGAATCTTCATAAAACTGGATTTCAAAATATTTTGGACGCATTAGTTAACATAGAAATTAAAATAAAATACTATATTAAACAAAATTCCCCTGAATGAGCTCTGTATTAAAGTATTATTTAATTGGAAATCTTAAATATTCACTTTCATTTATTTCTCTAAGCCAAATTTTTCTATTTCAAGCCTTTGAATGTACACGACATCCTGTTCTTTAAAATATAGCTGATGGTAAAGTTACTTAAGAAAAACTTCTCATTTGCATAGAAATAGGCAATGCACATTTGGAATCATGATAAGTAATTCGAATGTCTTCAGTGTTTTTTATCATTTGAAGTAACTGAAATTCAAATATCTTGAGATTTGCTGATCACAACATTAGAAGAGAAAAAAAAGGTAAGTAAATTTTAGTTAGGTATTCAGTAAAAAGAATACTGAATTGATAATAATGGTATTTTTTCTTCAAATATATAATTTTTTATAATTAGAGATTTTTTAACTGCGTCATTTAAAAAAAAATGAATAATTCATTGCATTTTTTCTTTTGTTCTAACAACATGTAATTCGAATGTTAACCTTTCTACACATACTATCATCATCTAAAATATTTTTAGATTTAATGAAGCATATAATCGTTTGCTTAGATAAATAATGAAAGTCAATTTAGTTACTTATCGAATAGTGATATTATTTAATTAAACAATTATATACATTTCTAAAATTGTTTATTTGAAAGTGTCTTGCAAAATACGCAGTACTGATGCAGAAATACCAAAAAATAACTTTTAGAAAAAAATTTTTTAAATAAATGCGACACCTTTTTCAATAACATTATTCACTTAAATTGATTATGAGTTGCAATATTTATTGCACTTATATAAACTTTACCTTTGTGATACTTTTCCAAATAATACTTTAAATTTCATTTCAAATTTATAATTAGAAGGTAAATCTTCAGCTTATAGATGCATTCAAATATAAATTAATGGTATTGAGAAATGGTATATGATTTAAAGAATGGTATAGATAAAATTTTGCAAAAAAATATTCTTCATTCTACTCATGCAAATTCTTACTCTATTAAATGAGCATCAAATGCAAAAAAATATTATTTCTCTGAAATAATAATTTCCTTTACCAAGTTAATTTATTTCGTATTAAAACCAGGTTCCTCTCGAAAAGGATGATAAAATTAATATATGCATCAATATTCTTTTTTAAATTTTAATTTTATATGTAGGTCACTTTTAATAAAATATAATACATTAACTATTCATATTTAAATTATTGTCCCTATTAACATGCCTTGAATTTTTAATTATGCATATTTTAAACTATTGAAATATTTATTGCAATTTTTTAGGGCAAGCCTAAATTGTAAATTAACGTATATTTATTTAATCTGTACTTATTTTTATTCCTTAATAAAAAATATGCATTTAATTTCTGCATGCATTCATTATATATATAATGCAAATTTTTTAAATGTTCTACCGTCATTAACTCTTGAAGAAACAATGTTTACTACAATCTAAGAATCTAATGAATAAACTTTAAGATATAAATTATGTAAAAAAAATATAAAATAAATCTCAAGTATCGATCGATTAGATTCATATGTATAACTTTAAATTAATGATTAAATAAATCCAAAACGATTAAATATATAAGTTTGCTTGGTTGGTCTGGAACTTATTTTTCACGATAAAAACAATATGACATAAGCTGTTTGAGCTCATTTGTTAAATGCTAAAAACAGAGGTTTGTAAATATGCTCGTTTTTACATGATTTACCATGATAATGTTTTTTTTTTTTTTTTTTTTTTTTTTTGGTAGGGGACTAAAATAATCACACAAAAACATTTAAAGAGAAAAAACTTTGAAACTTTCTCGAGAAATAGTTTTGGTTTCAATTTATTGAAATCAAGTGTACATATTTTTTGAGTTACTTCTTATTAAGAAAATTCTGTAAAACAAGAAAAAAGGGAGATTTTTCAGATTGAATTGGGAATCCTTAGTTAAACAGTACAAAATATTAAAAATAACAAAGCAATACGATAGAAAATTTATTTTTGCTTATTTAAAAAAAAACCTCACAAAATTCTGCAGTGACTAAAAATATACCTTTTTTTTATACTCAATGTGTTTCAATTCCATTGAAATGTACAGAGACAGGAATTCGCACTACATTTGAAGTCTTAAAAAACGCTTGGTAAAATACCTTCAAAATAACACAAAAATAGAAAATAAATCCAAAATCTAATCAGAAAAAAGATGGACCGAGTAAAAGGCATATCAAAATGAGAAAGCCAACCTTTTTACTGTAAAGGAGATGATCTCCCAAGCTTAAGCAGAAAAAAATTTCCTATCCCAACCCATCTTTCTGGACTGTTCCCCTTTTTGAAATGAACGGAAGAAAGAATTGAACAATAGTGAAAGGAAAGAAGAGCAAAGAAATCCGCAAAGAGGAAGAAGAAAAATAAATAAAAATATGATGTGTGTATCATGAGAGGGAGAAGGAACTGACCAAAAGATAGGCAGAAATGGGATTTCACCCAGAAGACTGGCTCTAGGAGCCCATCATTGATTCTCATGACACTATGCCTTCTTTCGTATTGACTAATACTTCATGTTTCGCAGAGAATGTAATGGGAAAGAGTTCTGTTATTACGTATATGTTTTGCATATAGCTTTTCACCAGTCTGTTTATGTTATTAACCATGACCTGCGTGCATTGACCAGGAACGAGTTTAAATATTATTAAACTCTTTAATAAAACTGTTTATATAAATCTATTTTATATCGTAGATGCAATGTATAAAACTTATCTTTATAATTCTAACGATTTTATGCGCTATATTATTGACAAAAAAACTCACAGAAGAACTAAAGCAATATATTGCTTTATTTCATTAAAAATATGTGATAAAAAATAATTCTCAGTTATGTCCTACTAGTGGCAACGGGCGCAGTTATTTTTCAGGAGGGCTCAGGATCGAATCCGTTTTTGACATGCGTTTCAGTAGCTGATATCAGAAACGGGGAGATTCTATGAATATCGTGTATAAAGGATATATTCAGCTGGAGGTTTCCGGGTTTACAGCCAATATGGGGTAATTACTTCTAAAAGTCTCGCGGAATCAATATCCTTTCTTCATGATCTGTTTCTGGGTTGTTCGTGGCATACATAAGTGGAATTCGAGGTCCACCGAAAAAAATAATCAATTGTCTAGTTTTGTAAGAAAAATATTTTAATTTCCTGTTTGAATCATTTTTTGTAATGCATGAGCAAAATATACAATTACACTGAAATTTATATACTATACCTTTCAATCCATCAAGTAAAGCATTTTAATATAAATGTAGTATTCAAATTTAGTATCTAATAAACGAATAAACGTAGTTTCGGACCTTATGAATGCATATATG
The DNA here is from genome assembly GCA_021605075.1 of Caerostris darwini. Lineage (NCBI taxonomy): Eukaryota > Metazoa > Arthropoda > Arachnida > Araneae > Araneidae > Caerostris > Caerostris darwini. Next base: position 1,160,816 of record BPLQ01007044.1, read on the forward strand.
TTGAACGAAACTCAAATTTATGATCAAATGTCATTATAATTCGATTGCAGCTTCCTACATTGGCACTATAATAATGAATTTGTGCTCATTACCACTGAATGTAAACGAAATATGCCCTACATTTAAAGTGAAAGAAGATAAATATGGACATGAAACAATCGTTAGGCATTTGTGAAGCGATATTGCAATGTTAGCAGGAATGGGTGAACAATGGCAAATCCCGGAATCAAAAGGATCAACCAACGATTTTAGTAGAATGGTGTTTTGCCGGAGTTGGTCCTACTGACCCGCACAAAATGGACCAATAGGACCATTGATCTACTTAAAAAGTTGAACATAAGTGAGCTCCACCCTTAGACGCAAGCTATCAAGTGTGATTGCAACAGTTCACGCGCTCAGTTAACTTGGAATTGTTCTAAGTGAAGACAGGTCCCATTTTAAATTAAGTCCTAACAATCAGGGCATAAAAAAGAAACTATGGTCTAGGTTGTGGTATTTTTTTTATAGTTAGTACCCTCTAATAGTAATTCGTGCCACTAATACAGAACAGCTTATATTGAGGACTTTAACTTGTCCTTCATTTTGTGTCTCGTTGGGCTTATTTTTCAGCATTTTCACATACAGCATATCATTCTATTTATTGACTTGTAGTTGTCAATCACTTTTTTTTAAGCTAGGTCACTAGATTTCTCTCCCATAAAAAAGCCTTTATATTTTGAGGAAAAAACGACTATTATAAAACAGTTGAAGATAATCTGACAAGAAATTCCGTTTTAAACCATCTTTATGACTCAATGCCATATCGGGTAACAACTTTCATTCTTGCCAGATCTGTACCAACATTTTAGTGGCTATGTGGTGTTTTGGGGTGGCTCTTTTTTATTTATTTATTTCTTTATTTTGAAGAAATCAGCGGACATTTCTGAAATTGTAATAATTTTTTGTTCTGTTCATCATATTCATTAATATTCTGTGTAATTGGGTAACTACTCTTTTTTATTCACAGAGTTTTGTATTTTTGAGTTTTTATTGATAAACAGGTAGATTATGAAAAAATGTTTCTTTTAATTGCATTCATATTGGAAAATATATAATAAATATAGAATGGGAATTATTATGTGTTAAAAAAAAAGATATATTTTATTGTTATAGAGTTACTTTTTAATGACCACGAATTGTAATTGTTTCTACTAATAATACTGTAGTATTGCAATTGTTTCTACTGTTTGTATTTGAGATACAAGGAAACTTATGCATAAGCATATGCAGAGCATATACATACTTTACATACTTTAGAATTATACTAAGTGTTATAAAAACACTGAAAGTGTTTCTGTGGTAAATATATGTTTTGAATTAAACTATACTAACTTATCCTGAATTTCAACTTATCCTTAAAAAAGGGATTTATTTCATTTGACGTTTATTTACGGTTACTTTAATATAAGCAATTGTTATAAAGATACATTAAATATACTTTATGTATACAAGCATGGAATACGTAATTAAAATAAGATTTGCATAAATCTGGTTATAATTATTGTAAACTATTCATTTTTATATTTATAATTTAGTTCTCTATTTGCTTAAGTATAATAAACGTAATAATATTTAAATATTATGAGCGTAAAACATCAAATTTTAAGTTTGCCTGTATGGATATTATTATATATTCTAAAATCCAAGTATCTAAATACTATTATGTTATAAGTGCATGAAACCGTTACTACATTGTAAGATAAAGCTTCCTTTCAGAGTGCCTGACAAGATATTTTATTTTATGTATGTTATTTAAGTTTAAGTTTATGTATATTAAGTTAATGCATGTAATTTATGTATGTTTATTTAAGCTTTGTGTTTTACACTAGTTAATATAATATTAAAGAATTTGAATTAATTCATGATATATACTACTAGTGTGTTGTTCCAGAAAGTTACCGTATACGTTGCAAATATCTTTGACATGAATCAATATTAAAACTTTGATTTTTTTGAGAATTTGAAATATAAAATGCAACTTTCTATAACTATTTCCAAATAAATATTCATGGGAATTTTTAAAGAGTTCTATACAAATTTCTGTTTATGTATCGTTCAAAAACATTTATCAAACATGATACATATAATCTCAGAAAGAAAACATAAAAAAATGATTTCTCAAATATTGAAAGATTTTAAATTAAAATGTTGTGGAGCAAACATATTTTGCTGAGTTATCAAAAAGCAATTTATTCTTATGCTATATAAGTATTTTTAACTTTCGAGAATGCTTACAATTGTAGTAAGCATAAAAAATTCTAACAAATAGAAATGGATTATTATATAAAATTACAATTATGAAATAATAACACAAAAAAGTATAAAAACACTCTTTAAGAACAAAAATCAAGTACTTAATTTCCGATATTATTTCTTGAATAATAAATAATTTCATTACTGAGGTATCACATAAATAGTACATTTTTTCAATGAATGCACACGACTGCAATGAAACTACAAAAACACAGTTTTAAAAAAAGTTTTTTTTTAACTTCTTCTTACTCTTAGATACATAAAATATTTTATATCCATTTAATTATTGGCATATTAAATTGGTATTATATGTACGTGCATCTACGTAAATGCATTAATTATTGATGAATAAATGAATTTAAATAATTAATCAATTGTAATTGATAATTATAAATTAGTATTGTTAATGTTTATAAAAATCCACAGTCCCAGTAATATTATTTATGTGAAATTAAAGAATAAAAATTTTTGAAATGATTTTATCATGCAATATATTCATTGCAGATGTATGCTTAGGAAATCATAAAACACACAATAAAATTTTTAGAATTTAAACTTTATTAAGTTTAAATTATTTCAGTTGACTCATTGTAAAACGGCAACCGTAACCGTATCTTATAGGAACTAATTGCATTTTATCTCAAAAAAAAAAAATTTGTACCATGCACAGTGAAAGAATTCATCAAAACTTGTTTAATTCCACTATGTGTTTTTTTTCATTCTTTCATGTGCAAGAGCCTTATGTTTTTCCATCATATTTTTGTATTGTAAGACATGACTTGTCTTACAACTGTAATAATTTTTGTCTTACAGCTTTACAAAACTAATACCTGAAAAAAATTATAATCTATAAATAAATAAATGGCATGGGACTGTTTTGTCCTTAAATAATTGAAGTTGATATTTCAGTACTAAAAGGAAATATTAATATTTGAGCATTCGTGGGGTTCTGTGAGAAAGTAAAATAATATTAATGGCTAATTTTGTAAAATATGTTTGAGCTCTTATGTATCTATACAAAAACATCTGCAGAGTTAATGTAATCGCGCATTAATATTAAGGAACTTTCGTGACGAGTTTTTCTTTTTGCATTATTTTTTAAATAATATGAGATTGACCATCTGCTCCTTACATTGGCTAAAAATAGAATTAATAATAACTCATGGCAAAAAATTAAAAAAAAATCAGTTTTATAAGTTTTCTTTTTCTTTCATTGGTTGTTTTATCTGTTACAAATAATTGTAAGTTAAAAAGTTATTGGAATAAAAAGTTTTGGAGTGGCTAGTGAATGATGAATTTTGCTTAGGAAAAATATTTATCGAGATCTTATTTAATAGAGCAAAATTCAGATTTAATATCATATTTATTTTCTTGTTTCAATTGACTCATTTTGATGGTTTCATATTTCATTAAACTTTTTATGAAAAAATTTTAGGTAAAGAAAATGAGGCAATTCAAATTAATTCATTAATATAATTATTTGCTGGTTTCTAAAAATTAAGGAAAAATCAGAAAAATTACGATTCAAAACAACGACATGCTAATTTTCATAAATTTTGTGACATATACATGAAATGCTGCATCAAAATGAAACATGCAAATTAGTACAGTTGTTCTCATTTAATGACTTTAAAAATGTGGTTGAAATCATATTACTACAGTTTATTTCTATAAATAGAAACCGTATAAAGAAAATTTAAGCAGATCATGGCCTAAACGCTTGTATTTAACATAATTTAACGAAAGAATTACAATGACAAGCTATTTAATGGGCGAATATAAGAGGGTCTGAATCAATATGTAGCAAAATGATTGAATATAAAATGCGTAATTCATAGGTTGTTTGTAAGAAATGAACCCGTTTTTAGATGATACAACCGAAAAAGATTTAGAATTACTGGTCCCATAAATGGCCGCTATTTACAGCTAACTGAAAGGAACCACAAAACCTCAACAATCTCCCCTAGATATTTTCTTGTAACAGCCATTAAAAAAAAATGAAGCATTCATATTTAAGATATCTCTCGTAGTATTTTACCAATTCAAAACTTAACTAATTTCCTGAATATGAAAAAAAAAAATTATATATATTAAAATTTACTGTGTTGAAATATTAGTTGTGAAACGTTTTTAACACGAAAAAGAATAACAAGTCATAAATTAAGCCTGTAAACTTCAATGAACAAACATCATATAGTTGATTAAACAGAAAATCCTGCATGTTCATGGTTGCAATGCTTACATATTGTAAAGGATCCCAAAAGACAGCTACATATGTTGATGTTTTAACTTGACTTTGATGATGTTCCACTTTAAATCAAGATATTAATTATTTGAAAGAGTGCAAATTAGAAGAAAATTACAAGAGCACAAATTAGAAAAAAATTACAAGGGCGCAAATTAAAAGAAAGAGGCCTTTTTTCTTTAGGCTCCCATAAACATCAGCACCTTTCCCATGTAGTTCACTGGAAGCTCAGACTTATCCTCTCCCCATAGAAAACAAGTTTATAGAAGCTTAAGATTAAAGGTAGAGTCAAATTCCATCAATTTAATTCCTTAAGATTAAAGGTAGGGTCATTCCACTTCTGAGCCTATTCACAATCGACTTTTTGATCTCATAGATCTTTTTGATCTCTCCTTCGTATACAATAAAAATATAATAAAAACAATAATTTCATAATAAAAAATTTAATCTTTCTGTCAACGTTAAAAAAAAAATATATCAATTTGTGTAGAAAAAGCTAACAAAAAGGTCTATTCGCAGCGAGCTTTAAAAAGTATTTATAAATGTTTTTAATGTACAAGTACATTATAAATTTATTCTGGTAACTTTAAAATTTCTTAAGATTAGTTTCAATTTTACATAACTTCAACATTTAAAACGAAGGCAATTAGTATTAATGGCATTTTTCTATCGTTATTGTCGTACAAATATGTAACTGATTAAAATAATTAATCACTTAAAAATATAGTTAGGTTAATAATTTACAAACCACATATTATATTAAAGAGAAAAGATTAAGTATAAACTTAATCAAATTATAGGGAAATTATACAGTATGATAAAAACGGATTTATATTATTGTTATTGATGAAATAAATCCATTAAAATTCAGGTTATGAAAATTCTAAAACAGCACTATTTCGGAATATTAATAAAGATTTAGTAATATTTAAAAAATAAATGTCTTATTATTTTTTTTATAATAAAACCTTTTTTCATATAATTAATATACATTTTTTCATGTTCAAATAAAGCAATGCTCTAGGTTTCAAAATCTTTTCATAAATTGAAAAAAATATACGTAATAACTAAGTTACAAAAGTGGGTATGCACTATGAAGATGCATTTATAAGAAAGAATAATTACGATTTTATAATTTTCAAATAACTATTATTTTCAATAGCAACACATTTGAGGTTAATTTTGTAACAAAAACATAAAGTAAATTCAAACAATTGGCATAAAATGCTTAAAAATGACAAAAATAATAAGTTATTTATATCTAAATAGTGAATATGCAAATAGAAAAAAAAATGTTTTTACAAATTACTTTTTTTTGAACAATTAAAAATTAATAATTTGTACGACAGCCTTCGACTTTCATTACTGCTTCTCAAACTTGATGGATTGAGTTGGAAAACTGGACGGGGCAATAGATTTTGAATGATTTAAATAGCATTTTCTGGCCACTTCACAAAAATGACTCTTGTCAAATCATTCTTATTTTTGATATATTACTTCCTAATTTGTCACCTACGTAATCCCATAATTGTTCAAACAATTAATATAGGATTACTGGTGAGGGATTTTGATGTGCACATTCACGAGCAGCGTTTTTTTTACACTTGAGCAAAGTGTTTTCGATCTTTATTCATAGTAGAACGATATTTTCACGCCAAAATTTAAAAGAACTATGAAGCATATCACCTTTCAAAGTATCTAAATAGCAGTGTTAAGATTATTCCATATAGGATTAAAAAAATTACTTATCCCAACAGCAGAAATGAAGGCCCAAACCCTAATCAAAACATCACTGTGTTTTATAATACCTATCGCATTCTTCTCTTAGGCTCGGACTCTGAGTGCGTTTTTTGCTTTTGAAGCATTTTAATGTTGATCTGGTCTCTCAATGTTGAATTTAAACTCAAATGAAAAATATATATATATGCAATTCTGAAAATTGTCTTGCTTTGGTATTTTTTTTTCGAAGTCAAGTATTTTCTTTGATTCAAAAACAGATTTCTTATCATAGTGTGACATTGCTATTTTGCATTTTTATACATACGAATTGTCTCAGAGCGGCATGAATCCCAGCAATTGTGTCCTACATTAGAGTTATATTTGGAACACCGGACTTTCCTTGACTTTTCATACAAAATCCGATTTTCTGCCCAACTCGAGGCTTAATGATAACAAGAATAGCTAGCATTCAAGTGATATCGTGTTCGAATTGTTGGTAGCTTCTGTTACATTCACTGCTTTCAGAAACGAGGAGGCCAAAATGTCCATTTAGAGAGAGCTTTCAAGAATTTCTCATTAGCAATCAGGCTCACTGGTGGAAGTTTTCTCGTTTTTCCTCAAACATAATACACATATGAAAGGAAGTTACTCCTAAAATTTCCCCCAAAATACAATGTCCTCCATTCACTAACCACCAGTAAGCTGTTCGTAGTATACAGATATGAGACATGAACCTACACAGAAGAAACCCATACACAAAAGAAATTATTTTGAATAATGTCCTCAAATGAAAACCTTTTGCTTTAGCGTCATACTTCCATGGATGATTTTAGCGATTTCCCATCGTGTCATCAGCTTTAAGACATTGTATAATAAATTCTTCAGGCCCTGGGAAAGTTACTGTCTTCATATAATTATTGCAGAACTTTTAGAATTATTAAGTTCCAAATGTGGGAAAATTATAGTAAAATACTCAAAAATATCAGTTATATACTAAAGAATACAGAAAGAAATGTATTTAATCGGTTGACAGCTCCTTAGAAATTTAGACTTCATCACTTATAAAGTAGGTGTAACTGATTTTATTCAATGAAAATTCTTTTTATTCCAATGTGCAATATTATGAAATTAACTATAAGAGTTTAAAAATGCTCTATTTTAGTTAAATATTAATTCAATGTTCTGAATATTTTATATCTTACATCTTATATAATGTATCTTATATCTCTTGAAAATATCTTATTTCTTATATCATGATTAAAATGATATCCCGAAAATGTTACGTATTTTTACAATTCTTAAACATTGAAATTTTAGAGATTTATTTATCAAATTATATCTGATCAAACTTCTTTAAAAAAGAAATCTAAAATAAAAAGGGACAAACAAGGTTTTCTTCGTGTATGCTGTTTTTCTACCTTTTTCGTAACAAAATAAAATGTTGGATGAAATAGAACTACGATAAAATATCATTCCTGTTTGTTGGTTTTTCAGAATGAATGTTATATCTGGGTAACTCTCCTTTGGAAACATACATCCGTTTTTCTTCTTGCAGCGATACATTTGCGATATAAATCATTGAGTGCCGTTTTTCGTGTATCCCAAAAAAATAAATAAAAGGAAGTATGTGAAGGAAAACTGAATTGCAATTCCTATACTAAAAAGAATTGTAGAATTTTGACTCCTAATTGTCTTGTTTTCTGATGCAGTAATCCTGAGATTTGTGAGACTTATATGAATTAAAAACTCTTTTCCTGGTATTTTTAGCCAGAGAGAATTAATTCTTTTCAATTTAATGAAATGTATCTATTTAGAAGCTACGCCCTGGTATTTTCATAGCTAGTAAAATTGCATTATTAAAAAATACTAATAGATTTTGAAAAATTGAAACCAGAAAAATAATAATTGAAACCTGAAAAATAATAATAATATAATAATAATTTTTTTTATTTTATTTTCAAATTTTACCCAAAAAACTAAAGGGTGACTATAACTTTAACTGATGTGTTAATGGCAAATAATAAATGTTATACAGTATGAGTCAAAAGTTGATATACCTATGAATCAAGTAATGACCTTTTAACAAATGACAGCGCATACTTCTAATTACAGTTGAACAACTAGTTCAATCCAAATTTATCATTCCCAATGCATTGTAATAATTTCATTTATGCTAACATGCTTTAAAAAAATATGGTGCCATTTCCCATACAATCACTTTCTTTCGAGAAAGGAAACTTCATCATTGAACGTACTATATTGGACTGCGGTGCCGATTAAATTTGGAAAGAAATTCAACTAACATGAAGATTAAAATTTAGTAAAATAAGATAAAATGTTATATAAATATTAAAAATTTAATTAAATATAATAATAAATAGTAAAGATATTTGGGGAAATGATGCTGCAATGGACAGGTGCCTAATTGCAACGGATTAGGCCTAAATACGAAAAAAGAATTGCAGAACATTTTAAGGAACACTTGCTCGAATCTCCTAAAAAATACTGCGAAAGTTTCCCGGCCAATCTGTAGTTTCGTATGGAATATGTCAACGTATTGTGAAAAGCTGAAATTGCATGCCTATAAAAGGAATGTTTTACAAGAATATGGAAGGTTTGAATAAAAACAGAATATTAAATACCCATATGAAAGTTTTAGATTGAAAGAAACTTATAACATAAAGAGGTTACTTTGATGCCATTGCATCAAAAAAAAATGTGTGGCCCTGTAATTTATGTAAGCAGTAAAACGTAAGCATTGACTACATAAGAACAGGAATTCAATTAGATGCAGGAACAATTTCATGTACGTTCATTCTTTTATTAAATAGTCATGAATATCGATATTCGGATTATTACGTATAATAAAAATACCTTATACTCGTATAATACTCGTTAATTCACCTCGAACTAAATATTAAGAAATCAAGTTTTATTAAATTCAGTAGTTTATTTCATTACAATGATCTCTGATCGCAGTTTGAATGTTACAGAGCATGCTGTCAACATGAGATTAGGTGACATTTGCAAGGGTTTCGCCCACTATACATCCATATAACCGTCAACTACCTTAGTGATTGCGGTAGTGTAACACTCCTTTTGAAAATAAATTCCATAATGTCCCACTTTTTCTTGGTGACGTTAAGGTTAGGCAAATTAACTGTTAAAAGGAGAAATGAATTATCAATTCTAAAAAATTAGTTCACGAACACATAGACGCCATGAATGGTGCACTAAACTTCAAGGTAGACACATTTAGTGAAACTTGCAGAATGTCTACTTAAACTTTTATTTTTTGTTAAATAAAAAGTGTCATTTTCTCAACAGTTCATGAGAGATCATTTGATAATAAAGGGAACCTTATACCATAACTTTTAAGCAATATGGCATATATCTGTTAGGAATGAAACTGAAAGAATAATTCACGGATTATTATCGAGCCCTCACTGTCCAAAATTAAAGTTTCTCCGGATTGTGTGATTTAGAAATTTTTATCGAAATAGGCCGTTTGAAATATTTATTAACTTTTTAAAAACACAACTTTCAATTTTGATGAAATGTTTCCAATTCGTTAATTCAAAATTTATATTGTAATTTATATTATATTTTATATTGATAGAAAATGCTTATATATGGATCACACGGTCTTACAAGCATCTAAAACCTATCAGAATTTCGAGTTTTGTAATCTTGTGATTAACTTCAAGATGCTAGTCAAATGCGCACAAAAATATGTTAAAATATCTACATTTATGACGGTAATGGATTAAATTTTACTAAATACATCATTTTATTCTTCACACTTTTATAATTTACGACTTCAATACAGTGTTTTTTAGTGTATGGAATAAATTAAATAAATCTTTACGAATGCTTATAAAAACTAAAAATAATTGATCGTGTACATCAATTAAAATTAAATAATCATATGGTACAAATAAAAGAGAACAGAATACTAAACCTGAACTACTAAAAGGCTGAACATAAATATTTAAAAAAATTATGAATTGGATCCTGTAAATGAAAGTCTTATCTTTATTTATAAAATATTAGTTGTTCAATTTGTAAAGTTTATAAAATAAATTAAAAAGGAATGATAAATGTTTATGTAATTTTATAATTACAAATAAACTTATTGATTATGTGTCCCTTCACTTTTTCTTCATATATTTGTTAATTATAATATAGATTTAGCTTTTATAATATGGTACAAAAATATACTACAGGATATTAGAAAGAGTATTCTTATAAATATTAAGGATATTTTTTTCCTGTTAGATGTAATATTTCTTGTTGATCTGTATATTGCAGAACATATAACCTTCTAGTGTAATCCAATCCTAATATTCAATTTGCTTTTCATAGTTCTATAAAAGAAAACATGTTTTTTCAATTCCTTCTATTAGTTCACATTCTCCCTATATATATATCTTGTTCAAATTTTCAATCGTTAATAAACTACTTTTTATTCATCTACTGAAGTTCAAATAAATTTTTTTAACTTGTAGTGGATGACACTTGATGTTAATACAGCTTTTTTCAAATTTTAATTCATTCATTAAATTTAATTAATTAATTCTATTTTTTTTTTTTTTTTTTTTAGATTTAAGTTGCATATATCTACCAATAGATGGCGCCAGATAAACTTAAAAAAGTGAATGAAAATTATTTATAAAGGACTTTCTGCAATAGAGCGCAAAAAAAGTAGGAATTGACTTTAAAAATTTTTTTTATATTACTTGTTTTCTGTTAGATGTAATATTTCTTGTTGATCTGTGCATTGTAGAACATATAACATTTTAGTGTAATCCAATCATAATATTCAATTTGCTTTTCATAGTTCTATAAAAGAAAAGATGTTTTTTTTCAACGTATACGTTACAATACTGACAAATAATGCTTGGATAAAAGTTACCCGTCGTCTAACTAGGCCTGATCGATGACATATTGTTCTCAACCTCCGAGCCCCGAAGGTCAACACTTAAACATCATGCCTTCATTGCATCCTTTCGCGAGCGACTGGAAGCAAATTGATTAATCCATTGGCGCGCAATCCCGTGAGACATTTGCTTCGCCTCTTTGCTGGTAATTTATGATTATTTGCTACGCATTGTTGCTTCTTTGTTTATCGTCAAGCTCTTGTAACCAGATATTTTCACCCTTGGAGAGAATATTACGCAACCTCAAGAGGTTTCCAAGACGCTCAGTAAGGAAGAACATTCCGGAAGAAAGGTTTTCTTTTCTTTCGATTTCCGTTCCTTTTCAGGCGTTAAAACTGCAATAAATTGCATTCATGCATTTATTTATTATTTTTTTGGGGGAGGGGCCGGTCATAATCCTCGAATCTGTAAGCCAAAAAATGAATTATGTTTCTTACAAATACAGGTAAGGAGAATACTGCAATTTTATCATAAAATAATTTTATTTTATTTTTTAATAAATTGAAAAGTTCGTTTAAACGAGATGCTATTTTATTTTTTGATCCAATATGTTATTTAAAAATCATTACAACGATAACAAATAAGTATGTTCTAAAAAAATGAACTAAAAGTAAAACGTGAACTAATACTCATTTCCAAAGAACTAAAATTATTTTATAAATATATAAGTTTAATAGTAATAAAATTTGATTTTGTTTAAGTATCCAATTGCATATTTGTAGTTTCCTAAATTATCTTTAAACTAATATTAAATAGACAAAACTATTTCTAAATGCTGTATTTTAATATTTAACACTACATTGGCGTGCAAGACTTAAAGAAACGATGTAATTTTAAAGCAGACTGACATGCAATTGCAGAAAAGGGATTATTCTTATCAGTAAATTGAAAACCAAACTCCGTAGGAAGATTATTTGTATTATCAGAAACAGAACGTCACAGGTAATGCAAGGGCTCGCGAACGTGCCGTTTGCAGTGAAAAACTACAATAAAAAAGGATTAAAGGTGCTATTTAAGACATTTTCTGGAAGTACATATAAGTTCGTTTGGGCTATATAGTAGAATAATCGACAATGCGCATACAACGCGATAGAATAATCGACAAACTTCAGAAGGTGCTGGGCATTTACAAGTTCATGAGTTTTGAATCTACGAAAGGGTTTCACGATTCACAAACTTGGAAAAGCACACAAAAGGTAAATAAATCCAAACCAAAGGTAAATAAACCACAAGTACATAAATCTACCAAACCACACTTTACTAATGAATGACGAATATACCTTCTCGCAGACAAAAAAAAAAAAAAAAAAGATTCCAATCAGCTGCCAACATTGCTAAACAGCTGTCACGGTATCGGGGCGACACACACTCTCATAAATGTGGACCTTACGTCCACTGTTCTGAATGCTATATCCCATTGAAAGCTGCCAATAGGCGACACTGATTATACTGATATAAGTAAGACAATGAACTGTACAGATCATCAAAGGATGTCGCATCCTCTTTACATATGAGAGTCATTTCTGTACCACGAACGGTTCTAAACGTTAATTAACTTGGAGAAAGGCAGGCACATGGTTTTATCCCATTTACATCAGCGAAAGAGACCATTATGATCTGCCTGCCGTGCTTTGTCTAGGGATGTATTATGATGAACGGGTAATCAGAGTTTCAAATTTTTGTCAGATGTTCTCTTTGGAGAGATAATTTTTGTAACCAAGGGATATTACAAGTATCATTTGACCAGTGTACTTCACTGATTAAAATCCCACAGAACACATGTGGTAATCTTTAGGGTGTCGCTTTTCAGCACGATTTTATCCCCCGGGAAACACCAAGCAACTGAAACAGATGCTCATTGATGAATGGGAAATTTTACTCTACCAACTGGAGGATAATCCGTCGTTGAAATTGGAAATAGGATATAGATCCAAGTAATCATTGCAGTTAATGGATGTCACACCCTTACTAAAATATATCTGTTTGTTGTTCCCTGTCTTGGGTAGACACGTATTTTTACAGATGCCACTCTTTCAATAAAGCATTTTTTTATTTAATTACATGCTTTCTGTTTATTTTTGCGTTAGTATGCTTTATTTTTGAAGTAGTACATAAGAATTAAATACAATCTTATTTATAAGGAATTAAAATAAGTGTTAAGACTAAAGTCGTTTGAAAAATTTCTTAAGAAAAGTTTCGAATTTTAATTTACTAATATATAGTTTTCAAATTCAAACAAGCTTATTTCAAAAATAGATATTTTCAATGTAATTTAAAAAAAATGAGCCAAGAAAATAAATGCAAAATGTATCCTTGCAAATTTACGCAAGAACTGAACTCTTTAAATAAGCATGGTATTATTCAGGAAAATTATGCAATATATGAAGTCATACATTTTGGTTCAGATAGGAATACAATTATTATTATATGTTAGTAGAAAAATATTTTACTAATCATGAAATTGCACTTCGTTTGTTCATACATCTTTATTTAACTGGGGGCGAAACGAAGTGTGCAATATAATTTTCAAGTCATCTTGAAAAGAAACCTCAAATAGTATGCCTAAAAATAAAAAATAAAATGCTTCAAATAATATGAACATGAAAAGTAACATTTGAAATAAAAATTTGTAATTTCCGTGAAAAAAGCCCTTTTTTTTTTTCATTCCATTACAAAATTTGTCAGAACACGAATTATTTTTGTGATAGAAACCCTCGACTAACATATGGAAAAATGCTGCTTTATGTTACAATTTAGTTGCATTAAAAAAGTTTATCATTCATACCATATTTTTGTAATTCTTTTAAATAAGTTTATTGACGCAAAGAAAAATATTTTCCAATAGAATTTGAATGTTCAAGAATTTTTTTGTGAGAAACAGTGGCCATTTAGTTTTAATAAAATTTTGTACTGAATTAATTTTCTTGAATTCCGCAATTTAATCTAAGAAATGGAATTCCTTAAGTTTTTTTTAGCTGAATATATCAAAAGGATATGCTATAATATGATACAAGTTCAGTATTGAAATTATTTTGACAAAAATAGTTATACAACATTATATTAACCATGCATTGTAAAAACATATCTATGACAAAGAGATATCTTCTTTAACGTTATCTTCAATAAAACGCGTTTTTAAAATTCATCACTTGATTTTTTTATTCCAAAATTCCGATAATGCTGCATATTTAAAAATAATCTTGGTAGACTAATATTAAAAATCATCGTCTTTTTATCTAAATTTTAAACAATTTTGGCTTTCTTAAATACACTGTTGAAAACTAAAACCCAACACCAAGAAGAAATTAGTTTAGAGGATTGAAATTTATACAATGCATATTCATTTAGTCTAGGTAACTTATTTATTTGATTAAACTTTCAAGAGCACAACTTAAAGTATGCGCGAAAAGAACCATTTCAAATATAAAATAGTGGTACAGTATTAACCGATGTATTCTCCAGGATTTTGAATACAAATCTGCAAACGCAAATGGATAGTTTCACTCAGGTGTCGCATGTTATTTTGAGGGATGGAATTCCATCTGTTGCACTTGGTCAGACAAATCAGCAACGGTCTGTGCTGGCATAATAGGGCGTGGGGAATGTGGATTTTCGCTCGCCATAATTCAGAAAGACTTGGCACGGATGTGCAAGGACATTGGCAGCAGTGTTCACGCGATGGTACTGTCTCAAAAAGACAGGGGTGTGGCAGCGCGTGGGCCACTACTGAAAGAGATAACCGACGTATTCACCGCATGGCTGTAGCGCATTGTACTGCATTTACAGTGCGATTGCACCACCATTTTCATTTATAAAATCGTAATGATACTTCAGTTTCTACGAAAAGTCTTGTAGGCATGTAAGCTATGGTGTACCCTACGTTTTCTTTCTGGGGATTATTACTTTTTAATCACTTTTATTTCTAGTAATAGTTGTACTTCATATTTTCTTATCATCGTTGAACTGTTAAAATATTATGGTCTATTTGATTCGCTGTTTTACCCATTTCTTTCTTTTTTATATTTACCCATCTTATTTATTTTCCTTTGGTTGCCGGAAAGTAAGTGCAATGATACTTTTCTTTTAAAATTGAATTTGGGACCCACCATAGGCAATGGAATCAAGAATTTCGAGTTTTAGACTATTTCCTTTATAAAGGTTTAGTTTTCACCTTTGCTCAATTCATTTATCTCTAGTATTTTAACAACATTTGGATAAATTGAGATAAAGCAGCATCAGCGAGTATAAATTTCAAAGTTGTAATGCAAGACAAGACCAATTCACATTTAAAATGTACCACCATATCATGAATGTACTAACAGTTCACATGTGAAATGGCTCTTTTCGCGCAAACTCTAAGCTATGACCTACAAAATTTAATCAAACAAATATGTTACTTATACTAATGTTTTGATTAAATATCAATCTTCTAAATTAATTTCTAATTGGTGTGTGATTTTTTTTCCACTTGTGTACTTAATAAGTAAGTCGGTATGATATTTAAAGTAATTTAATGATGGCTTACCTCATGCTTCGGAACACTTCCCCTTTTGAATTGATCCTTAAAAATGTGTTGGGTGTCGTGGCTTGATGAAAATAGGCCGTTTTCTCATTGGCAAAAAATGTGTCAGGCACCCAGATAAGATCGGCGACTTCGGCTCCCACCGTCAAACTGTCCACACCAGGACGAGCGACGAAGGCCAGCCGATCATCTTTCCACGATTGCCGGAAATAAAAGTCCAAGGTGAAGTCCTGAAAACGGGAACAAATCTTTTCAAACAGTAAACATAAATATTTGATTTTAAATGGATTGCAAATACAGTTCAGTAAGTCTTGCTATCTAAATGAATGGCTACTAATTTGCCTTTCAGGCACTCGATAATAGCACGCCTTAGACCAACTTCTGTGGAATTTAAGGTCGAGGAATTTCATCATCACAATAAAATATTTCTTTATGCGGCGGCTAAAAAATTCCGTGCGTTTGTTGATGCTGCATCACGAAAATGCGCCTTCACACAGTTCGTTATAAACGCAAACTTTTTTGTTATTACAGTGCTAGATCATCCTTTCTAGTTTTAATATGGCTCCCTGTAATTTCTCACTTTTCCCACTAGTGAAAAATCAGCAAAGAGGACGCACGTTTTCATCAGAAGAAGAATTATTTTTAGCGGAGAAAGAAATTCTGAATCCTCTTAAAAATGAACAATGGAAGTTGTGACTGCAGCAGAGGTTTTAACTTATGAAGAATTGCATTGAACATGAGGGAAAATATTTTGTAAAATTATAATAATAGAACATTAAACGACAAGACTTAACTTACCAAAATTCATGTATTTGATGTTAAATGACATTGAATTTTTTTTTCAAAAATGTGTCCAAAAGCTATTGTATATAGATTTCAAACTAACAATGAACTTATCAGTCCTCAGAATCATTCAAGAAAAAAGAAGCTGAGTGAAGATTTTATTTTTTGTGTGACTAAGCGCAACGATGAAATTTTATGTAAAAAAAAAGTTATCAAGTCAAATAATTAAGTAGCTACTTTTGCGGGTTTTATTTTTTAATATATTATAAACAAAAAATATCACATTACCTTTCAAAAAATTTATATTTTGAAAGGTAATAATTTTATAAATTTTATAGAATTATAAATTTCTAGTTAACAAAGCCACATAAAGCGGTAATATTTTAAACCCATATTATAAGTAAAACTAAAATTTTAATTATGCACATGTGTTGGAATTTTTTTATAACTTAAAAAAATATTTTTGTGGCTTATTTGAGAATATCAGGTACAAATCAAACAATGAATTATTTATTGCTTTGAATTTTGTTACTAATTTACTTTATAGTTTTAAAATTACAATTTAAAAAGGAAAATAATCAAGAAGTAAACACTTTTGCTCTAAAGAAAAGGGAAGCAACGTAACCAGGTTTTGTCTGCTTTGTATTTTTAAAAAAATTTTTATTAATAGTCCAAATTGCTATTGAATACATTGCTATTTATTATACAGCATTCCTATTTTACTTTTCTAAGCAATGCTGTATTATATTACACATAAAGTTTATTTTCACATCTTAAATTATGCATATATTATGTTTGCCTTAAATAGCTAAAAATATGTCTGTTGTTCCTGTTTTCCATCGTTTCATATGGCTACGATATTTTCAAATGAACAATATAATATTATTTTTGATGAAGTTTTTATGAATATTTTATATTAGATAAATATTTATTACAAACCTTTATTATATAAAATGTCATTGAATATTTTCTATTAGTTACTATTATAAAGCGATTAAAATTACAAACCAAATGACCCGATAATTGGTTTAATATGTTATATTTGTATAGGAAATACTTTATTTCGGTGTTGTGACATAATAAAAGAGTTCCACTCCTGTTTCTTTAAATTTCGTGCTCCTTAATATATTCAATTGTGTTGCGAGCTATATGTCACTAAACCAAACTGTCATTTTGAAAAGAATTACATTAGTCTCTCTATTGTCTCGAGAATTTTAGTTCAAAATTATTATTTTGAGCCTATTTTTCAAGAAAATGTTCTTTGAATTCTTTTTCTGAATTCTGTTTAATAAAGCAGAAAATATGCAATTGCATAGAAACTGAGCAATGCATATTTCCTAGTAGAGAATAAATAAATAAAAGCAAATGAGGATCATGTAGGATTGAATAGAAATGACATCAATAATGTAATATTTGTATAAAGGCCCGTCTTTCCAAATTATGCTTCACCTCAAATTAACATAATAAAACCTGTCTCTTCTGCATTTAGCGGAAAATGTGACTCCCCTTAATGGTCATCCTGTAATCTGTTGCTCCAATTTGCATTTAAACCTTTAGAAGAATACTTCACTTTGCTCCACTTTTAAGGAGTAGGAAAATAAATCCCAATCATCAATCATGAATCTTACAAATCCCAACAGTATTTCTTTCGCTTCTAAATAGCTACAAGCAGTAAGAATAGAAGTGAACTGAGTCATTTTATTTTCAGTGTTTGAACTGATCTAGTTACAAATCATAATGAAGTTACTTTCGAATGACTCCAGTCAAATGTCGTTGAGTTGCGTATTCTTAATGATCTTAACTTGGCTCAGAGCCATCAGCCAATGGAAACGTGAAAAACGATTACAAGATTTATTTATTCAGCTTATGCTAATTTAATTGTGTTAGATAAAGGGTATCCACCTACTTTAGACATTTCTCCGTTATGTAATTAATGAAGCTTTTTTTTAACGCACTCACTTAAGCTTGTGTATAAATTTATTCAACTATTTTAGCATTTAAATGATTTAAATTATTAATTATTAAATTAAGATTATTTACATTGCCCTTTTCTTTATGATGACACACATAGAAAGTAGAACAACTTTACAATTAAAAATACTTCTGCATATTAATGTAAACTCATGTTTGTGAAAATTGCAACACCATGAAGGAATCGTCATAATTGAATGAAATTTAATACACAGTTGCGTGGTAGTGGTACAAATAAATGATTAAATGTTCAAAGCAAACAAACAATAGCAAGAGATCGGAATCAGTATTTTGTGTAGCCTCCACGCGCCTCAATAAGTGCTGCGACACGACGTGGCATGTAGTCAAACAAATTTTGAATGTCTGCCTGAGGAAGAGCATTCCATATTGTTTGTATGCGCACCCAAAGTTCGTCTGCAGAAGTAACAGGACGAGGATCACGAGCGAGACGCCGACCAACGAAATCCCACACATGTTCAATCGGCGACATATCCGGGGAATACGCAGACCAAGGAAGAAGCTGTACCTGCCGCGTTGCAAAGAAGGATTGAACAGTCCTAGCGATATGAGGGCGGGCATTGTCCTGTTGAAATACAGCGCCTGGCAAGCTTTGAAAGAAGGGAACAGCTTGGGGCTGTAGAACTTCACTGATGTACCGGTTGCTGATCAGATTGCCCACAATTCTTAGCAATTGAGATCGTCCATGATATGCTATGGCACCCCAGACCATAATTCCGGGTGTTCGTCCACTGTGGCTTTCGATAATGCACTCCGGAAGGTGGCGTTCACCGACATAGCGTCTGACACGAATGCGGCCATCATGGTACCACAAATTAAAGCGGGACTCGTCAGAAAACACGACATGCTGCCAATCAGCACGCCAGTCTCTATGTCGCCCATTGTAGCAGCAGGCAGCGATGGTTTAGCGTGAGAGGGACACTATATAAAGTAGTCCTTGCGCGCAGTCCACGCTGCAGCAGACATCTACGAATTGATGAAGCACACAATGAAACACCAGTAGCTATTGACCACTGTGCTGCCAATTGTCTATAGGAAGCTGTACGTCAGCGCCATGCGGACCAGGTGTCTATCATCGCGAGCTGACGTCACATTTCGGGGTCCACTCCCAGATTTCCGAGTTGTCCGACACTCGTCCGTCCACTGCTTCCAAAGACGCATCATTGTGCTGCTGTTACGCTGCACACGAGCAGCTACTGCACGATAAGACAATCCAGCTTCACGAAGGCCGATGATTCTCCCCCGTTCAAACTCTGTAAGTTGTTCAAATCTCGCTCTCTTTCGTCGAAGAGGCATAAGTAACGATTGAGCTAACGTTTACCACTAGCAGATAACCACGGATAACCATACACGCCTCGCTACAGCCGTCTATTTATTCGGATCCATCCGCCGTTCAGAGGGCGCTGCTCAGCATACGCATGCGCTACGGATTTGAAATTCTAATCATTTGCATATCATGCGCTAATTTGCATTTCCTGAAAATTTCAGCTCACTCGTGTAAGTCCTTCATGATGTTGCAATTTTCACAAACATGAGTTTATTATTCTGAAATTAATTTTGTGAAAAATTTTAAATATTATAATTGGTTTAATATACATTTTATTTTGATTGAAATTCGTCTTTATACTTTTATAGGTCTATAAGATGCATTGGAAAATACTGCTCAATTATAATAGGAAAAAAAGGAATTAAGTAGAGAATGTTATTTAATTTTTACCAGCTGTTTTCAAACATCAAGACGGCATTAGTACATTTCGTTTTTAAATCGTACATTTTTATTTCTTATTTTTTCAAAATTTTATTTGGATGCGAAAGTTTACTGAGTATCTTATTGAAATTTACATAAAAGTTTAAAAATTATATAAATTAATTTTTTTTATAAATTGTGACTTTACAATTTAGTTCAATATACTTTTTAAATAGAAGGTTGAAAATAAGACGCATAAGGTAATTCAGTTCTAAATAATTTAATTAATAAATTAATAAATTCTTAAAATAAATTAATGCACTACAACAAATACTTCAAATAAATCCTTTTTTAATCTAATAGAGACGATATTTCTTTATACTAATATGAAAGGGACTGGTTTTAAATTGAAATATTGACCTTACTTAATTTTAAATGTAGTCTTACAGTAAATAAAGATTTGTATATTGTTGAATTGCAATAATAATAATAGTAATAATATCGTTAAAAAATCTAAAATCATGTATTTTTTTAAGTATTGAATAATTAAATTTTTGTTTAAACAATCAATTATAAATAATAATGTTTCATGTTAAAAAATAACCTTAAACAACGTGAAATATTCATAATTCTCTAAAATATTTGATGGAAAATATAGAAATAATAATTGTGACAAATGCAGAAAAAATTATATTTAGAATGAAAAAAGGATTTCTACTCAAGGGCAGATAAAAGTGAAAGTCTTTAAAGTTACAATTGTTTCCTTACTCCCTTACTTAAAATATTCCCTTTATATGATATTATTTCGTATATAAAGATTAAAATTCTTCATAAAAAATTTTAGGAAATTCTTCAATATATATATATTTTTTTTATCAAATCTAAAAAAAAAAAAATCTTTGATAAAACAATGTATAATATATAATTAAATTATATAAAAATAAATACCAAGTAATTAGTGAGAAATATTCATTTTGAATCCTTAATGATCATGACAGAGGGCAAGAAATGAATATTTTTCAATCATTTCAAATCCTAAAATTGATTTTAACCTTTGATATGCACGAACTTTTATATTTGTGAAAAACTTCCCCGCTCAAGCTTGGCAGAAGAAGAAAACATATTTCGATATCATGATTGGAATTCATCTAAAGCAATCCTACTTCCTTCTATTTCGTTGAAAAGAATCTATGCAGTTATTTGAAATTTTGATGAGGGAATCTTTTTTCCTTTAAAACCATTGCAGCATCTATTGCATTTTGAGTTCTTATGAAAGCTACAAGTGTGCCTCACATACATAAAAAATAAATTCAAATTGTGTTCGGAGTTTTTTTTCTCGTTTTTATTTGAGCTGAACTTGGAAAGCTTTGAAAGAAGAAGCGAAATTTATCAGAAAGCAACGCGAATGGGAGTAACTTTAGGAGAAGAAAAGTGGAAGGATGCCAAGGGTTTTATAACAAAGAAAACTTCTAAAAGTTCAATTCGAATCACATTCTTCTTTTTTACGATTCAAATCGTAAGTACGTCACTTATCGTTCTTCACCTTGCAGCTATCAAGTTGGCTCTAATGTTTTTCCTTTCGGCAACATAATTTCCATATTCCTTTATATTTATCTTCATACTATTGTTGGGTGTTTTTCCTACAGCATGCATTTTCTTCTTATTCAAGTTATTCAAAGAAACGCTTTGGAAGACTCAAATATTTCACCAAAGTTAACAAATACCAATTAATTAAAAACTGCTGTATGTATGGTTAAGTATTAATTAAGGTATTCACATATGCTGAGTGAATTAATTTTCATTTAAGTGTCTTTTTCAGACACAAAAAAGTTACTTTTCCCTTTCGCTAAATTGCATTATGGTCCAATTTTATAATATTTCATTGCAGATTGACTATTGACAAATCATATGCAGTACTCGAACAAATGTTGTTAAATGTTTCAAATGCAATAAATAAAAATTTTATTTCGTGATAAATTATTTGTTATTTTAAAGAATATGATGATATCTAAACTAACAAATTTTGTATTTAACACCGGAGTTAAAAATTAAGATATTTTTTGTTTGATTACCTCCAGAAATACTATACATTATTTAATCAAATTTGGTGTCTATAGGTCAATATAGTACAAAATAAATAACTACACAATAGTTTTTGTACAACGCAGAATCTGGAGAAATATTTCTTAGAGTCTGTAAGTCTACAACTGAGATTATCGGTATTGAAAAAATTAGTTAATGTGGAGTATGTTATACTCTTACTGCTATAAAGCTCTCACTACGGAAATTTCTACTGGAAATTAGGAAGTTTATGATATCCTGGGAAATCAGTTCTATATCTCCAACCATGCGTTTTTCAAGCTCTGGATGGTTGCCGCAGATGGAAGACGTTTTGTTCTTTCTCTCATAAGAGTATCCAGACATGTTCTACAGAGTTTAAATATGGTTGGAAATACATCTGGCTATTTTGGTTACAAAATCCATCTGGTTATTTGGTTTGCAAAATCCATCTAGAGATCTGGTTGGCAATATTTTGTATATCCAAAAATTCCTCGACCACATAAGCCCTATGTTTTTATTTTGATGTACGTAAAAACTCATATATAGAGTACACTGCACCCATAAAAATAAGTTTATGACTTGAAGATATCCTTATACTACACAGGATAAAGAGACGAAGACTGCTGAGCAGTGCGTTCATACGAAGGTTATCTATTGATTTATTGGTTTGTTACAGAATTAGTAAATTTACTTCACATTGATTATTTATGAGATTATATTTTATCATTGCCTCATAATTTTATATCACCTTGAAATGAATATAAAGAGATGGTTCCTATTATATCCAAATCTAGATAAAAATTCATAATTTTTAATGCGTACTATCTGATAATACTATCTGAATCTTCTATTCATTTACTGTTTCATTTTTTTACGAATAAAAAAGAATTTAGCTGGTTGGCAAAGTACTCATAATCTTTGTTACTAATTTCGTAGAAGAGATAATATGTTATGTATAACATGGTATTTTGTAGAAACAATTGACGAGTTGAACTAGGAGAGAAATTTAATCAGAAAATATATACACGAAAAAAAACCGAAAAATGGAAGTACCTTTTAAAGAGTTGTCAAAATGGAACACATCCTGCAAGTAGAATTTAAATTGTATTTAAAATGTGGATGTTACAGAGAATCAGTATATGGAGAAGATTATTCTGTAGGTATGTGGAGTTTTCATAATAACGTATAATAATCCGTTGACTTTTTGATAATTTTGTAGGAGATATAAATGAGAACCTAAATAATAAAATGCTTCATGTAGAAAAAATGATTAGACTGTAATTATATTTTAACTTTAATTTAAATATATTAAATAGTAGAAATGAGGACTTAAATAAAAATGAATCTTTTTTTAAAATTTTGTTTCGGCCTTTAGCAACTATGGGTAGTAGCAGAAAAAAAAAATTTAAAAAGATTAATATCCCTAACACAGCAAAATAGAATCAGAATGTGTCTATTTATTTATAACATAATCTTGATTAACAAATAAATACATTAAGAGAATTATGAAAAGATTGAAAGAATTGTTTGCTTATAGTAACAAAAACGTACATGAATCAAATATACAGATATTTGTATTGACACTTTTGCTTATATTAACTAATCAATAATATTGCATAATTAAAAAATTGCGTAATGAAATATTAAATTATATCTGTAGAATGAGTCTTGAATATAATTTCAAAACGAATGAGTGGGTAATTTGATTTTGCTCTTGTTTGCGCTTTATGAGCAAAACTAATTTAAGCTGGGAATGGAAAAATATTTCATTTAATTTTCTAACATATAATATGAAAAAAATAACTACTTCCATTTCAATAATTGCAGGATTTATATGAAATAAGCAGAAAACATCCAATCAAACAATACAGACATTAAATATATGTGGCTAATTTTTTAAAAATATATTCAGTTGTAATAGTAAATTATTTTATTATTTTTATTCCTTGAGAATAATTAATTAAAAAATAATATTATTATACCCAAGTGAAAAAGCATGAATAAGTCTAGAGTATTTCAATGAATTTAGACAAAATTAGCTATTGTTTGTGAAAAACTGCGCTAACTGAAAAATCCTTTGCACTTTTGTAAGTTGTCATGGTTACGGTTTGTAAATAAAGACAGCAGTATAGCAGGCATTTCAAAGCAATTCTTTGTTAGGGACGACCAATCAATTTCTAACATGTTTCTAACTATCCCAGTTACCGGATTTGGTTAAATTCTGACACGACAGATGTTTTTCAATAATATTGGAGAATGGTTTTATTATTAGTGTGATTAATTTTAAACGTTCATAAGCTTTAAACCAGAAAGTTAATTCAATTAGCTTTTTTAATTGTATTAGATACATGGAAATAGCACCACTTTCAATACTTCAATTTATACTTCGAAGTAATTAGGTTAATAATCAAGTACATTGACAATTCAGAAATATATTATTCTGAAAACTTAGCAATTACTTCATGATATGGAATGAAGTTCCTAGTATACTAAATGTAGTCCTTTCAATTGATTGATTTAAATTTAGAAGCTTTCGAAAGTTCATTTAACTAGTTTTTCTGTAAAAAAAAATCATGTTAAAATCAAAAAGAACATTTACTAAATTATGTAATGTTTGGTTTCTTTCAATGATATTGTATTACAATAGTGAACAGTTTTAGATTATTTCGCGTGAAGAACAAATATATTTTGGAACCTTTATTTTTATCATCTTTTAGAGTATGTATAATTAATGTAATGTGTAAATGATAAGCATATATATGTGTTTGCTCAAATTCAAGAAGTTTCAAATAAATTTTAAAAATTAGCGTTTGTAATCATACTTATCTTGCTCGAATACTTCCTGAACTCCTAGTACAAAAATTCAAAATTTTTTTTACTTAGCGTAAATAAACGTTTTTTTATTTTCATTAATTTAAGCTTATTTTTACAAGATAATATATAGGCAATAAACCCGGAATTTGTACAAGAAAGGCATTGTTTGACATGACAAATAAATCTTTTAATTATTTGAAACCAACCTAGGTTTGGGAAAAATGAATTATTTATTACCAATGGATCGATTTAGAATAATCAATAATCTCAAACCTAGTTGACAAGATATTATAAGTAGATAAACAAAGAAAATGATTCTAAGGGAAACTAGGGAATGATAAATTATTTCACAATATGATCAATAAAATTATCTACAGATTCAAAATTTTAAGGCCTTTTTCCTTTTTGATCTAGTATTTAATCAGATTTATTTATATTTATTTATGTTATATGATATTCATTCACTTCGGAGTTTTTTCTTTATTTGAATTCGAGAAAGAACATTTACTCTCATGAAATAGTAAAAAAAAGAGTCCCTGAAATTGATGCCTGTTTTATTAGAAGGCTTGACGGCTATGAAACATTACAACCCAAAGACAAATTTCTTTATTTAAAAATGAAACACAAAAACAAATATCAATTTTTCTATAAGACAGAGATGTTACACCTTCGAATATTTACACAAGAGCACATATTATGTATAAAATTTAATTTCCGTGCGTTTTACATTTAAATATCTTGCGTACGAATAAATAAACATGAGTTTTCCATAATTATTCCTAATTGTTTTCATTTAAGTAATTTAAATTATTCAAATGTTTTCCATCAAATTTTTTAAATGCTTTGAAAAAAGTTTATGTTATTAGTATTGCACACAATATTTATTTTTTATACATTACAACTGCTCATATAAATTGTCCTTTAACATAATATATGAGGGACATTGAGTTACTTGTAAACAAACTGTTGTGAATTACTTGTAAACAAACTGTTGTGAATTACTTGTAAAAGTGTTGTTGTTCTTGTAAAAGCACTGTCGCAGCTCCTTAACCTTCATCAATCACAGGTTTTGAATTTCCTTTAAGGTAGCAGAAAAAAAGGAAGATTTGAAAATACCTTGCTCTTTTTGCCTTTTTATAGTTTTGAAAGAATATCAATGTTAAGCACTATCTTTAAAGTTGATGCAGAGTGGGAATTAGTTGGTATGTATCAACATCTCTTATTGTAAGAGCGTTTATTTTTATTTTTCCACTAAATTTGATTTTAAACAAGCAGGAAGCATTTTTTTCAACATTTTGGCAAATAAACTACTGCTAATTTAATTAAGTATGATATAGTTAGGACTTGCCGCAATCTTATAAGATCCTTAAAAAATAGAGTTACGGATAATAATATCCAACAAAAATGTAGTTAGTACACTTCCTATTATTAATATCGCTACATGATGAAGGAAACAAATACGAAATTTAAGTGAATGTTACACGATTTTGGGATATTCAAATGATTAGCATTTTAGCACATGCTAGCAAACAAGCAGGAGTAACGCCACCCAGAGTCTGTATGAAAGTGAAGATGGTGTTTTCCATACAGAAATCGCATTCACATGTTGGTCTCTTAGGCAGAGGTATTGTTATGCTTCATTTAAAAAGGAGGAAAGCCCTGATGCACGCATTAGAATTAGATACGTTCAGGGCCTACCAGATTGCGGTGTATCGTACGGCGGTATTGTTGTTGTTCAGGATCCCACGACTAAACTGTATTAAATTCCGAGTGGGATCTCAGCACCTACCACTTACCGATCACTAACACGAAATAGCACAAACCTGTCATTCACATGGCCTTGTAGGATCGTCCAGAGACCCTTTGATAGATGAAATACTGTTTTTGAGATATACTATTATCAAAACCGAAGAAACGAAAGTCACTATATTTAATCAAGATAAAATATAAAAATACATCTATTTACACAATGTATTACAAATGCACTCTAAATGATTTCGTGTAAAACTATCCTGTAAATATTTCTTTCACAGTTCTTTATTTTATTTTATTTTTATTTATTTATTTATTATTTTTTTTAAATTTAAAAGGGCATTAACAAGATTTAAAAAGCCTCTCGAAGGAAAATCAGAATGTGGATACAACTTTTTACCTGAAAAAATCTTTCATTTTCATATTTTTACCGCAAATCATTTACTATCGCAAAAAGGCTGCTTTGTTTTAGTATTTTTCATTGTTCAACAACATTTTAAAGTAAATGAGTGTTCCAAAACTGTTTCATAGAAAGTAAGTGATATCTGGTAAAAGGTATTATTTTGATGTAACATGTTATTTAAACTGTATAAAGTAAAATCAAGTAAAAAAAGATATTAACTAATTAGACAATTAATACAAACTGCAAATCAACTATCAATAATGGATACAATTGTCTTAATATTTCCTCAAACTAACTATATCCTATATATTGGAAGTTTTTTTATTATTTTTACTTTGTCGATGATGAATGCTTTAACAAAAGGTAACAAAGTGCTTAAAATGATAAATTGACAAATTAATTGAAGCAAAGAATGTATTAATCAAACTCAAAAAATATTTTCACTACTGATTCAAATTATAACAATACCATTATTTATATTTTTGTAAATTAAACAGGATGAACAGGTTTTTTTTTTCCATTTTTTCAGCCTAAATCGATAAAATATCACATATCTATCATGTTCATCCTCTTCTTAACGAAGTAAACAACTCAACTTTAAAAACCTTCCCCAAGCAAAGCTACCATACATTCCTTCATTTAAACAACTAATGCAGTCTTTGTTGCAATAGTTTCCTATTTTTAAATTCCAAAAATGCAATCTAAACTAGAACATTTCTATGGAAAGATGAACTTTTGAAGATAACTGACAATTTGGAAAATGTTTATTTCCAAATACATCATCAAAACATTTCTTCAGCTAATTTATTCACATCAACAAGTCTTTTCACATTATAAGGCAATATTTACTGAATAAGGCTCAAAATATGACAGTTCTGTAGCATCCACAGCAATATTAGACAATGAAGTAATTAATCAGACTCCGCAAATATTATTCGGTTTTCACATAGATGAACATAATCAAGTTATGACTTGTGAAACATCGATGCATGATCATTATTCTATAGAGTCCCTTTTTAAATGTTCCTATTTATAGCTATCTTTTTATTTTAACATGTCAGAAACTAATTTTAATTTCTGTTCCAAATTAAAATTAAATGAAAACTTTGTCTTTAAAATTTTGACATTTTATTTTTTGAATACAATATTATACAGGAATAGCAAATAATTAGAAGGATGTTAAAGCTGCTTCTCTGCTAGCTGAAATTGAATGTTTCCTTCGATAAGATCTATGTTCAGATTTAGTACAGGAAGTTCTGTTTTTCGAATGCCTAGTATTAAGGAGTCGAAAATTTCACAATCAGCAATATGAAATTCAACCAGTCGTCAATGGTTTTAAACAACTAAATTCAATTATCTGCGTAAAGAAGATGTCGAATTAGACAAATTTTGTAAACAAATTAATTGCTTCACTCGGATCCTTTTCCAACTTGTTGGATTACAATTGTGTTTTATATACCAAATATATATTGACTGAGTATCCAAAATTCAACAGCAAGACTCAAAGACTTTGGTGTGATTCATCCTGGTGTTTTTTCTGACACTCAATTTTTAAAAATTATTTGCTTTTTAAATCCGTTATATTTTAATTTTTTTAAATGTGTTATCTTATGACATACGCCTAAATTTATTTTATTCAGTTGCTTTGCTGTTTTTAGTTAAACTTTCATCTGTAATTTACCTGTATCGAGTTGCTCTAAAACTAATATTAGTAATACATTTCTTAATAAATGGATTACCAATTCTTGGCCAAATCAAGTCTGTGTTCCATAACAAAATGCCTACCTACCCTTTTCACATTGTAACGAAAGTGAAAAATTTAAATTTATCATTTAATCGAAGCAAAAATGTACAGTTCAAACATTAAGGATAGCCATTGAAAGATGAATGATAGGGATGTATATGACTGTGCAATAACGAATTTAGGTTCCCTTCAGACAAATGATATTCTTCAGTTATTTTTCCAATAAAGTACATAGTACATAGTAGTAAATAGTACAAACCTGCATTAACGTACACTCTTACTGTCAAGTGTGATTTCCCATTTAAACCTTCATTTGGCTGACATAGTGTAAGGAGTAAACACAATGCTGAAAATATTGCATACAACCCTCATTTTTAGTGAAATCTTCGATGCACAGTTAATTTGGATTTTGGATATCAGCCTTTAGAGAGTTTCTATAAGGGATATAAAGTGGGTGCGTGTAGAGGCTCTCAATTAGTTGCCAATAGCGGTCATTTGCTTCATTTGGGATTATACGTCTTCCTCTGTTGTAACTTCTAGAATTACATTCTGTTCTGAAAACTCCATTTCACATTCTATGAATTAGAGAAAGGTTACATTCAACCACCTTGTTACGTAGAATTGAATCTGGCCCTCTTCTATAGATCCTATGCTTTGCCATTTTATTTTTTCAGGTAAATTATGCCAAATAATCATATAAAATACAATTAATTTGAAATTTCAGTACGAAATTTTTACTATAAGAAATTGCAGAAGCTTTGAATGTCTGTTTTCGGCCATTTCCATACCATTTAAAACAAATTTTTAATTAATGGTGCTGTTACAGTTATGACGCTGAGATTTACACAATATTTAATTATTGTTAATTGTTTATAATTTTAAGGATTCGATAATAGGTGCGCTGAAAAATATACACAAAAGTATATTTTTAGGTACAAAATTTTCTAGAAATTATATATAAATATAAAAGATAATAAAATTTAAGTCAAACTTTTTCTGAGATCTACTAATATTATAATTGCCGTAACAATTTTATATACTTAAAAAATGTATTAAAATTTCGATCTCATGATTCTAAGGTGCCAATAAAT
Source organism: Caerostris darwini (assembly GCA_021605075.1). NCBI lineage: Eukaryota > Metazoa > Arthropoda > Arachnida > Araneae > Araneidae > Caerostris > Caerostris darwini. The sequence continues at coordinate 1,190,858 of BPLQ01007044.1, forward strand.
TTGGTTCAAATCGTGGACCAAATCATAAACTCAATATTTGACAGAACTTTTTTTGACTTTTTAAAAGGAGGTTTTGACATTTATAACATGACTTTATCTAATCTTTTTGAGATCTAACAAGCTGCTATTAACATTTGTCTTTTAGATTTGCAATGATCATTTTCTTTTCAGTTGTTGCTGTTAAAACAATGGTGCAAAAATTCGAGGTTTTATTATTATATTTGATTAATCAATAGAATTAATAGTAGTAATTTTTTACATAACATCCTTAACAATGAAAAACCAAGCAATTTGATTATTTAGAGTTACGAGTTTTAGAATATGCTGAATATACCGGTTCTCGTTAGATCACCGAAGTTAAGCATCATTGGGCGCGGTCAGTACTTGGGTGGGTGACCACCTGGGAACACTGCGTGCAGTTGGCAAATTTGGGACCTGAATGGCCGAGTGTCTAGCGCTCTGGCTCTCGGTGCCACAGGTTTCGGGTTCGAATCCCGGCGGTGCCATGGATGTTTGTAGTGGTTCGGAATCCACTTTAAGCCGTAGGTCCCGGTCTTCTATGACTGTAAGAGCGTCACGGAGCAAAAGTCAGGCTTCTACCTACGGGTGCTCCATCACAACAGAAGCTGCTTCCTTCCCCTTCAATCATGAGTCCATATGGGCTCGTGGGCTTGGCCAGCCAAGTGGGATAAGAAACAACAACAACAACAAACACGAGTTTTAGATTAACAATTTTCAGAAAATTTTTTCATTGATTAAGAGACCGACATTTAAAAACTTTGAATAGAGTAAAAATTTATAAAAAATAACATAATGCATGAAATAATTTTTAAAGAACACCATGGCTTTATTTCTTTTGAAATTTTTAAAAACTCTCCGTTTAAGTTTCGAAAAAATATGCTTCATTCTTATTCTATCTGATTGTATTTACTAAACATTGAAATAGTTTTTGGACTGTGAAGAATATACATGACTTGCAATAAATTGCACATAGGTATATGGGTAGTAAATTAACAATATTTAATTGTTATTCCTACTTATTTTCCTACTAAATATGTTTTCTTATAAAATAAATTATCCTATCTAAAATTCACTTATAATAAATCAACTCCCCTTATTATGACATCGGCTGTTTCAGAAACACTAACATCTTTCATTCTTAATTGCTACTCACTAAATAAGTCTTAATATTCATGCTCAAATGGCAAACAAGTAATAAAAGTTTTCAAAAATAGTTTATTTTTACGATAGGATATACAAGACCGGCGTTCTTATTTTTGATACATGTCGAAAGATCTCAGATTTACATAAAGAAATCCGGAATTTCCTACCAAAATTATTTGTTTACCCAATTATTGTTCTTTTGGCTCCAAAATGCAGAAAACTGAATCTCCCAATCGTTAGTTACGATTTTTCTCATGATGTAATAAGAAAATAGAGCTTCGTCTAGTGCGTGTGGAAAGATTCCATTTTTATTCTGTTCTCGTTCAATATATCGACAGTGCATGTAACATATAATAAATAACATGCATATAATGAATAAACCAAAGAATTGAATACATCGATTGATTCAAAAGAAATTCGGAATGAAATCAAAGGATTTTCATGAGTTTTATATTAAAATTTGATATTTTTTATACTGAAAAATGCGAAATTGAAAATATCCTTTCTTTCATACGTTAATTTCCATGAGCAAACTGAGTAATCAATAATTCATATTCGCTAGTTTTTGGTCATGTAAAATATTTTGTTAATAATAATAGAATATTTTTATTTTTCTGAATTTACTTATTTTTGTATGAGTATTTACATATTTAATAAAAATTAATCTGGTTTTGCTGCCTTTTTGCATACGTATTGATGTATCTCCATATCATTATGATGGTTGGTACCGTTGTTTTGGTTAGTTGTCTCAGATAAATGCTATTACTAATAGATTTGATGTCAGTCTAATATATTCTAAAAATAATTATTTCCATTGTAAAATTTTAACTTCAATTAATTCATAATTATATTTCTTTTATTATTTTAGTTTATTACAAAATTGTAAACATTAAAAAGATATAAAACACAATGATTCTTATTCAGAAAATATTAATAATAATTTATTCCACATTTCAAATTATGCTTGTCGTTTACAAGAATATCATTAATACATTATATCGCCTCATTAATGTTTAAAAAAAATTTGCTGATTCATAATTTAATGATATCATACTGTATTATAACAACAGGAAATTAAATAATTCTTTACTTCTGATAGGAGAGACATTATAGAAGCAGTCGCCGAAATTAACTAATGTTTCGGATGAAATATTAAATTGCTTTTTTTAATTGTATTATTCCATATGGAAACCTTACATTAATTGATATTACCTAATAATATGGCCTGCCGTTATTAGCTGATATTACCTTTTGGCTACATGACTTTGAAAAATATAATGACATGACTAGATAACTTGAATTAATTATTTCAACTTAGTCTCTGTTGTAGAATTAAATTATTATATCGATTTGTATACAAATACATATAACATAAGATAAAATACTGCAAACGAATCTTTTTAATTACTTTTTATGAAATGCAATTATTTTAATTCCAGTAAATTCGAAAAATTCAATTCATTAAAGTTAATTAAACTAATAGAATTTATGTAAGGAAATGTGAATTAACTGAACATTGCGAAGAATTAAAATTATATAATTTAATATTTATTTTATGAAATAAAAAATTCAATTAGAAAAAGATGAAATTTTTTTTATTATAAATAAAAAATTAGTTAATAAAACACGTAGTTAATGAGAATAAGTTAATAAAAAAATTTTAATAACGAATTTTTTAGGAATTCATAATTTTTAAAACATTATAATGGTAAAATTAATTAGCTAAATTTAAAATAATAATAACAGACAAGCCTAAGGGAACATCTGTACATGATTAATTGTTCAAAGTGTATTTAATTTTCAAATAATGGATCAACTGGATATTCAACAACCAAAATTTTCAAATGCTATATGATTTGAAATAAATATTTAATTCATAGGAGATGAGCTTACTCCATTTAATAATATAAATGTACGATTCTTTTAAATTGTAATATTTATATATTGAATACTCATTATATTACTTTTAACATTTAAAATGTTTTGAATTAACTGTATTGATTTCGAATTGATCTAACATTTTTTGAATCTAACATTTTTTTATTATATTTATATTTTGCCTACTAAAATGAATAAATATATTAAGCAACATGAAAACAAACAAAAACTTTTGGTTTACTTCTTGTTATATCATGAATAAAATTTATCCTTTCAGACAATTGTGGCAGTCTGCAAATTTCGAAAAACAAATATCAAACGAATATAACTTAAACTTTGTAATAAAATTAACTGGAAATTATGGCAGAATAAATGAACGAATAAGATAAATGAGCAAAAATACAATACATATTCTTTGTTTATAGACCTAAGATTTATATGGTTTACGTTACTTTTTGTTACTCAATATTCTATAAAATATAGTTCGTTTTGAATATGAATTTCTGGACATGTTTTTCCTTGGTTAAAGTTAAAGAATTCTGTCATTCTTTTATAAAGAAATCAAAATAATTTGATTTTAAATAAAACATTACGTTTCAAGCTGTGTTGAATGCGTGCATTATTCTTTCAATGGCTTCTTTGAAGGTTTGAAATATGTATAAACCACCATGTAAAATTTTGTATGTCTCTGTAATGTAAAAGAAGATATGCAAGTTTGTAACTTAAACTGAAAAAGAACCTACATTCGACAATCTTAAGAAATGCAGCATATTGTTTTTATTTAATAAAACAAATTTTCGGATGGATTGTAAAATTTTAATTACTTTTATTAATTCAGAACTTATTTTCAATATTTGAGTTTTTCATTAAATAAAAATTCATTTTACAAATATTCTTGCTTGTCAACATAATATGGGTGATAAACGATTGATTGTCTTTTTTTAAAAAATCATGTCTAGAGAAAAGGGAGTATATTTGAAAAATTAAATAATCTTGGAATTTTTAATAATTATGAAGAAACTTGCATGCCATCCTTGCGCAAGGGCCATGCTCAAGAAATTTGCGATTTAGGTTATGTTATAGAACACTATTTTCGGATTACTGCCAGAATTCTGGAACAAAATGCTTAACAACTGTAATTGAAATAAATTCTACAGAATTTTGAAATTTTTTTGACAAATATTGTAAATGATTTTAGGTAAATGGATATGTAATGAAAATAAATGCACGGATGTCAAAAAGACGCTCAACTACCAAAGCATGACTGAGGATGGATGGGAAGAGAAGATTCTTTTGGAAACATTTTGAACTTTAGAGACTGTAAAAAAACATTTTCGGAAGTCATTTATCGTAATTTACCCTGACATGTACTGCTTCGGTGTGATTAGTTCTAGAAAATATCAATTTATATTTTATGAATATTTTATACTCTTTTGATTCTTCTGCATGTATCATATATATGTATATATATACAGAGGGAAACTTAAATACCCCACAAATATTATTAAAAATGTTCCCAATACCTGAATTTCGTACAAAATATTTTTGAAAAAATTATTAGAATGAGTACGAAGCAGTTATTTATATTTTCGCCTTAATATGCTTTTTCATATTTTTATTTAACTTTTATTACAATAATTTTTAAAAATGCACAGTTTCAATAAAATATTTGCATTTCAAGAAAATCTACAATTCCATTTACAATGTATAACATAAAAGTGTGTGAGTTAACCAATTCTTAACAAAACCCAAAATTGTTATATATTTACTGTAACATACACATTTTTACGAGTTTCTTTACGTCTTTTTGTCTAAAAAGTCGTTCAAACAACAATTATATAAATTTGATTTTTTTTCTTCTTTTCTTAGGGTGAATAACAAACATTCAAACATTAAAAAATATGCAGTTCTTATCTTAATTCTAAAAATGTATGAAAAAATCGATTTAAAAATACCTATAATTACTGTTGAAATATTAAGTGAAATAAATAAGTTTTATTCAATCTTAATGTATATTCTTCCACGTGAGTGACTGAGAATGAATTAGAATTTCGCATATTAATCAAATAAATTTTTCTTGACGAGTATGGCAGATAAAATACCATTTAAAAATATTTGAAACAATTTTCCTTTGAGATAAAACACTTAGCCATATTATTTAATTATCATAACCAAACAACAAGCTGAAATATACATCTAATTTGGTTTTTTTTGTATTACAAATTTTAAGTTTTCTAAAAATAATTATTAAAATTTTAATACGATTAGCTCATATCAACTAATTAAAAAATTTAATATTTAGAATTAATAAATAAATTATTACAAAGAAATACATAATTAATGTTAACAACACAGTTAAAACACACTAAATAGCACGATTTTTTTTCTAAGAGTTAAGCGATATCAACGATTCTCAATCTGTGAGGAGCTCCTTTCTAGGTGCTGAAAACGCTAAATGGGGGACGCGAGCATATCGAAAAGAAAAATTTATTAATTTATTAAAAAGGAAAGCAAAATAAAAACACACGCTGATATACTCGTAATGAACTTATAAATAGTATTGAATCAGTACTGCACAATATACTTAATAATTAACTTATCAATACTAAATTAAAAACAAGTTTAATGATTATTAGCGATTCCCTTGGCTCTGTCTTGCAGAACAAAGGTTTTCAAAGGAAGGGTTAGTATTAGAAATAGATACTCTTGAGTTCTTTTTCTATATTTATCCGAGATCTATATTTTGTTTTCAAAGTAGACGCACCACAGATAATCTGGTTTCGCCAAAGTATTATGTTAAAAATGTTAATATAGGAATTGTTCTAGTTTTCAGTGCAGAAAATTCGTCATCTACTTCTACCCAAAATTCAAAACAGTGATGTATAACTAAATTGTCTTTTGATTCGCTATTTGCCATGAAGTCTATGAAAATTTCTTCTTCAACATTTGAGAAACCTTAGGGAGTGTTTTAAAATGAATAGCTAATCCAATAATAACTTGTTACCAAGTTGTCCCGATTAAAATACTTTTTAATATTCTTTGTTAGCACGGCTACCTGATTTTTATTGGCTACAAAAATAACTTGCATGTCCTGTAAGTTTTAAGACATTAAAATTCACATTTGCGAACATGTTTAGGTATTTTTTCCTTTAAGTTTCTTCTATACAATTCTAATTTTCTACAAATGTATCACATTATCACTCGTGCGCAATATATGTGTATTGGCTCCTTGGAGTTAAAGATTCAAAGTATTTAAATTCTCGAAAATGTCAATCAAATTTCTCAATTTCATCACAAATAAATAAACCATCTGGAAAATTCTCAGCAACTAGTCAGTTTTCCTATTCAAGAAAAATAGTGATATCATTACTTAATTCATAAATAGTAGCAAAAATCGGAGCAAAAATCTCCAACGTGATTATCATCTTGCCTCACAATGAAATAATAACGCTGAGTAATTTTTATATAAATTACTATGGTTACAACAGCAGTCAGCACAATATTCAGATCAAAACTCATTTCTTTGGAAGCTAGAGCTTTCCTGTGGATCATGCAATTTGTCCTGCCACGCTATGCAGATTTTTGTTTTAAAAGTACTTGTATACTTTTTAATCTTCCGGACATTGAGCGGGCACATTGAATGGTGCTCGTTCAATGTTTGGAACATTGAAAGGTGCCCGTTGGATGTCTGCAACATTGAACTGTGCATAATCCGACGCAATTTTTTCCACTCTACTATATATTCCCTCACTAATAAAATAATTTAAGATAGTAAATAAAGCGAGTGCTGTTGCTTTGAGTTCTATTGGTTTGCAGAAAAATAATTCTTCTAGTGCTGACATACCATCACAAAAATGAACATAGGCAATGAAACACGTATCTTTATTGCTATCTGTTGTCTCATCAAGCTGAATTGAAAATAATTTGTCATGCAACTTCCTAAAAAGGTAATGCTGTACATTTTCAGCAATATCACCATTACCACAGATGCATCCCATATCCACATTTTCATACAAACTGCAAATTTTTGGCAAAATTATTTACAAATGTAGATTCTACAATCTCATCAAAACAAGATCTTCATCAATGGCTTGACGCTTTTTTGGGGGGATATTTTATATTACTTGGCTATTTATATAAAATTTTGTATGAGGCAAATAAAGTCTTTTTATTTACAGACAAGGTTTTTTTTTTTATTTTTGCTATTCATATGAATTTAATTTAAATTCGACGAATTATGGGAGTTTATTAACGTACTCATTATAAAACGATTCCAAATTTCGTTTATTAGGATTCATGCGCTCTGCTGCACAACATTTTGAGCAAATGAGACAAAGGGGCTTTTCATCTTCAATTACTTCAATACTGATAAACCCAAAATGTAAATATTCTTCTTCAAATATGTTGATGCTTCACTATTGTCTAATACTCGATTAAACCCATTTAAAAATTTATCCATGATTCCATATAAATCTACTGCGTTGAATATTTAATACCATGATAATTGAATTAACACGCATATTACAACATATACATTCACGATAGACTCGATAGCGACAGAAAGATCGACTTCTTCGGTGATTGGCCAGAATTGAACGAGATGCAGCATTTATATACATGTTTGAGTCGCGTCTTTAATACGTTCCAGAATGTTCGAGACAAATCTCAATTTCTTTCGGAAGCCGCAAGAATATACAGTATGGTTGACGTAAAACGTAGAACGAATTATAGGCATCAACATAATTAGTGTGGCTCATTAACATGCGTTACATAATATCATCTGTTACAAAATATACGAAGAGTAAAGTTGAGGGCAATATGGATTTTTCAATTTTTTATAAATGTTCACATTCTACATAAAAGTATCAATTTCGTCCACCACTTTTAATAATATTTTGATTTAATGGAAGAGTAACATTTATAAAAAATTGTAAAATTCACATTACACTAATTTTTACTTTTTCACGTCCTCCATATCTTATATTTTTCCTTTAATAGTTAAGAAAATAAACAATATATCAGAGTAACTTATAGTTTTAATTAATTGTGTTTACATCTGTAAGCTATTCTCCGTAAATTTCCTGACAAATAATATGTTCACTGACTTCAACCAACAGCAGTTTCCTTAAACTGCATAATTTTTATGAAAATTTACTTAGTTTGGGGCACAATTTCTCTGATTTTTGGTGATTTCGGAAGACCAGTGAAGTCACACCTTTGAATATTAGTTTAAAGATTAATGCATTTTCATAAATTAATTTCGTTTGTAATATTTTTAAGCAATAAACAGAACAGAATTCTAAAAAAACACTCATAGGTAACAAAAGTACATATAATAAAATAAATATAATAAATCACTATATTTTTAATTTTTCCGTTTATTTCAATCAGTCATTTCCTAAAGTTTGGAAGTTTTCTTAAATCCCTGACTCTACAGATATTTATTCACTTGGATTTTCAAAAAAATATCAGTCCATAAAACCCGCAGATCGCCCCGCTGTGATAATTACATGGCATGAAATTCCCCAACACAGTTCTTGCAAATCTTGGAAATTTACACACTATTTCTAGCAATTCTCTACCACACAATTACTGCTTCAGACATCATTTAAATAATTAGGTACATTTAATGAATTCTCACAAATAAACTAACATATTTTTTTATCTTTCCTAGAGATTATTAAACTCTTATGTTTCCAGACCAGTGGATCTTTCGTCACGTTTCATTGGATCAAATGCGAATCCACAATCATAAATCACGTATCACATGATTCGATAGTTGCAGAAACAGGCTGCACTACTGATTTTTCATACACTGGCGAGGAAAAAAAACATAAGAAAATATCAAATTTTTAAGCAGCAGACAAGAATTTGTAGAAAAGGGCTTGTTGCGGTGAGTAAAGTAAAAAAATTCAGTAAAACGTGATTCGTATGCAAATATCAGGAGCAAAATGTCATAAGTGATGTGAGAGAATACAAAATACTTGCAGACAGTGCGCTATGCAAAATTACAATAAAACGAAGATAGAGAGAGATGGACGCTATCAAAGATATTTTCTGCAAATTTCAGTGCAAATTTCATATGCACCATATGACTAGAATGGCTAGAATAAACCATCTTTACGACTTTACTCGTGGAAAAATGATCAGCAAGCTTGAGAAGGGAAGTAGTGTGTCAAGCGTAGCTTAAGAGTTTCCATTCGATAAAAATGTTGTTTTATAAACTTGTAAAGCTTTCAAACAAAGGGTACAGCTGCAAAAAAGACTGTTGATGGTCGACCAGGAAATGTAACGCCAACAGATGAACAATATATCGCCTTGAAGGCAAAAATGCACCTATATTTATTTATTTTTTGTCAGTCAGAGAGTAGCATTATACAGAAACTGCTTAAGAGAAAGGGGCGTCAAGTACTGCATTTTACTATAACCAGAAGACTTCATTAAGGTGGACCATTCACCTTTCTTCCTTAAAGCTGTGTCCTATAGGCATTTGCCCGTCGGCAGCACCTTTTAGATTGCTGCATGGAACACAACGATTGGACATCTCACGCATGGAATCGCATCATTTTTAAAGATGAGAGAGTAATATTATTATAAACGGACAGATTGAGCAACAAATTTTCAAAGAAGTCAATGTAACCTTAGATCACTATACCAGCAAGTAATCCTTTCTCATGAGCGTCTTCTCCAAAGTGTCTTTGGTGCAATCTTCATTTTTATGGATGATAAACATAGGTCATATCAGAATCGTTTCTTTTGAGGATGTTCTAAAAAGTGAAGATATCTTTATAATGCATGTGGTAATCGTACTCTCGTGATTTAAATCCTGTAGAAAAGATGTCTCTCGACACGATCTTATCCACAAGAAAACAACGAACAACTGAAAAAGTTTGTTACAACATTGAATGGTCACTCTTATTGCTGGATAATGTGTTATTGATTATAGAGAGACGAACTAAGCAACAAATTGCAGTTTAAGTAGATGATATACCTTACTAAGAGGTATTTTTTTAAATTTTATATTATAAATTAATTTCCCTTTGACCTCCACTTACGCGAACATAAATGTAGTCAAATAATAGATAACCATACTGTAACAAGTTATGTTATTTGAAGTGGGGGATGGTTTAAATCATTCAGGTGATTGTTCATATTTTCCCTGATCCACCACTAATAAAAAAGTACAACTGTTTCTTAATCTGTATTCAGTCGCTTTCCTTTTGTTTAAATACTATTCGAAATGCTTAAAGAAAACTGTCAGAAGTCAATTCTTATAAACTTTAGTGTAACGAATTACACTTCATAAAACAGAAACCAAGAAATACTCGTGCTAAATAAAGTTATGATACAGTTGGAAAACGAAGACTTCTTAAATTTTTATCACTTTTTTTATTATTTAAATTACAACAGTAAATAAGATATAAGAGTAATTAATAATAAGAAGAAATGATTTACTCAGGAAAAAATATTCGCAGATGGACAAGAATATTTTGTTCCCAATTGAATAAAATCGTTGTATTTGAATAAGTGGACAGTACAAAGGTGATTAGCAGAAACAACCGTGCTTAAATGATGCATTACAGAAAATGGAGATAATTCAAACACACAGTTTAAGATAGTTAATTAATATCAAATGCGTGAATTATTTTATTCGATACATAGTGAATTTGAATTTAATTTAATTGAATGTGAAAATAGAAATTTTATAACTTAATGTAATGTTGTAATTAAAAACAAAATTCTAGAAAGTAAAGGAGTGATTACTCATTGTTGAAAAAGAATTTAACTGAATAATTGAAATAAAAAACGTGTAATGACGATTCAAAAGTAAAAATTTAAAAATATAATTTTGGCTATAAAATAAGCTTTTATTAGAATTAAAGGGAAAAAAAAGTACCAAAAAGTATTAATAATTTATCATATCGTTTAGTGGAGGCTAAATAATTATATAAAACTCAATGACGATTTTATATTGCAAATACCAAAAGGTGAAGAGCCAAAATAACAAAATCAAATAATCGAAATGTTTTGCTCAAATTAAAAAACCTTCTATTTATAAATTTGATGAACGTTTCTTGAAATTTAATTTATTTAGATAAGAATTTAAACAGGATTAAAATAAAACTATTATATAAATTCCAATAACTGTGATAATTGGATATATTTAGCTACGTTATTTCCATATTAATTAAGATCAGACGAGGAAAATGAGATAGATTTTATAAGTTTTACTTTCTTCACTTTCTTATGCAAGCATTAGGTGAAAAACAAAAATAAATCATTATCCAATTATTAGTTTACTTTCTTAATGAAAAATTATCATTTTTTTATCATTTCATTAGCAATTAATCTATTCATACATATCAATTTACAATAATATCACAATTTTACAAATAAGCCGCTGAAGAAGGGGAAAATGTAAAAAGTGTGTTGTTTCGTCCAGTGGTTAATAACCTAGACGGATCACTGGCAAAGGTAGTTTCGCTTATATTGTTCACTAAGCCTGCATAATCTTTAGCGACTGAGTGTTCTAAATACAGCATTTTTACTGCGTAATAAAACAATAAAAGACAAATGTGTCCATATTTTTGTGATTTCTGCAGATGCTCTGAACCTTATATAGAAATGTATTGATGTAGTTTAATAAACACTTACCTGTCAATCCCTTGGAGACCATTTTGATATCTGATTTGAAGTTGATTGGCATAAATGAATTCGTAAACAAGTATTTTTAGTTCTTGTTTAACACAAGGGAAACCTATTTGAAACCTTGCAATAAGGCACTTAACTAGATTTTTTACCTCCATAGGCGATTCAGTTTGCTGAACAGCCCTTATTCTATTTATACTGCTATTCTTTAATTCTATCATATGTTATCAATAATGGGACACCATAAGCACCTTTATCTTCTTTTTATGTTTTATTCATATTTACTATGTCCATGGCAGTTGTTTCAAAGTCATATAGATTGTAGAAGTTTGGAAGCTTAATTCTTAGGTTTATACGCGGTAATTTGAAACTCTGCACAAACCAGAATAGTATAAAATCAGAAGATACGTTTTGCTTACAATGTCATTCTTATAAATATAATGGGTAAGTACACGTCACAAAAAATCTGCAAAAACTCATATAGGCACAGTTTGATAATATTCTGTTAAAGAAATCATTTAATTACAGTAACAATAACGAATAATGCAACCAACTTACACTTTCCTTGCCTTACAGAAATTATAGAGATAAGAGTAACAATACTTTAAAACATGCAATTTACACAAGCTTTTATTACAGTGATGAGATCGTTATTAACTATTGCATTAAAAAGCGCATGATTACCAGGATTGTTTTCCCAGTGATACCAAGGTATATTTCTTGCTGACTTTTAAGTTCGTCCATATCCACGTGAGCACAGATGATGCTTGTTTACAATTACCCATTTGCTTCAATTACACTGTCTAATCCTAAGCCATTTTGATATGAATTCTCAACTTTTCTTTGCTACTTCAAATGCATTCGATTAATTGAATATCTTGGGAAGTTTTTGAATCTATTGTATGCAATTAATCTAGTATACTTTTATTCAATCACACACAGTGACTAATGTCGAAAGTGTTTATAGAACATTAAATCAATTGGTAAATATAAATATCATGAGTAAATGTTTGCTTATTATTATAAAGTTATCCCAACATATTATTACTCGTGATATAAAATTATGGATAATTTTTTAAAGATGATATAAAAGATGATCTCTTGCTTTCATTAAAGTGCAAGATAAATTAATTTATTTTTTACTTCATTACGTGTTTTATGCATTTTAAATAAAAGTTTATTTTATAAAAAGTTTTACTTTTATTTATATATAGAAAACTATACTATTATTCTTTAGTTGCTTGTCTTTTAACCACTCGTATATTTTTAAATTTCAAATAAATAATTTCCCTCAACAATAAATTTACGAATAAAGTGCCTTAAATTTATTTTAAATCAGGTTTTATTTAAACATTTAACGCTAAATTCATGTAACATGAGTAAAATGTTTTGATAAAACCTGTTTGTTTGCATAACTAGCACTTCGCGAATCGAACTAGGAATGTAAACAGTGAATTCGAAGAGCTAATGTTTGCTAAGCCTTGCTTGCTTTCTTCAAGTAGAATTTGTCGCACTTGCTAACTTTCAAATCTCAAAGACAATTTTTTCTGATCTGACAATTTTGTAGATCTAGGCTTGTGAAACTAATCATTAAATAAAAGTTTGAAGTATCAAGTGAACAAATTGTCAACTAAATATTTTGATGCAAGTTATATTATTTAAAATTTTTTAATTCTAATTGCTATCATTGAACTCTTTTATATTTTTAAATTTGTATCACAATTATTGATACAAGCAATAATAATTTTTTTATATCTATTTTGGGTCAGGAATAAGTAAATAAATAAATGAAGAATAAAAATTCAAACATTCAACGAATTCTTTTCAAATTCAAATCCAAACTTTTCAAATTAGATACTTTAGATGGTAATGATATTATTTTATCTGTAAAAGTATTTCCTTTTAATTTTATTGTGAAATGGATTTTTTTTTAATTATTAAAGCAAAATAGAATTTTAAATACTAAGCCTATTAGACATTTAAAATTTTAAATATTAAGCCTATTAGGCCTATGAGTTCCTACTTAGAAAATCACAATAGGGTTTCTAGAATCATTTTATATACGAAATATTTATCAATAATTTTTTAAAAAGTATATATATATATATATATATATATACGAACGAATATTTATATACGAATTTCGAATGTATATTTAGAGGCTATGTGGAAAATTTCTAAGGAAACAATTAATTGTAAATTATAAGCATAAGACAATGTTTCGGAAAATAAATTTTTTTTGTTTAATTTATAACATATTCATTTGAATTTTAACTTCTTACTATAAAAACTATTATTTTAAAAATCCAACTTGAAATTTGATATTTCAACTTGATCTTACGTAACATTTATCAATTTATTCACAAGGCTATTCATTTATGCTCAAAAAATAGAGCACACAAATTGAGCAATCATTAAAATAATGCATACTGTTTTAAAATAATGTAAATTGATTTTAAATAATATATAATGCTTTCTTGTATTATTTTTATTTTATGGATTCTTCTTAAGTCTGTTAATTTGATGACCCTTGACCCTGCTTAGGATAAAATTAACTAATGACGTCTGTTTCAGTAAATACTTTCGGAAACAAAAAGAACGGATATAAAAGCTTCAATAGACAGTCCACCACAATCTGATACGTGTTTTCTTCAATACGCAAACAAAATTGGGACAATTATCTCTGAAAGCTCTCTATTTTTCTCTACGCTGTGTGTTATATATCACGAACTCCATTGATATTCCAAAAAAAAAAATATATATAATCACATAGTACATCTTAAAATAGATATCAATATGATATACAGTTATCACCGAATTACTCGATTATATATAAAACGTTTTAAACATTCATGCCGTATCAGTGAAATGGTTTAGAACGTGTCTGAGTTGGAAAAGACTTTAGATTAAAAATATGAGAGTATCTAATCACATTCTAAAAATTAAAATACATATCAATATAATATACCGTTATCAGCGAAACACACATATTGTAAAAATAGATTTTTAGAGAGTAATTTAGATTAAAAATATATGAGAGTATATGAATCGAGAAGAAAGACATTTTTCAATCTGAAATACTATATTTATAATAATAATATTGTACTTACCATCTGTACTTCATTGACGGAGCTAATACTAAGAATGTACATCGTGACGCCAACATTCACTGGGGGGCCTAAAAATTAAACAACATAGATTTATATTATGTTTTTGTACTTACAGTAACTAACGTAAACAACAAAAAATATAACTAAATCTAATTTCTGTTTTAGAATTTTTGATTTCACGTTGAAACAATTCCACTGCAAATGGAACTGATATTTTAAATATCTACTTTCTTCTCAATTATACAACATAAAACGAAATAAAATTTATTTATTATAGCTTTATTATCAAACCAAAAATAATTGTTATTATTTGTCAAGTAAAACTACTTGTACAAAATTCATTGATGCCAAGGGACTCTAGCCTGCTACCAACAATTTATGAAGCGACATCAATCAATTTCTATAAAAAAAAACCTGAGCATTTGCAAAAATCACGAATACATGCTAAGTATGTTTTTGTAATTTATCGGTTTTTGACACATTAAAAAAAGCTGTACTCAAAATGCTCAGTTGATAAAAGTTGTGCATGGTGTACAATGCAGACGAAACTGGCTTCGCCAATTAACTGTCTAGGTTGAAAACCGTTAGACATAAACGAGACGCTGTTTACAATTCCCTCTTCGTCATTAGAATGTTTGTAAAATAGTGAGATAATTAAACAGAAAAGTATGAGTGGAATAATTGTATGCAAATTTGATAAACTTTCACTAGGAAAATTAACTAACAATTTGGCGACAATTTTATTTATAACTTTTCAGCTATAATTTTCTTAAAAAAGGTTAAGAAAGTAAAAGTTGTGTGAACGGATAAATTTTTAGATACATTGATCAATAGTTTTCTTTTTCTTCTTTTTTTGGTAAATGAGTGTAAGTTGAAATGTTAATAAATAATTAAATTATGCTTTTACATTAAGATAGATGAAAAACTTTTATTATTGTATTAAAGTTTAAAATACAGAAAACATTTAAATTAAGTTTAATTTCTTGCAATTTTCACCTAATATCTACGTTTTATCAATATACACTAAACGTAATTATATTATATCTTAAATATTTTCATAAAATGTCGTATTTTTAACATTTTTTTAGTACTCAATTTCGGACGATTATTTTGCATATTATTTCCATAATTTACTTCAGAAATAAATAACAGCTATAATATCGTTCATAAGGATATTATTTTATAAAATTTATTATTATATTTGAGTATTTACTAGGGAAAATTATAACAAATCTATTTATGGAAAATTTAAATGAAAACAAAGCAAGAGAAAACGTGTTATACAAAGAAATTAATAATATATTAATTATTAATTACTGAATTCGCTATATATTTCATAGTATCCAATGAAAGTGAAATATAACGGTATTTAATTATGCTGCATAAAATAAATTTAATTATTGCTGCATTCGTAAATTTTTAACATGGAGAAATAAATCGCGAAGTACAATTTATTTCGCAGTTATTAATGAAACAAGAAAACATTTTTTTTTCAATACTACATATATCAATACCACAAAATTACTTTTCGAAAAAGACGCGTCTAGTAAAAAATAATCTGAATCTTCACGATGTAAAACTAATCAATTATATCAATTTCTTTCGTTCAGGAAAAATGGTGTAGTAAATAATATATATTTATGAAAGAAACATTGGTAATAACAGTCTTTGTTAAGACAAAATTTATTTCTTTACGAATAGAAAATACTCCTTGCAATATAGTTAGTTTTAATTATTTATGATACATAATATCATTATGAATAGTCATACAAAATATAAATCCATCTAAATATTTTAAATGAAAGGTTGTTCCTTTAAATAATGATGGCATACTGACGCTATACTATTTGATTGCAATTTCTTTCTAGCATAAAGAAAAAAGTTCACTTGCAGGGGATTTAACAAAACAAATTATATAAAGAGAAAATAATCTAATTACGGTATAATTTGATTTTAGATTAATTGTTTTGTTATTTTTTTTATTATATTTATAAATCGTCGTTGGATTTGAAGAATTCCTGTCGCTCAAAATTTTGTATATGAGCCTTTTAACAGCACAATAAGAGATAAGAATATTTCATAAGAAATATGTAACTGTGTTAAGGGTTTAAATTTAGTTTCAATGTAAATTTAATAGTAATTCGGCAAAGTTTTTATTTATTTTGGAATCAATATTTTTTAATTACTACAAAAATTAATACAACTATATGATTTCGTGTAAAATCTCATATTAAGAAAAGTTTATACAGTAATAGAACAAAGCAAATGTTCACGAAACTGATCCTTAGTTCGTTTCAGAGACTACTTACTTCTTGTTTAAAACAAAGTAATATTTCATCTAGCTATTTTTATTGAAGTAATAACATTCTACCTCAATATCTATCTCACCCAAGGAGGTGGTTGGCTGTGAAACTGAAACCCATAAGTGAAATGTTATCTGGTATTCAAACATATGCCCACTTCCAACTTA
>BPLQ01007045.1:0-42550 GCA_021605075.1 Caerostris darwini
GCTCCGGCGAATAACCATAACTCGCTAAAACCTTTGATGAAGAAAATTGCTACGAAAGGTTGGAATTGCTTAGTTATTTGAAAACACAATAACAAATATTATTCATCCAAAAATCTTGTATATTTTCAAATGTTCAATATGTAGCTTCGACACCCACAAACACACAACTTCGTGATTCCAAAAACTTAAAAAACACCCCTTTTTCTCCTTTCGCCGCAACAACAATCTTAAAGAGTTCGAAAAATTCCTTTTTCCTTCTTCTCGCTCCGACGCCTGTTTAATATTCAAATGAAAACTCAACTCATTCTCATTTCTACTGAAAAATTTTCAAATAAAGGGCACCACTGCCCGTTAGAGATGCAAATATCCCGTTAGAGCAGCTAGCAAAAGTACTAGTAGTAGTGCTGACGAAGTATCGGAAACGGATTCGTTTTCGAAATCAGGAGAAAACGGAAAAAGATTTCTGGATCCATCCAGGAAAAGGAACATTTATTGACTCGAAGCGAGAAACGAAATCTCCATGTCTCTCTCTCTCTCATCTTTTTAAAATAAAAAGCAGAATCGCAAACAGTTTTTGCAGCGAGACGCCAATCGCTGTTTTTAACCCACGATTGAAGAGTCCTCAAAACTGGCTTTTTGAAGAGTGCTTCCGCAATGCACGAGGGATGGAGCAGCCATTCGAACACCCCCTAGAAACGGGTCAATTAAAGTGTTTGATTTGGGAAAATACTTGTTGAAAGGTCCTCGAGCAGTCCCTTTCCTTAACTGGGGAGGAAAATTCATTTGCAAACTTTGTTGAATGTGTTTGAACTTTCGCGAGCTTGATTTTGTAGTGCCATTTTGCAGAGCCTTTCTGCTTGTTTATGAATTAGGGTTATTCAAACCTGCTCCAGTTAAAATTTAAAAGCTATGTATTCGTACTGTATTTTTAATAACTCAATGTTTGTTGCTGTTTTAGGCATCTATAAATTATTATTTATGCATAGCCATGAAAAAAATAACATTTAATTTGTTTGCTTTTAATAAATATTATTTAATTTACATCTATGCGTCACAGTGTTCAAATTTTAAACATTTTGACCAAAGCAGCTTACTTTGTATCCTGGAGTTACAGATGAAACAAAATTAAGCTCTTAGATTTTTTTGAAAGCAAAATCAGACAACAAGCCGAGCGGCGAAGATTCTTCGCGACTGAAAATCGGCACAACCCTTTAGATTGCCATCGAAACTGCGGCAAACCTGATTTTGCTGTGTGGTTCCCGAAATTATGCACCACAGTATATCATTATTCATCGGAGCTTTGGTATTGGCTTAACTCAATTAAAACCTTTTTGATCAAAAGAAAAATGGTTATTAAACAGGGATTGCTTAGTTAGTTAGGAACTCCATTTGGAAACTTGGATCCAATATTTGGCGATATTATAAGAAATAGATTAATATTACTATAATACAATTCGAAGAAGCTTTGTATAGTTTCCCGAAATAATGCTAACACTATTCGTCAGATCTTTAGCATTAGCCTAACACACCAACACCTTTGGTGAGAATAAAATTGCTACTAAGGCGGAATGTGCTTGGTTATTTTGAAAACACACAATAAATATTATTCCTAAGATTTAAAAATCTTATGTATATTTTCAAACATCCAATATTTATCTCCTGAACACCCATAAAACAACATAGCCGTGATTCCAAAAACTTAAAAAGCATCTTTTTCTCTTTTTAGCCGAACAACAATCTTAAAGAGTTCGAAAATTCCCTTTTTCCTTCTTCTCGCCCGACGCCTGTTTAATATTCAAATAAATTCAACTCATTTTTCATTTCTACTGAAAAAATTTTCAAATAAAGGCACCATTGCCCGTTAGCGATGCAAATACCCGTAAAGAGCAGCAAGCAGCAAAAGTGCTGGTAGTAGTGCCGACGGAGTTTCGGAAGCGGATTCGTTTCTCCTAAATCGTGGCAGGATAGACATGGGAAAAGATTTCCCTGGATCCATCCAGTAACAACTACAGAAAAATTTAACGTCCGAATCTTAAGACAAGACGCATTATTGTTAAAAACTATTATATTTTATTTTTCAAAGGATTTCTTCTTGTTCGTCTTGATTCGTCTTGTTTCGAAACACATACTTAAAAATAATTAACAATGATTAACAATCTTAAAAACACTATTATTTTACACTTATTTTTCATAAATATAGATCAATTATTGCTATTAATTAAGCAAATATTGCTATAGACATAACTTAAGAAAATATTGCAATAATCTTACTCAAACATAATAGGCAATTTTTATAATAAATACAGACAAATTTAACGTCTGAATCTTAAAGAAACAAGACGCATTATTGTTATTTTGTTTTTCAAAGGATTTCGTCTTAGAAACACTTTGAAATTATTCTCATGATGCACAATATCGTCTTTTCAATTACTACCCAATCGAATGAATTAGGATGTTTCCAATCTCGTCGAATTTGCCACGATGGCTTTCACTGGTAATATCAATATTCCATTTAAACAATCAGCTGATTGGATTAACGGAATTGACTTGGAGGTAATTAATCTCAATTCTAAGAGGCGAACCTTCCGATAGGATTGCGACGGCCGTGATTCGAAGTGACATAAATTGCAAACATAGAGTAACCCTTTACGATAACATTCGGATGGGAGATCTATGGCAATTAGTTGGCTGCCTGTCAGAGATAAATTGCTCGGCAGACACTTTATTTCAAGATGCCACAATCTATGGTTGATCCTATTTCTTCATAAGAAAAGCGATAACTCGAATTAGTAACAACCCTTTCGGACACTACACAATTTCATACGGATTGAAATATAGGATTATGTGCAGTAAGAGGTTAAATATGTTAGGCAACTTTCATTAGTTTGTGCTCAAGTTATTGGCAGTGACATAAATTGCTTAGATAAATCTTTATGTTTTAGGAGATTTTGCAGCATTTTATGGTGGGCGGATAGTTGCTCATTAGATTTCCTGATTTCAGTGTGAAAACAGACATGCGAACTGAACCAGAAAATTTCCAAGTTCATGTCGGGTATGTTGACAAGGACTTGGAGATGTCCTTGTTGCACTTTTTGACCCTAAAAGTACGCTGCTACATCTGATCTATTCTTCATATTCGACAATGTAGAAAAAATTGTGAGCCAAGGTTTGGCCGTCGAAATAATGCTTATATTGTAAACTGCACCTTTGCTTAGCAAGATGATGAACCCACAATGCAACAATTTATTTTTTAGAATAAGAAAAAATTATCTTTTTTTTAAATTTCTGAACTCACATTAATTTTTAATTTAAACATTTTACAAAACTGTTTGCCATTGAATTATCATTTAATGTAAATAGATTAGAGAAATGAGTCTCTGGAAAATTTAAGTGTTTATATATATATATATATATATATATTTATATATACATATGCAAGAAAGGATGATATAATATATATAAATTTATTCAAACTGAAATAAAAGAAAATAATTTAAATAATTTGTTACATTTCTTCTTTGTTCTCTTCGAATGAATACAGAAAGCGATGTAATGTTCTCATTTTCTCTTCAAATGTTCTATAGAATCAAAAATAATTTATATTGATTAATTTGCAGCAATATATATTTTCGACAAAAATTCAGCAATAGAGGAAATTGCATCATTTATGGTATTCAATTAAAAACAATAATAATTTTAGTGTTTTAAGAAACAAAACAGTGATTTAAGTTCCAATTACAAGAATATAATTTTCACATTTCGGTGTCCCTAAAATAAGAATATTTAACAAATTGGTAACAATTAGTCATAAAATTGAAAATGCTTTTATTTTTATATATAAAAGCAGTCCTTAAAGTATTATTTCATGCATAAAAGAAAATTCAAATTGTTTGGAAGAATCCTTGAGACATTCTTGTTGAAGTATATGAGTCAAAAAAACAGAACTGCTTTTCATATTCATGTCAATACTAAATGCAGTGCCCAATTACTAAAACTCAAAAAGAAGCCCCTTGTCTGTCGTAGTGTACAAAACAAAATCGATGCTTCTGTGTTTCTCTTGAGATTGGTAGCAGAACCTATTCTTTCATTGTTTCGTATCGCTTTCTGTATTCATGAAGCCATATAAGAAACATTGTTTATTCAAGAAAAGACCCATGGAAAATATTTCCAATCAGTCTCAATGGGTTTCTGTTCTGTGAGCATATAAATTAAATATTTAAGTCTTTGTACCTAAGAAAATATATTTTGATGACATTTAAATTATAGTCAATGTAATATTTTCTTAGATAAAAGACGCTTGTTTCAACTATTAATTGGGCTTCTCAAGTACTTATATAATAGTATTTAAAACAACACTTACACCGCTTAAACTATATATACGATGCCACTATGCAGGGATTAAAACTGATTGAAAATCGCTATCTGAAATTGTATTTATAGTAAGACAAACATTAAAAATTTCCTATTAAATGATAATTCAGGGCATACAGTTACAAATAATATAATCTACAATCTTTTCAATCCCGTCTGCCCATTATACAAGCTTGATATTGATTCGCAGAGTTAGCGGTGGCCCCTTCCTAATATTGCGCCATATTTTTCAGTAGATCTGGAAATCCAGCAGGTTCGATAAGTTTGATAAATCCCCAAATAATCAGCAGAATTAACTGCCATGTGCGACAGGATGTTATCCTGTCGAAATGTATCTGCAGGATGCTATTAAAAAAAGGATAATACAACGGGACGTAAAATTGACGACATATCACCAAGGTTACATGAATGATAACGTGATTTATCTGCCTATAGAATGAAATGGCTTGCAGTTGTCTGACTGTGGTGAACGACAGTTTCTCATTGGTTTCCTGGGCATTTCCAGATGCATCTTGGGGAGTCTTCAGTGTTCGATTCGAATTTGGATTCAATGTTGAAAACGAATCTTTTTCGATCAACGATATTTGAGGATGAGCTATTTCAAACGCCCGTGTGTACAGATGAGGGATAATGAGCACCATGAGCTAAAAATCAGTTCTCCAACTGTTCAAAATCAGTGCTCAGTTGTGTCACTCCCAATTACACATCAAATGAGTCACAATAAAGAATCAATTGCTTTATGAGCCTTTTGGTAATTACTCTATCCTCCCGTTTTGCCATACGACGCTTCTAGGCGCTATTAATCATTTCTATAAGCATCATCAAGAGGAGGCACCTTTTTCACTAAAAGTTCAAGTGATTCTCGGATTTAATCATCCTGCTTCTTTTAGCACAATAAATTACACGCCCAATAAGTAATTGAAGGCAATTATTTCATAGTATAGTAGCATATTGCATACGATTTCGTGCTTAATATGAGCGTAACAGGTAGGCTGAAACGTTCGTAGGCTGACACATAGATGGCGCTACTAGTATTAAATCCATATGATTTTTAGTTAGCCCTAACCTTCAAAAGACACGTATATAAATTTGACAGCTGTTGCACTATTAGTATGTGAGTTATAGCATGTTTAGTGAAGCAAAATTTTGTTAGTTTGAAAAAATGGATAAAAAGGAATTTCGTGTGTTAATAAAGCATTGCTTTTTGGCGAAAAAAAATATTATTGAAGCAAAGGCTTGGCTTGATAAACATTATTCGGATTTTACAAAAGGAAAATCAACCGTAGAGAAGTGGTTTGCTAAATTTAAACGAGGCAAAATGAGCACCAAGGACGATGCACGCAGTGGACGCCCCAAAGAGGCTGTTACCGAAGAAAACATTAAAAAAGTCCACAAAAGAACTTCTGATAAGCGTAAAGTGAAGTTGATTGAGATAGCTGAGACCCTAAATATATCAAAGGAACGTGTTGGACATATCGTGAATGAATATTTGGATATGCGAAAGCTCTGTTCAAAGTGGGTGCCGCGCGAGCTCACAATCGACCAAAAACAACAACGAATGGATGATTCTAAGCAGTGTTTGGAGCTGTTCAATCGTAATAAACCCAAATTTTTTGCGTCGATATGAGACAATGGATGAAACATGGCTCCATCATTTCACACCGGAGTCCAATCGACAGTCAGGCGAGTGGACTGCACGTGATGAACACTAAAAATGCTATAACTTCACTAAAAATGCTATAACTCACATACTAATATTGCAACAGCTGTCAAATTTATACACGTGTCTTTTGAAGGTTAGGGCTAACTAAAAGTCATATGGAGTTATTGCTAATAGCGCTATCTATGTATTAGCCTACGGACTTTTCAGCCCACCTGTTATGTCATATTAATCACGAAATCGTATGCGAATACTTGATCTAGTCAAACGAATATTTAGTCTAGTTGACACAACTATACTATAATTGAAACTATTTCTAAAATTAGAGTTATATTTTACAGACTATCCGAATGTTCAGTTGCGACACTCTGGACACTTTTCCTTTATTGTCCGCGAAAATTTAATCATGCGTGTTGGATTAAAAAGTATTTGAATAATATATTTATTTAACATATATAAACTCCTATTTGTCTTCTTAAACATAATAATCTTGTTATGATTTATTGTTATTATTCTTACTTAATACGCCTTAAAAAAGAATAACTGTCTTACTTACACCAATTAATTATGTTTCATCAACTTACAAATTATGTTTCTTCATTTATGTTATAGTTAATCTACGATTTTAATTAGAGAATTCTGTGGAACAATGTTTTTCAAATCCATCTGAGTCCTTTGAATAATTAACAAAACATTCGAAAATAATTAATTTTAACTGTTCTATTACAAATTGTTCTCCATATGTTATTAATGATAAATCTCGAATTCTAAAATAATTTTAGAATTCTTAGAACTAGAACTATTAATAATTCTTCAAGTTAAAGATTCATTCTCCATTGAACCACCATAAAGCATTTTGCTTTTCGAAGGATAAAATTAAAATCCAATTTTATTATAGTTCCTGAATACGTAAATATATGAATTAACTAATTTAATTTCCCTATTCTTTCATGATTAAGTTACTCTGAAAATAAAAACAATTATACTGTTTTGTAAAATTGAAGAAACGGGACATAAAAATAGAATATTTCTATGATTTCATAAGCTTACTTCGTTCTCGCACGCTATGGCTTACTTTAAATAGAATAGAAATGTAATGGAAATAACTTTTGAAATAACCAGGTCATTTGAATAACGAAATAAATAGATTATAAGTAGTGGTGCATAATTGAGCACAAAAGAAGCCATTTTTAGAAAATGATAATTAATACACAAAATAAAGTTCTTTGAAAAGCTGTGAGATATTTAGGTTTTCGCAAATATATTTTAAAAGTAAATGTTATTCTGCCAATGATATCTTAACAAATACAAAATTCTCAGGAAATAATTCCGCTTTATTTAATAAATATTTTGAGATAAATGCTTTCAGGATGAGAGGATTTTATTATCGAAACTAATTAACAATTATATGGCAATTACATTGACAAACTAGACTGAAGGTGTACATTTTTAAACTAAATGCAATAACTGTATTTATACAGCATGATAAATTTAAATATCAATTGTTAAAATTTTGGTTTTAATTTGGTAGTTTTTCCATCATATTTTACATCCAAAAAATATGAAATACATTAGTAAATAGTAATTTGAATTTAAAATATCCACTCGATTCATTCAAACTCAAAAATAATCCAGTCTATTCGTTCAAACTCAGAAATAATCCAGTCTATTAGTTCGAACAAAAAAAAATCCACTCTATTCGTTCGAACTTAAAAATACTCGAGCTTTTTGATTATTGCTAAAAAGGTACAAAAATATGCAATAATTATTTTTAATTAATTTTAATGCCCGATTTGTGGCTCAATCACATCGTGCGCCGATGGTGAGCATTAGGTTAGAGGTTCAATCAGCTGGCGGCTTTGTTGTAGACGCTGTTTCAAAACACAAGTAGACTCGATGGCGTTTGTGATGTTCAGCATCTTGCTTTATTAGTAGTACTGTTGGCAGTTTTCTGGGTTTTGCTCCATATGATACGTAAATGTAGGAAATAAGTCCTCCTAAACGTCTTCCCGGAACGCACTGCCCTCTTTCTTCGGCGATACAGAGCCAAGTCAAAGAGGTGCTCTATCACAACAGAAACTGCCCCTTTCCCTCCTTCTATAAGTAGTATAATCATGGAATGTCCGGCCCATACTGCAGGGCACTGAGGATGACACAATTCTCCTTAAAAGTCATCCCGAAAGACATTACTCTGCTTCTTCAGGGACACGGAGCCAAGCCAGACTTCTATCTACAAGTGCTCCATCATTGGAAGCTGCCCGCTCCCTTTCATGAGAACACATGGGTTCATAGGCTTGGTCTAGTTGGTGCTGGTGACCAAGTGGGATAACACACAACTTAATTTTAATATTTTTGAAAAAATAATATAATTAAAGATAATAATTTCAGTTCCTATTTTATCCTGAGAAATGATATTTATATTGTCGAAATATTATTCATTAAAAAGAAAAGTACAAAAGCAGTAATAAAAAAAAACGTGGAGAAAGAGAGAATAAATTTATTCTTTTTTACATATTATTAGGCTGAATATTTTAGAGTATTTAAAAGTCAACTTAATATTTAGGTCGCATAAATAGTTCAATTTCAAAAGTAAGCAGAATTAGATTTAAAATGTTAAGTATTCAAATGCAAAATGAAATAAAAGAGTTTAATAAAATTCAATATAAAATAAAAGTAAAAATTTAAATTATAATTATGATTAAAATTATTTAAATTTTTTAAAGTGGCCTAGGTTAGTTATTCTTGCATAAGTTTAACTGAAATATTTCTTAGTATCTAAAATAACACATTATTATGTTAAAACATTTGCGCATTTAAAATCAATCCGAAAAATTTATTAGATAAATTTGTTTAGTTGAGTTTGTTGCTCTACTGTCATTTTTTGCACACTTTAGGCAAATCACACCGGTATCTACAGTTTAATGTGGATTTCGAACCACTAACAAATATCCATACAGACACCAGGATTCAAAACTGAGGCCTATGGTACCAAAGGCCATAGTCCTAGCGAATTGGCCATCAATCTGCTTATTAGATAAAAGAACACAAAATTGATTTGAATAATGACGTACTAATTTAGCTAAAATCTTGATTTAACTACAAATTTAATATTTATATAATTATGTTCAATCAACATACATTTTCTTTTAAATAAAAGAAATGTGCTATTCAGATGATTTAACAACTTGAATCTGAACAACTTAAGAAATAAATTTTGTTTGGAAAAAAAATAAACACGCATCTTCAAAATTAAAGTTATGAATTATAAAAAGAAAATTAGCTTACATTCCCCTTTTTTCACACTACATAGCTTTAGTAACGTCGAAAAAAAAAAAAAATAAAAAAAAATAAAAAAAAAATTAAAATAAAAAAAAAATACATAAAATAAAACTACAGCTGCAAAAATAACAGCTACTCATGATTATAATAATACATGTATTTTCAACGAGATAAAAATTCTTAAGCGACTTGGAAAAAAATAACTGCATACCTCGCAGGAAGCATTTCTATCTCACATTTCATAAACAAGTTAACCCCAAGGAACGCTTGAAGTAAATTTTCCCTACTAAAACTCAAATCCTTCCTTTTTCCACAAGAAAACATACAAACATTTTTTCCCTCTTCATCTTAATCTTAAAAAAGAGTAGGGGGAAAAAAAGGAAGATTTGTCATGTACGTAATCAAAGCAACACGTCATAGACTTCTTTTTATTTACATTGCCGGAGGCCCTGTTTATGAATCTTGGGGAATTCATTTTATTTCTGTTTTTCAACATTTATGCATATATCCCTCTGCAGTTCTCCTTTTCAGCGTCTAACTTGATATGCAATGCAGTATCTTTTTTTAACCTTTTGCTTTATATGAGTAAAGCGGTAAAAAATGTAGGCAGAAAAGGACTCTCTGCCGTTTCAATAATTAGCCGTTTAGGGATGGAAATTGTGGCCTTTTTTCTGTTCCCCCGTGTTGTCTTTCCGTTTTATGCCGAGACACTCCAGACTAAATCTTCGTGATATTCTTTTGGGTAAGATTTATTAAGCCGGGTTGGTATCTCAGATGAAAGCAGAGAAAGAGAGAGAGAGAGACGAGTGGGGTTTATGTGTTCGCATTTGTATTTTTATCTCGCAGACAAGGGATATGTGATGGAGTAAATGCTTTGAAGGTGAGGGAGAAATATGATTTCTACAATTTACTACTTTAAGTTTGATGCAATATTAAATCTATTCAACGCTTACAGTGGTTTTGTGATTGTTACTAATCCTTCAATTCCATTGCTAGAAGTTTAGTTAACTCATTTTCATAAGTCACAGCCAGTTTGAAACAATGGCTTGAAAAGCATTGCACCCTTTAGATTATACAGTTGTTTTATCAGTAAATGCTTTGACTTTCGGCAGTTCGTAATTTTTTATATGCTTTTTCAATAGACCAACACTAGTAGGTGTGGAATTCTTTTCTTGAAACTCTGGCAAATTAGTTTCCTTTGATTTGTCGCCCTACGGTCATTTTGTGCATACTTTAAGCTATTTAGATCGGGGCCTACACTATAACGGGGATTCCAAACCACTAATAAACATCTATGCCACAGGATACTAACCTAAAGCCTGTGGTACCAACAACCATAGCGTAAGCCAATTGGTCATCAGGCAGCTTAAAAAGAACACAAAATTTATTTGAATAATGACTTGCTAATTTAGCTACAAATTTAATTTATATCAAATTATTTTAAATCGACATGCATTTTTATTAAAATTAAAGAAAGGCACTTTTAAGATGATAATACAAGTTGTATCTGAACATCATAAGAAATTTTGTTTGAAGAAGAAATAAACATGACTCCTCAAAATTAAAGTTATGCGTTATAAAAAAAAATTAGTTTATATTTCCTTTTTTCACACTACACAGTTTTAGAAGCGCCAACAAAAATGAACAGAAATTTGAAAATAAAATAAAATAAAACAAAATAAAACTACAATATCTACTCATGACTATAACATTACATGCATTCTCAACGGGATAAAATTCTTAAGCGACATAAGTGGAAAAAAAAAAGCATACCACAGGAAGCATTTCTATCTGCATTTCATAAACAAGTTATCCCCAGGGAACGCTTGAAGTAAATTTTCCCTACTAAAACTTAAATCCTTCCTTTTTCCCCAAAAAAACATACAAAAATTTTTTCCCTCTTCATCTTAATCTTAAAAAAGAGTAGGAGAAAAAAAAAGAAAGATTTGTATGTATGTAATACAAGCAACACGTCATAGACTTCTTTTCATTAACATTGCTTGAGGCCCTGTTTATGAATCTTGGGGAATTAATTTTATTTCCGGTTTTCCCCTTTTATGCATTTATCCCTCTGCAGTTCTCCTTTTCAGCGTCTAACTTGATATGCAATGTAGTATCTTTTATTTTCCTGCTTTGCTTTATACGTGTAATGCAGTACAAAAATTTAGACAGAAAAAGGACTCTCTGCTGTTTGAATAATTAGCCGCTTAGGGATGGAAATTGTGGACTTTTTTTTTCTGTTCTCCCGTGTTGTCTTCCCGTTTTGTTTCCTCAGATGAAAGGAGAGTCAGCCAAGAGTTGAGTAGGGTTTATGTGTTCACAATTGTATTTTTATTTCGTAGACAAGGGATGTGTAGTGTAATGAATGCTTTGATAGCAAGAGAATAATACGATTTCTGCAATTTACTTATTAAGTTTGATTCAATAGTTAATCTATACAACGCCTACAATGTTATCATGATTGTTACTAATCCTCCAATTCCAGTACTATAGTTCAATTTTTCCACTCGGTTTCATAAGCCACGTCCAGATTTGAAACAATCACCCGAATAGCATTATACTCTTGATTTCAAAAACAAATATCCTATCTCCCTTTAGATTGAACAGTTTCTTTATTCGTTAATGCTTTATATTTCGGCTGCTTTTTATGCCCCGACCAAAATCCGATATTAGTAGGAGTGGAATTTTTTGCTTGGAAAGATGGCGGATTAGTTTGGTTTGGTTTGTAGATCTGCGATTATTTTGTGCACACTTTAGGCTGATTAGATCAGGATGTGCAGTAGAACGTGGGTTTAGACCCTTTAACAAACATCCATTCCACCTGCAGGATTCGAACCTGAAGCCTGTGATACCAAAGGCTTTAAAGTTCCCCAATTGGCCATCGGGCTGCTTATTAGATAAAATGACGCAATGTTGATTTAAATAATGACTTATTAATTTAGCTAAAATCTTGATTTAGCTACATATTTAATATTAAATACATACACTTTCTTTTAAATGAAAGGTGTTATTCAGAGGATTTTACAACTTGCATCAGAACAACATAAGAAAGAAATTTTGTTCGAAAAAAAAATAATCACTAATCTTCAAAATTATAAAAACAAAATTAGTTTACATTTCCTTTTTTCACACTACGCAGTTTTAAAAACGTCAACAAAAAATAAACAGAAAATTTGAAAAACGAAATAAAATAAAAACTACAATATCAACTCATGACTATAACATTACATGCATTTTCAACGAGATAAAAAGTCTTAAGCTACATGTATGGAGAAAATAACTACATACTTCACAGGAAGCATTTCTATCTCACATTTCATAAACAAGTTAACCCCAAGGAACGCTTGAAGTAAATTTTCCCTACTAAAACTTAAATCCTTCCTTTTTCCCCGAGAAAACATACAAACATTTTTTTCCCTGTTCATCTTAATCTTAAAAAAGAGTTGGGGAAAAAAAGAAAGATTTGTCATTGTACGTAATCAAAGCAACACGTCACAGACTTCTTTTTATTTACTACATTGCCGAAGGCCCTGTTTATGAATCTTGGGGAATTCATTTTATTTCTGTTTTTCCCCTTTTATGCATACATCCCTCTGCAGTTCTCCTTTTCAGCATCTAACTTGATATGCAATGCAGTATATTTTTTTTTTTTCCTGCTTTGCTTTATACGTGTAATGCAGTACAAAAATTTAGGCAGAAAAAGGACTCTCTGCTGTTTGAATAATTAGCCGCTTAGGGATGGAAATTGTGGCCTTTTTTTTTGAGTGTTCTTCCGTGTTGTCTTTCCATTTTGTGCCGAGACATTCCAGATTAAATCTTCATGATATTCTTTTGGGTGAGATTTATTAAGCCGGTTTTGTATCTCAGATGAAAGGAGATATAGACATAGAGTTGAGTGGGGTTTATATGTTCACAATTGTATTTTTATCTCGTGGGCAAGGGTACAAGAAAGATGTAATTCAGAGAATGCTTTGAATGCAATTAAGAAATATGATTTCTACAATTTATGTTTTAAGTTGATTCAATATTTAATCCCTTCAACAACCACAATGTTTTCATGATTGTTGCTATTCCTCAAATTCCATTGTTATAAGCTCAATTTTTCCACCCTGTTTCATATCTGGACGTGGCTTATGAAATTATTGCGCGAATACCATCACGCCTAGAATGTCAAAAACAAATATAATATCTCCCTTTAGATTGAACAGTTTCTTTATTCGTAAATGCTTTATCTTTCAGGGGTTTTTTTATGCGCGAATAAAATCCGATATTAGTAGGAGCGGAATTTTTTGCTTGGAAAGCTAGCAGATCAGTTTTTTTAGGTTTGTATATCTGCGATTATTTTGTGCACATTTTAGACTGATTAGAGCAGGATGAACAGTAGAACGTAGATTTCGACCCTTTAACAGCCCCATTCCACCTGCAGGTTTGGAACCTGAAGCCTGTGGTACCAAAGGCTTTAACGCCCGCCATCAGGCTACTTATTAGTTAAAAATGACACAAAATTGATTTAAATAATGACAGATTAATTTAGCTAAAATATAAATTTAGCTACATATTTAATATTCATCTGATTATGTTTAATCGACATACATTTTCTTTTAAATGATAGAAAGGTTTATTCAGATGATTATACAACTTTCATCTGAACAGTATAAGAAATAAATTTTATTAAACGGAATAAACACGACTCTTCAAAATTAAATTTATGAATTATGAAAAACAAATTAACTTACATTTCTTTTTTTTTCACACTACATAATTTTAAAAACGTCAACAAAAATTAAACAGAATATTTAAAAATAAAATAAAGCAAAATAAAAACTAATATCTACTCTTGACTATAACATTGCATGCATTTTCAACAAGATAAAAATTCTTAAGCGACGTGTATGGAGAAAAAACTGCATACCTCACAGGAAGCATTTCTATCTCGGATTTCATAAACAAGTTAACCCCAAGGAACGCTTGAAGTAAATTTTTCCCTACTGAAACTTAAATCCTTCCTTTTTCCCCAAGAAAACATTTTTTTC
Source organism: Caerostris darwini (assembly GCA_021605075.1). NCBI lineage: Eukaryota > Metazoa > Arthropoda > Arachnida > Araneae > Araneidae > Caerostris > Caerostris darwini. The sequence continues at coordinate 14,344 of BPLQ01007045.1, forward strand.
CCTCTTCATCTTAATCTTAAAAAAGAGTAGGGGAAAAAAAAAGGAGATTTGTCATGTACGTAATCAAAGCAACACGTCATAGACTTCTTTTTATTTACATTGCCGAAGGCCCTGTTTATGAATCTTGGGGAATTCATTTTATTCCTGTTTTCCCCTTTTATGCATATATCCTTCTGCAGTTCTACTTTTCAGCGTCTAACTTGATATGCAATGTAGTATCTTTTTTTTTTCCCCTTTGCTTTGCTTTTTATGAGAAAAGCGGTAAAAAATGTATTCAGAAAAGGACTCTCTGCCGTTTGAATAATTAGCCTTTTAGGGATGGAAATTGTGGCCTTTTTTTTCCTGCTCTCCCGTGTTGTCTTTCCATTTTGTGCCGAAACACTCCAGGATTGGTATCTCAGATGAAAGGAAAGAGAATCAAAAGTTGAGTGGGTTTATATGTTCACAATTTTATTTTTATCTCGTAGATAAGGGATGTGTAGGGGAGTAAATGCTCTGAAGACAGTTAAGAAATATTGTTTCTGTAATTTACTTCTTAAGTTTCATTCAATAGTTAATCTATTGAAAGCTTACAATGTTTTCGAGATTGGTAATAATCCTCCAATTCCAGTGCTAGATATTAGATTTTTCCACTCAGTTTCAAAAGCCACGCCCAGATTTCAAACAATTGTCCAAACAGTGTTACACTTTGAGTGGCATAAAGAAATTGCCTTGAAAGTAAACCGTTTTTATTATCCGTAAATCTTTTAATGCGGGACCAAAAAACCGACACTAGTAGGAGCGGAATTTTTTTTGTTGGAAAACTGGCAGATGAGTTTGGGTTGTTTTGTCACTCTACAGTCATTTTTATCACACTTTACGCAAATAAGACAGGGGACTATAGTTAAAGAAAGTCTGTGGTACCTAGCGGAAGCCAATTGGCCATCAGGCTTCTTATTAGATAAAAGAATAAAAAAATTGATTTGAATAACGACTTATTAATTGACCTGAAATCTTGATTAAACTACATATTTAATATTTATCTAATTATATTAAATCGACATACATTTTTGATTAAATGAATGAAAGCTGCTATTTAGACGGTTATACAACTTTCATCTGAACAGCATGAAAAATACATTTTGTTTGAAAATATAAACACGCCTCTTCAAAATTAAAGTTATGAATTTTAAAAACAAAATTAGCTCACATTTCCTTTTTTCACACTACATAGTCTTAGAAACGTCAACAAAAACAAACAGAAAATTTAAAAACGAAATAAAATAAAAAAACTACAATATCTACTCATGACTATAACATTACATGCATTTTCAACGAGATAAAAAATCTTAAGCGTCGTATATGGAAAAAAAAACTGCATATCTCACAGGAAGCATTTCTATCTCGCATTTCATAAACAAGTTAACCCCAAGGAACGCTTGAAGTAAATTTTCCCTACTAAAACTTAAATCCTTCCTTTTTCCCCAAGAAAACATACAAAAAAATTTTTCCCTCTTCATCTTAATCTTAAAAAAGAGTAGGTGGAAAAAAAAGAAAGATTTGTCATGTACGTAATCAAAGCAACACGTCATAGACATCTTTTTATTTACATTGCCTGAGGCCGTGTTTATGAATCTTGGGGAATTCATTTTATTTCTGTTTTTCCCCTTTCATGCATATATCCCTCTGCAGTTCTCCTTTTCAGCGTCTAACTTGATATGCAATATAGTATCTTTTTTTTCCCTGCTTTGCTTTATATGGAGAAAGCGGCAAAAAATGTTGACAGAAAAAGTATCTCTGCCGTTTGAATCATTAGCCGTTTAGGGATGGAAATTGTGGCCTTTTTTTCTTCTGTTCTGCGGTGTTGTTTCTCCATTTTGTGCCGAGACACACCAGACTCGATCTTCGTGATATTCTTTTATGTAGGATTTATTAAGAAGAGTTGCTATCTCAGATGAAAGGAGAGAGAGACAGAGATGAGTGGGGTTTATATGCTCACAATTGTGTTTTTATCTCGTAGACAAGGGAAGTATAGTGGAATGAATGCTTCGAATGTAAAAGAGAAATGTACTGTTGCATTTCAATTACTGTGTGCAATGTTCTGTTACTGAACAATGTACAGTATTGTATAATGTATTGCTAAATATCAATAGGAATGTCGATTTACTGTTTAATTTTGGTTTCATATTTAATCCGTTCGTCGTTAACAATGTTTTCGTGACTGTTACTAATCCTCAAATTCCAGCACTAGAAGTTAAATTCGTTTTCATAAACCACGACCAGATTTGAAACAATGGCCTGAATAGCATTACACTCTGAAAGTCAAAAAGAAATATCCTATCTCCTTTAGAGAGCTTTTATTCGTAAATGCTTTGACTTTCGGCTATTCGTAAATGTTTCTATAAGTGCCCAAAAACTGACACTAGTAGGAGCGGAATTCTTTTCTGGAAAGCCTGGCAATTTTTTTTTTTTGGTTTGTCGCTCTACGGTCACTTTCTGGACACTTAGGGTAATTAGACCTCGACCTACAGGTTAACGAGGCTTCCGAACCACTAACAAACATCCATGCCACCTCCAGGTTTCGAACCTGAAGCCTCTGGTAACAAAGACCTTAGCGCCAGCTAATTGGCCACCAAATTGCTTACTCGATAAAATAACACAAAATTGATCTGAATAACGACTTGTTAATTCAACTAAAATCGTAAATTAGCTACATATTTAATATTTATCAAATTATTTTAAATCGACATACATTTTCTTTTAAATGAAAGAAAGGTGCTATTTAGATGTTTATACAATTTGCATCTGAACAGCAAAATAAATAAATTTTGTTCGAAAAAAATAAACAGGACTCTTCAAAATTACAGTTATGAATTATAAAAAGAAATTTAGCTTGCCTTTTCTTTTTTCATGCTGAATAGTTTCAGTAGCGTCAAAATTTAACAACAAACACAAAATAAAACCTACAATATCTACTCATGATTATAACATTACATGCATTTTCAACGAGATAAAATTTTTAAGCGAAAAAAAAAAAAAATGCATGCCTCACAGGAAGCATTTCTATCTTGCATTTCATAAACAAGTTAACCCCAAGGAACGCTTGAAGTAAATTTTCCCTACTAAAACTTAAATCCTTCCTTTTTCCCCAAGAAAACATACAAACATTTTTTCCCTCTTTATCTTAATCTTAAAAAAGAGTAGGGAAAAAAAAAAAAAAAAGATTTGTCCTGTACGTAATCAAAGCAACACGTCATAGACTTATTTTTACTTACATTGCCTGAGGCCCTGTTTATGAATCTTTGGGAATTCATTTTATTTCTATTTTTCCCTTTTTATGCATATATCCCTCTGCAGCTCTCCTTTTCAGCGTCTAACTTGATATGCAATGTAGTATCTTTTTTTCCCCTTTTCTTTGCTTTATATGTGTAAATAGGTAAAAAATGTAGACAGAAAAGGGCTCTCTGCCGTTTGAATAATTAGCCGTTTAGAGATAGAAATTGGGGCGTTTTTTTTCTGTTCTCCCGTGTTGTCTTTCCATTTTGTGCCGAGACACTCCAAACTAATCTTCGTGATATTCTTTTAGGTGAGATTTATTAGGCCGAGTTGGTATCTCAGGTGAAAGGGGAGAGAGACAGAGAGTTGAGTGGGGCTTATGTGTTCAAAATTGTATTCTTATATAGTAGACAAGCGATGAGTAGTGCAGTGACTACTTTGAATGCAAGGAAGAAATATGATTTCTGCAATTTACTTATTAACTTTGATTCAGTATTTATTCGCCCACGAATCTTATATCATTGTTACAATTCCTCCAATTTCATTGCTAGACGTTAAATGTTTCACTCGGTTTCATAAGCCACGTCCAGATTTTAAACAATCGCCCAAACATTGTTACATTCTTAGTGTCAAGATCAAAGCTTCCTTTAAAGTAAACCGTTTTTTTTTTATTCATAATTTTTTTTTATTTTTGGGAGTTCGTATTTTTTTTTTTTACTTTCGATAACAGTAGAAACGGAATTTTTTTCTTGGAAAGTTGGCAGGCTAATTTCGTTTGGTTTGTCGCTCTAAAGTCATTTTGTACAAACTTAGGCTAATTAGACCTGGACCTAAAGTCGAACGTGAATTCGAACCACTAACATTCATGCCACAATCAGGATTCGAACCTAAAGCTTCTGGTACCTACGGCCAGAGCGCTACACAATTGACAATCAGGCTGCTTATTAGAAAAAAGCAAACAATTGATTTGAATAATGACTTATTTATCTGGCTAAAATCTTGATTTAACTACAGAAATAATATTTATCTGATTATGTCCAAATGACCTACATTTTAATTAAATGAAAGAAATTTGCTATCAAGAAATTATACAAATTGCATCTCAACAGCATAAGAAATAAATTTTGTTTGAAAAAAAATAAACACAACTCTTCAAAATTAAAGTTATGAATTATAAAAACAAAATTATCTTACATTTCTTTTTTTCACACTACACAGTTTTAGTAACACCGACAAAAATAAACATAAAATTTAAAAATAAAAACTGCAATATCTACTCATGACTATAACATTACATGCATTTTCAATGATATAAAAACTTTAAGCGAAAAAAAAAAAAAAAACTGCGTACCTCACAGGAAGCATTTCTATCTTACTTTTCATAAACAAGTTAACCCCAAGGAACGCTTGAAGTAAATTTTTTCAGCTAAAACTTAAATCCTTCCTTTTTCCCCAAGAAAACATTCAAACCCTTTTTTCCCTCTTCATCGTAATCTTTAAGTGTACTGGGGGAAAGAGAAAGATTTGTCATGTAAGTAATCAAAGCAACACGTCATAGTCTTCTTTTTATTTACATTGCTTGAGGCCCTGTTTATGAATCTTGGGAAATTCATTTTATTTCTGTTTTCCCCTTTTATGCATATATCCCTCAGCAGTTCTCCTTTTCAGCGTCTAACTTGATATGCAATGCAGTATCTTTTTTTTTTTTCCCTTTGCTTTGCTTTATATAAGTAAAGTGGTAAAAAATGTAGACAGAAAAGGACTCTCTGCCGTTTGAATAATTAGCCGTTTAGGGATGGAAATTGTGGCTTTTTTTTTCCTGTTCTCCCATGTTGTCTTTCCGTTTTGTGCCGAGACACTCCAGACTAAATCTTCGGGATATTCTTTTGGTTGAAATGTATTAAGCCGGGTTGCTATCTCAGAGGAAAGGAGAGAGAGACAAAGTTGAGTGGGGTTTATACGTCTACAATTTTAGTTTTATCTCGTAGACAAGGGATGTATAGTGGAGTGAATACAAGGAAAAAATATGATTTCTACAATTTAATTTTTAAGTTTGATTAATCCATTCAATACTCAGAATGTTTTCGTGATTTTTACTAATCCTGCAATTACATTGCTAGAAATTCAATTTTTCTACTGAGTTTCATAAGCCACGTCCAGATTTGAAACAATCACCAGAACAATGCAATACTCTAAGTGTCAAAATCAAATCTAACTTTAGAATGAACCATTTTTTTTATTGGTAAATATTTGCACTTTTGGAAGTTTGTAAATTTTTTGTTGAGAGACCAAAAACCGGCACTAGCTTGGGCGGAATTTTTTATCTCTTAGAAAGTTGGCAGAGGATTTCGCATTCATAGAATTTTTCGACAAAACTGAAAACAAACAGGCTTGGTGAGCTTTTGTAGCTCATACAATCATAAACGCAGCTATATAGAATACATAAGCATTATAGAATCCTCATGAATGAAACTGATAATACACAACAAAATATTTGGTTAGTTTTAGTTTTTCTCTCTACAGCCCTTTTTTTGCACACTTTTGGCTAATCATACCGGCACATACAGTATAATGTGGATTCCGAACCACTAACAGACATTCATGCCATCAACAGGATTCGACCCTGAAGTCGGTGGGACCAAAGGCCATAGAGCTTGCCAATTGGCCATCAGGCTGCTTATTAGATAGAAGAACACAAATTTAATAGATTAATGATTTACAAATTTAGCTAAAATTTTGATTTAGCTAAATATTTATTATTTAACTAATTATTTTAAATCGACAGACATTTTCTTTTAAATTAAAGAATGGTGCTATTCATATGATAATGCAACTTGAAGAAATAAATTGTGTTGAAAAAAATAAACACGATTCTTCAACATTAAAGTTTAGAATTATGAAAACAAAAATAGCTTACATTTCCTTTTTTCACACTACATAGTTTTTAGAAACGTCAGCAAAAATAAACAGAAAATTTAAAAATAAAAGTAAAACAAAATAAAAACTACAAAATCTACTCATGACTATAACATTACATGCATTTTCAACGAGATAAAAATTCTTAAGCGACGTGTTTTGAAAAAAAAGTTCATACCTCACAGGAAGCATTTCTATCTCGCATTTCATAAACAAGTTAACCCCAAGGAACGCTTGAAGTAAATTCTCCCTTCTGAAACTTAAATCCTTCCTTTTTCCCCAAGAAAACATTTTTTTCCCTCTTCATCTTAATCTTAAAAAAAAGAGTAGGGGAAAAAAAAGAAGATTTGTCCTCTACGTAATCAAAGCAACACGTCATAGACTTCTTTTTATTTACATTGCCTGAGGCCCTGTTTATGAATCTTAGGGGAATTCATTTTATTTCTGTTTTTCCCTTTTATGCATATATCTCTCTGCAGTTCTCCTTTTCAGCGTCTAACTTGATATGCAATGTATTATCTTTTTTTTTTTGCTGCTTTGCTTTATGTGAGTAAAGCGGTAAAAAATGTAGACAGAAAAGGACTCTCTGCCGTTTGAATAATTAGCCGTTTAGGGATGGAAATTGTGGCCTTTTTTTTTTGTTCTCCCGTGTTGTCTTTCCATTTTGTGCCGAGACACTCCAGACTAAATCTTCGTGATATTCTTTTGGGTGAGATTTATTAAGCCGGGTTGGTATCTCAGATGAAAGGAGAGAGAGACAGAGATATACAGAGTTGGGGTTTATATGTTCACAATTGTGTTTTTATCTCGCAGACAAGGGATGTGTGGTGGAGTAAATGCTTTGAATGTGAGGGAGAAATATGATTTCTACAATTTACTTCTTTAAGTTTAATTCGATAGTTATTCTATTCAACGCCCACAATGTTTTCGTGATTGCTACTAATTCTCCAATTCCGGTGCTAGAAATTCCCCAGAAGTTTCATAAGCCACATCCAGATTTGAAAGAATTTGCTCGAATAGCGTTACACTCGCAATATCAAAAACAATTATCCTATCTCTCTTTAGAATGAACATTTTTTTTTTATTTGTAAATGTTTGTGTTTTGGACGTTCATTAATTTTCTGATGCGTGCTCAAAAAACCGACACTACCTGGAGCGCAATTTATTTCTTCGAAAGCTGGCAGATATTTTCGTATACGTTGCGTTATCCGTCCAAATTAAAGCGGGCTGACGGGTAATTGGTTAGCGCTTGGAATTGGGTATCATAGGTTCCAGGTTCGAATTTTGGAGAGTGTATGGTTGTTTGTAATTGGTTGGTAATCCACTTTGAACTGTAGGTGCCTTTCCATTTTGCCCTCGTGGGCACAAGATGACCGTAGAGTGACAAACCAGATCAATCCGTGAAAATTGAAAACAAATACGCTTTAGATGTGTTTGCAGCTCTTGCAATCTAATATGCATACAGCTATATAGGTTAAATATTATAGAATTAAACTTATAATACACAACAAGATTTTTATTATGAAAGGACTGAAAAAAACTGAGAGCAAGAAATTTTTTTTTTTTCCTTGATTTAGCAATTTCTGCGACAATTGAAGTAAAATTTTGTGTTAATTTATTAATGATGTACATTAAGACAAGTTTAGCCTCTTAAAGTCACATTTAAATGCGTGAGCAGCGATCATCGTTCCTAAAATTTTCAAACCTGTTTTTTCAGTATGGGTAGAAAACGCAAAGCATGCGAGAACGTTTTATAACACTCGAAGGAAGAAAATCTCCGCTCCAGATAGAGTTGATTGTTGGTCGAGTATCAAAGGATTTATAGCCTTCGAAAGACGACTGGGGTCTTGTTCGTAAAAGAGGGGCTATTTTACTAGGTCAAACTAAAAAAACTTAGAGAATGGGCATATAACGTTCACAGCCTAAAGATAATAGACACGACTTAAGTTGAGATTATGCGGCTGGTATGTCGAGCTCACATTACAATGCGCATTGAAGAGACTAACCTTTGGCTAAATGATTTAATTCTGCACCAAATTACCCTATGACGCATTATGCCTCATCTTTTTTATTATTTCCTACTTTTCTGGCGTTTTGTTATTTTGAAAATCACGTGTTTATATGCAATTGCAAATATTTACACCTTGATAGATTGCTCTGTTGAAAGGAAAATTGAAATAAAGATGTATGTAATTATGAAAGACTGTTGCACGTGATAAATAAAGAGTAAAATTATATTTAAGGTATTATTTCCACAAGAGAAAAAAAAAAAGGAATTTGGAATTATTAACTATTTAAACACAAAAATCGCATGTTTATTTCTTATTGCTTTTTGTGTCGCCTTTCATTTGTCATTTAGATATTTTAACCAAGATATTTTGGGTATTATTTTAGGTAGCCTCAGGAGTTTTATTAAGTCTAGACTTTGGTTGACAGGATAAGAAATGTTGTTGGATTATTTTAAATGTGGTTTTTCCAGCAGCAAAGAGAGACATAAAAAGTGTATCAGACATATAGATATTCTGTTTTTGTTGTCAATATTAGATATTCTTTTTTTGACAGTATATTCTTGGGGTTTGATGCAATACTTAGAAAATAATAGATAAAATTTAAAACTTTAATCGCATTAATTGTCAAATCTCAATATCTTTACAAGCCTACAAGGATGTTGGATATCTTGCCTTTGTTTCGACAATGACTTAACAAACAGAAATAAGAAATCTAAAAAAATCAGACAGGCATAGGTTTAAATTAAGCTAATTTCGATATATGCAAATTATTCCTGAGATTTGATTTAGTATTAAATTGTATCAAAATAGCGTAAGAATTTTACATTTCTGAGACATTAATAAGATCTGTGTGTGCGTTGGGAGGGATCATAAAATTAAAACACAACGAAACTTTTCACACCTTATTTGAATGATACGCAACTGTCAGAAACCAATATTTACTAATATTATTATTACCAAAAACTATTATATTTTATTTATTATAAAACTATTATTATATTTTATAAGAAATAACAATAATATTCGAATTTATTTAAAAAATTAAACGCAACAATTATATTTTGATTTATTTAAGTCTTTTTCAAAACAAATACTAAAACTGACTGTTTCGAGAATCATGGTTTATTTTTATGGCTAGAAAATAATTCATATAAAAATACTTAAAAACATTAAAAATCTATATTCTAAACTTTATATAAACTGTCATCCATTTTATAAAACTTTTCTATCTATCTATCTATTTATACACATATTTCTATAAAGTTGTATATATAAAATCTATTTATAAAACTAAACGTTATGCCTATAACGTTACATCTACTACTATTTTGCAATCCGTAAAATTTATCTTTATATATTAATCAAATCCTTACTTCACTTTCGTATATGTGAAGTCTTAAAAATTCTTTGCAATTTACGTTTGAGGAATATTGGTTATCTATAATTTTATTAAAACATCAAGTATAAAAGAACTAAAACAAGCCCAAAATGGTTATATGGAATAAACATGAAGGATATGCATTTTTAGTTTAAGATTAATAAATCGTCTATTGTCGTTTGATCTCAACCTAAAAATAAATATTCATTATTCTAAATATTTAATAAAACGATATTTGGAAAAATTTGAAATCAGGATTTTCAAACTTTTTTAAAATATTACAATTACAAAGAGAATTAAACGATTTTATTTGTGATAAAGATAAAATGTATCTTTTCTCAAAGAGAATAATAGACAAGATCACAGATTATTTCATATTAGATACATTAAAAACATTAATTAATGCAAGTACAATTTCACAATTATTAAATTTTTTTTTGGTGCAATGAAAATAATAAGATAATAATTTTGACAAACTCAAATGTTCACTCAATGCAAAAATAGTCTTTTCACTATTGCACGTTCCATTCGTTTTGAAATTTTAAAAAGTTATTAAAAAATTAGATGGTAAAAAGTGGGCTGAAATGTTCATAGGCTAACACAGAGATATCTCTGCTAGTATTGAATCCATATGATTTTTGCTTAGCCCTAACCTTCAAAAGACACGTGTATAAATTTAACAGCTGTTGCACTATTAGTATGTGAGTTATAACATTTTTAGTGTTCATCACGTGCACTCCACTCGGCTGACTGTCGATTGGACTCCGGTGTGAAATGATAGAGCCACGTTTCATCCATTGTCACATATCGACGCAAAAATTCGGGTTTATTACGATTGAACAGCTCCAAACACTGCTTAGAATTATCAATTCGTTGTTGTTTTTGGTCGATTGTGAGCTCGTGCGGCACCCACTTTGAACGGAGCTTTCGCATATCCGAATATTCATTCACGATATGTCCAACACTTTCCTTTGATATCTTTAGGGTCTCAGCTATCTCAATCAACTTCACTTTAAGGTTATCAGAAATTATGTTGTGGACTTTTTTGATGCTTTCGTTGGTAACAGCCTCTTTGGGGCGTCCACTGCGTGCATCTTCCTCGGTGCTCATTTCGCCTCGTTTAAATTTAGCTCCTGGTGAAGTCCGAATAATGTTTATCAAGCCAGGCCTTGGCTTCAATAGCACTTTTTTTCGTCAAAAAGTAATGCTTTATTAACACACGAAATTTCCTTTTTATCCATTTTTTCAAACTAACACAAGTTGTTTCACTAAAAATACTATAACTCACATACTAATAGTGCAACAGCTGTCAAATTTATACACGTGTCTTTTGCAGGTTAGCGCTAACTAAAAATCATATGGATTTAATACTAATAGCGCCATCTATGTGTCAGCCTATGAACCTTTCAGCCCACCTGTTATTATTTAGAAGTTGTTAAGCTTTTGTGATAAAAATAACATAATTGTCCCCAAGCACTCATTAAACTCATTTTGTTATCTATTATATTAAAGAGTACTATTTTCTGAAAGGAATTTTTGTATCTATAAACACAGAAATATTAAATATTATTAACTTTTAAAGAAAATGTTAAAACTCTTACTATCAGAAATACTACTACTATTATTATTCAGAAAATCAAAATAATGGAGTACAAAAATACAACTTTAGATTCACATAAACGACAAAAATTTAATTCCTGCTCTGTTACCAGAATGGTTTAAACATAAAATGTTTTAAAGCATAATAATTTTCAAAAAGGATGAAACGTGCAGTAGTGAAAAGACCATTTTTGCATTAAGCGAACATTTGAGTTCAGAAAAATATCATCTTATTATTGTCATTACAGCTAAACATATTTAATAAATGCGGGTTGCAATTCTAAGTAACCAGGATTTAGAAGATTTCTTTTCAGTACCACTGCCACTACATTTCGAAACTGCTTCAAAATGTTGTATTTTAATGTTCGTAAAAGGATTATTTTATCAAAAGGCTGTTCCAATATTGCCGCTATTGAGTCTATCACAAAGAAATTTAAAGTTAAAAAAATTAAATTAATTACGGTTAAATTAAAAAAAAGTTAATTTAAAGTTAAAATTTCAATTCACCACTGCCATTCATCAGAGTTTCACTGTTAGCATCATTAATTAAAATAAATAATTAAAAGAAAAATTCTGGTTCCTGAATAGAATGAGCATGAGTTGAGGGCTCTTAATTTTTAGATAAAAGACTAACACGTATAAAGACTTACGAGAATAAACTTACAAGTATTTTTAGAGAAAATACCTACATTTACAGAGACTTTCGAGAATGTACTTTCGTATAGAGACTTTCGAGAATGTACTTTCCTATAGAGACTTTCGAGAATGTGCTTACGAGAATAGACTAATAAGTATAAGTATAGAGACTTGCGTAAGACTTTCATATAGAGACTTGCCTAAGACTTTCATATAGAGACTTGCCTAAGACTTTCATATAGAGACTTGCCTAAGACTTTCATATAGAGACTTGCGTAAGACTTTCATATAGAGACATGCGTAAGACTTCCATATAGAGACTTGCGTAAGACTTTCATATAGAGACTTACGTGTAAGAATTTTGTATAGAGACGAGTATAGATTTACACGTATTTTTAGAGAAAATACTTACACGTATTTTTAGAGAAAATATTTACACTTGTACTGACTTTTAAAAGACACGTATTTAACAATGGAGAAAATGTGTATTTAATTTTATTAATATTTGGGAAAATCCTATCCAACAAATTCTCAAAATTTGGCATAGGAACTTTCTTTGAGAAATTAATTCAACGAAAACCTCAAACTGCTCGATTCCTTAATTGCATCGCGGGTTGAATGTATTTAATGATTCTCAAATGTAAACGATAATTCGGATCTAATGGATTAATTGTGTCTTGTATTCCATAATGTAACAGGAGCGTGACATTGTTTACATTTGAATTTGATTATCGCAAGAGTGGAAAGTGATTACGTGATTGTTGTAGCATTAGTAGAAAGCAGGAAGCCGTATCAGTAAATATTGCTTCGCAATATATGATAGACGACAACATTAATTCTGGGAGAACATTGCTCTACGTCATAACATTTATGACCATGTTTTGTTCTAATTTATATGCTAATTTAGTTGTACAGTTGTATTTCGAATCGTTAAAAGAAACTTGATGAAATATTTAACCAGAAACAAATATTTTCATTTAAGATTTCTGGAGGGGCCAATTTATCAAATTTGCAAAGGAAATTCTTTAATTATCTTTTTTTAACTATAAGTTATAATAACAACACATCACTCAAATTTGACAGACTAGCTGAGTTGTGGGCAGTTATATTACATGCAATTAGTGTTTTGTACAATGAGAACAGCCTGTCTCTCAAGTCAGCAGCAGATGTTCAATGTTATAGATAATAAGATATGAAATTAGCGATTGTCTGTGCGAATTTCACAAGTCGAAATATCTACAGATTGAATATGGAATTTCTGACATTCCATGAATTGTTCCATCGTGATTAGTGATCGACCATGAGCTGAGAAATGTCTAATCTAATGAGAAGTGAGGGAAGGTGACCCCTCAAACTTTTTTATTTAGAGAAAATTGTTTACCAAATGCTCAATTTATTACGCCTTTCGAAAATCGAAATAAATAAATAAAATAAATAATAATTTAACATGAAATATGAGATGAATAATAAAAACACATCTCCAGCAAATAATACAAAATTAATTGATTTGGAATCTTAAATAATAACAGGATAATAATGTTTATTCTATAACATATAGATTATCAAAACCGCATGAATATCTACTAAGCGTGTCAAACCGAGTTTGATTCCCATATTGTAGAAGTTAAATCTTTTTGTACCAAATGCTCAAAAATTTTACACCTTTCATTAAACGAAATAAATAAATAAATAAAATATATAATAATTTGACTCATGAAATGTGAGATGAATTATAAAAAACACATATTCAGCAAATAACACAAAATTAAATGTTTGGAATCTTAAATAATAATAAGATAATAATTTATATGCTATAACATATAATTGATTTGAATATTTACTAAGCGTGTCAAACCGAATTTGATTCCCTCAGTGTAGAAGTTAAATCTTTTTGTAACAAAAGCTCAAAAAATAGTACACCTTTCATAAAACAAACGAAATAAATAAATAAAATAAATAATAATTTGACTCAAATAAAAACATTTCTAAAAATAACACAAAATTAAATGATTTGGAATCTTTAATAATAACAGGATGATAATTTATGTTCTATAAAATATGGTTGATCTGAATATTTACTAAGCATGTCAAACCGAGTTTAATTCACACAGTGTAGAAATTAAATCTATTTGTACTGAATGCTCAAATATTATTACACCTTTTATAAAACAAAATAAATAATAACTTGACTTCTGAAATATGATGTGGAAAAACATCTCCAGCAAATAACACAAAATTAAATGGTTTGGAATCTTAAATAATAACAAGATAATAATTTATATATTATTACATATAGTTTAACAGAACAGCATGAATATTTACAAAGCGTGTCAAACCGAGCTTGATTCCCACAGAGTATAAATTAAATTTTTTGTACTAAATGCTCAAACTTTTTAAAGCTTTTATAAAACGAAAGGAATAAATATTATATGAATATATATATTGATATAATAAATATTATATCGTGAAATATGATATGAAAAATAAAAAAAGCAAACATCTTCATCAAATGATATAAAATTAAATGGTTTGGAATCTTAAATAATAACAAGATAACAATTTTTATTCTATAATATATAGTTGATCAAAGCAGCATGAATATTTACTAAGAGTTTCAAAACGAGTTTGAGTCCTACAGTGTTATTTAAAAAACGTGTATATTCGTTGGCGACAGTGACAAAGTATTATATATATGTTTATGTTTCACCTATAACAAACTTTAGGGTAGCTTTCGAATTTTCCACATGACGAAATGTTGGTAAATAAACATAAAAGTAAATAAAATTTTCATTTTTCCCAGGATTACACTACCACTTTAATATGAACACACGATATGCGATGCTACTTTTTGCTGGGCTTAAAGTTCGAAAACACCCACTGATATTGTAAGTCCGTGCTGAGACAAAAAAACAACGTGACAAGATTCTTTTATTGTAAATATAAAAGGAGGTTCTCTTCCAAACATCTGACCAACTGAGTTTATTTAAGCTTCTTATAAGATTATCAAAATGTAAGGTTTTCATGTTCTACAAGATCAGAAAAGTATCCACTAACAAGACGGCTATACAGTCAAAGAAAAGTTTTAAAACTTCATTTTCTGCCGTAGTTTCCGTCCTTTTTATATACGACAATTTAAAAACTTCTGCCATGACAAAAATGTTATAGCGCTATTAATAATTTTACTGATTTATTCTAAGTAAATTTTAAAAAAGTACTAAAGTAAACTTAAACCAAACTAAACTAAACTAAACTTGTATTTTAATACGGTAAATTTTCATCGAGAGTCATTCCAATTCTGTCCATTTTATGAAATAATTTCAATTCATTAAATTTTTATAAATAGTCATTCCAATTCAGTCCATTTTATGAAATAATTTCAATTCATTAAATTTTTATAAATAATCATTCCAATAGAAAACAGCAATGAATAATGTATTGCATATGTAAAATAAATACTTAAATTCTAAGCATATTTTACATTATTTTTATCATAGTGCAATCGAAGTTATAATTATGTAAATTAAAATCAATTGACTTATACTATTTTTTTTCCGAATATACAATTATGTAATTTCTTAGAGAATTAAATGTTTTGTTGCCATTGTACATCGGTGATCATAGTATTTTACTTATGCACACCACGAACGGTCCACTCAATTTGGAGGGGTGGGCATTGCCTTTAAGTAGGAGTTTTTGAATATTTGCTATATATGAATATATTATGCTATATATGAATATTATGCTATATATTATGCAATATATGAATATTATGCTACATATTATGCTATATATGGAATATTTGAATTATTTGTATTTGCATATATAAGGGTGATAATAAAGAAAACACCCTTAAAAAGGGACTGAATGGCCGAGAGTCTACGCTGAGGCGCTCGGGGCTACAGGTTTTGGGTTCGAGTTCCGATGGTGCCAATTACTTTTCTTTGTTTCTTTCTTTGAAATTAAAGCATTATTGTTCTAATGCAGCTGGCAATACGGAGACAGTTAATATTTATGCCATAAGAAAGGATTTCACAGTTGTTACTCATTTAGCACTACCCAGGCGTACGTGTACCTTGAATATATGCTACGGACGCGAGTAACACGACCCCCCCCACAACAATCTACGACTATATTAGACCGGGAATTACTGTTTAAAGTGGATACCGAACCACTAAAAATATCCATGGTACCTCCGAGATTCGAACCCGAAACCTGTGATACCGAGCTCCAGAACGCTGGCCATTCAGCCATCTTTGAAATTAAAGAATTAAACGAATACATTTCCACATATTTATGTTAAAAATCGAATGGGGTTGTTTCTATTTCAATCGATTAATTTACAGTAAAAAATAATTGTTAAGGAATAAAAAAATCTAATTTCTTTTTACAATTTTATTAAATATGCCTTAAATGCAACGATAAAACATGGAAAATGTTAAAATATCACTTTTATTAATTATTGCCCCACGGTAAAATGTAAAAAGTGAAATTCAGATTCTTTAAAAAGGATGTATAGCAAGGTTAAAATTGATTTGTTTAAAACAAATATTTACATTAATAAATTTATTTTATATTAAATATACAAAAATTATATTTTCTTATTAAATAAGTTTTCCATTTAGCAAATATAAATGATAAAGAAAGCGAGTTTCTCATACCAAGAAAAAATATAAAATTAATGACATGCATTGCATAAACAAATTAACAATTTTTTATCGTATAAATAAATAAAAAAAAAAATTCCTTAACTGGGAAAAAAAAAAGAAATTCCTGAAAAAGCTAAATTAGAAAAAAGAGATGAGAAAATTAATTAATTTTTTTTATTTAGCGAATGGGGAAAAAAAGTTAACTTAGAAAAAAAGTAAAAAATAACTGTCATGTACAAAGCTTCTCAGAATCGGTCTTCAAGATAAGACAAGTAAAATTTAATATTTTCAAGATTCGCAATGAATTGCCATAACGGTTTCTTACGGCAGTATCATGACATATCATTAATATTTTTATTAACAAAAAATTTTTTTACATTAAATAAACAAATTTTTAAAAAGAAGTGAGATGGGTATAAAATTTTATATTTAAAAAAATAAAAGAATTTAATTTTTATGACATATAGCTTAGTATGATATAGTAAGTGAGCGGATCGATCAGAATTTATTACCATAATGTGCAATTCCTGATTTGAAATACAAGTAGACTCAGTGACAATGATTGTAGTTAGTATCACACTAAAATATACACTACTGATACGATTTTCATAAACTACTAAGCGATTTTCTCATTCTTCTAAATTTTTATTATTTTATTGACTGATGCAGATTTAATAAAAGTATACACTAATCTCGCTTTATTATGACTTTGGCATTTTCTTGTATACCACGATAATACAATAAATACCAGTAATAAATAAAATAATAAATATCATTAATAAATTAGGGTAATAAATAAAATTAATTAACAAGTAATATATAAAAAATTGTTTAAGTTAATTCCTACTTATTTTTCTTTATATTGCAGAAAGTCCTTTAAAATAATTTTCATTCATTTTTTTAAGTTTATCTGGCAACCTCTATTGGTAGATATATGACAATTAAATCTAAAAAAAAACTAAAATTAATTATTTAAATTTAATTACTGAATTAATATTTGAAAAAACTGTATTAACATCAAGTATCATCCACTAGAAGTTAAAAAAAAATTGTATTTGAACTTGAGTGGATGAATAAAAAGTATTTTATGAAAGATTGAAAATTTTAACAAGATATATATATACACTGAAGTGACAAAAGTCATGGGATACCTCTTAATATCGTGTGGGCCCTCCTTTCGCCCGGCGAAGTGCAGCAACTCGACGTGGCATGGACTCAACAAGTCGTTGGAAGTCTTCTGCAGGAATATTGAGCCATGCTGTCTCGATAGACGTCCATAATTGTGAAAGCATTGATGGTGCAGGATTTTGGGCACGAACAGACCTCTCGATGATGTCCCATAAATGCTCGATGGGATTCATGTCGGGCGATCTAGGTGGCCAGATCATTCGTTGGAATTGTCCAGAATGTTCTTCAAACCAATCGCGAACAGTTGTGGCCCGGTGACATGGCGCATTGTCGTCCATAAAAATCCCATCGTTGTTTGGGTACATGAAGTCCATGAATGGCTGCAAGTGATCTCCAAGTAGCTGAACATAAGCATTTCCAGTCAATTTTCGGTCCAGTCGCACTAGAGGACCAAGTCCATGCCATGAAAAAACAGCCCACACCATTACGGAGCCACCACCACCTTGAACAGTGCCTTGCTGACAGTTTGGGTCCATGGCTTCGTGGGGTCTGCGCCACACTCGAACCCTACCATCAGCTCTTACCAACTGAAATCGTGACACATCGGACCAGGCCACGGTTTTCCATTCATCTAGGGACCAACCGATATGCTCACGTGCCCACGAGAGTCGCTGCAAGCGATGTCGTTCTGTCAGTAAAGGCACTCGAGTCGGTCTTCTGCTGGAATAGCCCAAGAACGCCAAATTTCTCCGCACAGTTCTAACAGACAAGTCCCTTGTACGTCCCACATTGATTTCTGCGGTTATTTGACGCAGTGTTGCTTGTCTGATAGAATTTACGACTCTTTGCAGACGTCGCCGGTCTCGGTCGTTAAGTGTAGGCGGTCGACCACTGCGCTGTCCATGGTGGGATGTTATGCCTGAAATTTAATACTCTCGGCACACTCTTGACACAGTGGATCTGGGAATGTTGAATTCCCTAACGATTTCCGAAATGGCATGACCCATGCGTCTAGCTCCAATTAACATTCCGCGTTCAAAGTCTGTTAATTCCCGTCGTGCGGTCATCATCACGTCAAAACCTCTTCACATGAATAACTTGAACAGAAATGAAAGCTCTGCGAAAGCACTGCGCATTTATACCTGTTCTACGCGATGCTACTGCCATCTGAAAATTTGCGTATTGCTATCCCATGACTTTTGTCACTTCAGTGTATGTATATATAGGGAGAGTGTGAGCTAATAAAAGGAATTGAAAAAAACACATTAAATACATGCAATAAGTATGAAATACAAGACCGGAACTCCATTGTAGATAGCGTGTTGGGTTACTGATTGTAAAGAACTGGATTCAAAATTATATAAGTAATGCTAAACAGAAAACTAATGTGCGTAGTCCAGGTATCAACATCCATTGATCGACAAACGAGTTTTAGCTAATTAGACGTTTAAACATTCCTTTCCGAATTAAACGTTTTCAGGCATTTCTATCTCTGACAAAAGTCCTCCTCAACAGCATTTATCTAACCATTTCCACCTTCGGATGGTCATTCAAAATTATAGTGGCAACATGTGGGTACAGTAGAACAGGCCCAGGATGGGCATGATGATAATGTAGAATCTGTTACTTAATTACCAACGAATAACCTCATATCAAAGTGGATGAAACGCGGAAACAACAGCTGAAACAGGAAAATAAACATTTAACGACAAGCTATAAAGCTGGTGTATTTAGAACATGGTGTCACACGAGTTCGTAACGTTTTTATGATGATAATCTCTCTAAAGAGCAGTTCCAGGATGGACATGATGGTAATATATAGAATAAGTTGCATATTTGCAACGAATAGCAAATAATGGCATGTCAAAGTGGATGACAAGCGAAATATTAAAATAAAAAATTTAACAGCCAAACAATAGAAAATCAGCCATAAAGCTGCATGAATAGTGTTATGGAATTCATAAGTTTTATGGTGTTAATCTCACTAAACGTTACAATAAAAAATATCTTTTCTCATTAGTTATTAATGGTTCTTATAGAGTTTTAATAAGGTTAGAATTCTCGGGAGAGAGACAGAAAGAGAAAGGCTTTATAAATATATTCATTCATCATCCCGACCCCCATTTAATGGTGAAACGAAAGATAATTAGATGAGGTTTATGCATAATAATTAATGAGGGACCGACTCCCATCTGAATACAGACACACATCTTCCATTATCTGGGATTCAGATTAAAATTATTAGCTCTAATTCTCCATATTCGGAACTTGTTATTAAAGGTAAACTAAAGCTATCGGTTATTAGGACGAATCAATGCCTGGCCTTGGCAATGTGTACGTTTTCCGGGGATTAGAGGTAAGCCCAAGTGTTGCCGAAAGGGAATTGAAAATTTTCGGAAATGCAAATTTAATGAGAGGGGAAATTCTGTATCTGGCAGCCGGTAAATACCCCGTGTGCGGAAGAGTCGTAATTGAGAAAACTCGCGAAAACACGCGAGATAACACGAGATGCTAGAGAGTGTGTCGTCTGAAAGAATGAAACAACGGCCTTCTGATTTATGGCTGTTTAATTAACACGAGTTGTTAAAAGTGGGCGGGAACGTTAAGCAGAAAAGATTCTGAATGCATAAAAATTATATGCTAGTGCAATTAGCGCACAATTGTCACTGTGTGAATCAGCCCCAATATACGATAAATCTATTTGTATACACAAATTTATAAATCTGGAATACAATGTAATATTAAGCTTTTGAGGTCTAATTAATTACCAAAATAATTTTCATGCACGCATTTTAGATCTAGAAGCATGAATGAAAATTTTTATAACGTTTATAATTGATCATTGTATAACTTTCTATATCAATCATTGATTTCTGTACCGATCACTAAATATATGATTTCTGTACTGATCACTAAATATATGATTTCTGTAATTTACAAGAAAAATATATCTTGTATATTACAGAAATCAGTTATACAATGATCAGTTTTAAAAATTTTCAGGCGATAATCAGTTTCTGTAATAACAAGATAAATATAATTTATGTATTATATTTATCTTTTATGTTATAGAAATCAAATATAATACAAAAATAAGTTATACAGGATCAATTACAAACGTTATAAAAAATTTTCATTCATGCTTATAGATCTAAAATACGTATATGGTAATTTTCATCGTGATTAATAGGACAACAAAAGCTTAATATAACATTGTATTTCACATTTATTAATTTGTATATACAAATCGATTTATCGTGTATTAAATTGGAAACAATCTCATTCCACACAGTAACGATTGTGTACTGTGTATTAAAAATTTAAATTAAACAAATTAAAAAAATTTTTAAGTTATGAGAATTGTTGTTGTCCCATGCAAATACTTGTTCTGAAGATATTCACTATTAGAAAGGTAAGTGTGTAACAGATTCAACATTATTCAAGATTTTACTTCCGTGAATCAAGTAAAACACACCTACAATGTGCCGCTAATCTCCATAGATTATGGAGATACAAAATGTCTATGGAGATGTTAACTCCATAAACTTTTCTTAAATATGTTTGTTAGAAAAAACATTTTTAAGAAAAGTCTATGGAGTTAGCGTCCACTTTCCCTTCTTTTTGAAAACAATATGATGACGTTTGGCTTACAGATGGCATAGCACAGGTATTTAGCATAACCTTCGATTTGCTTGAAAATATATTTCCTCAATTTGAAAACAAAGAGAGTTTTTAAGTAGCATGTTCAAACACCACTATTTTAATTAAAATCATTGAAATACATAGTATCTATGTTATTTTGGTTTCTTAAAAATTTTCAAGAAAAAAATAAGACATCACAGAATAATTAAATTTTTAAAAGTAATTTTAAATAATAATAAACTGAACATTGAAAAGTTCAACTTTACTATAAAGTTTTCTACTAAAATTTATTAATAGATAACTCATAGAATAAACCATTAGTTATAATAAATCATTAAACGGAGTTTGAATCCAGGATTCATTAATCACTGATAGTAATTTTAAAAGCATTAATCATTCTTCCTAGAGATAAGGTCTTTAATAGTGATAATTTAAAATGCTGAATAATTAACTTGTTAATTAAGTAACAGTTTAAAATTTTATCGGAAATGTTTGATAATGTTCACAAGAAAATATGAAATCCGATACAAAAGTATAAATTACAATGTAACAAATATGAATTTTGATTTTTATAAAAGTAATTCATTCTTTTTTATAACAATATTAGTAATATATCATTTTTTTATTAAGTAGTTGATATTTTTTTATTGGGTTTTTAAAGGAATATTTTTTCTGTTTTTTTTTTTTTCAAAATATAAAATTCTTAAGGTACATTATATGATTATAAATGATTTTAATTTTTATGCAAAGTCTTTTTAAAAAGAAAATTTAAGAATAGACAAATTCATGGATTCTGCATTTGATAACATAGAATGCTTCCTTTTTTTATGGCGTGCATATTATTTATTATGTTCCAAACTTAACAAACAGTAAAAAGAATAAAATCGAAAATATGTATTTATCATTGGATTTAAAATATTGGGTTCACAAAATATAGATAAATTGATAGATATAATGGATTTGTTACTTTATCAGGCTCTAGTGAAAGTCATTTATCCTTTTATTAAAATATTAATAATAAGATATAAGAAACCTATTTGAATTATAAACGTCTGTGATGAATCAGATGTGGATTTTTTAAAATAATATTAGGAGCAATAGACATTTATTTATTTCAGGGCCTATTCAACAGCCTCGAAGTTTTATGCTTCGAAAGAAGTTTCTTTTGAGTACAGGGTAAGATTAAAAAAAATGTTTGATGACATCAACAAAGAACATTTTTACATTCATACATTAAGAAGAAGTTTACTGTCAGCAGCTTAAAAAGTATTTTTAAGGAAAAATAATTTTCTTTTGATAAACAGAATGGAGTGATTCTATAGCATGTCAATCCTAAACCCCTCACTGCTTGAGATTGATTTATACATTGATGTCTCATAAAAGATTGAAGATAGACTGACATGTCATAAAAGCAATTGAATGAGAAATAATGTTTCTCCAACTATATATTCTCGATCTTTATCCAACAAATTACCATCTTTTCAGAAGCTTATATAATTTTGCAGAAATGCGAGTGAAAAAATTGAAATAATACTATATTTTTTTTCAAGGCAAAATTAAATGAACTTTTAAAAATGCATCGGAAAGCTGATATGATTATGCCATTCAAAAGGATGGGCCTTCATGGCCGAGTGTCTAGCGCTCTGGCGCTCGGTGAAACAGGTTTCCGGTTCGAGTCCCGGTGGTGCCATGGATGTTTGTAGTGGTTCGGAATCCACTTTAGGCCGTAGGTCCCGGTCTCCTATGACTGTAAGAGCGTCACGGAGCAGCAGTCAGACTTCTACCTACGGGTGCTCTATCAGAACAGAAGCTGCACCCCTCTTTTCTCCTTCCATGAGGGACACGATAACAGCAACATTCAAAAGGATGATGACAATGTTGATGATTAATTAATATTTTTATTAATAATCTTTAATAATAATCTTTATGCCATAAGCAATTGTTGCACTGCTGTTACTCATTTAACACCAGTGTGGCTTGAAAATATGCTACGGACGCGAAATAGGCAAAATAACTAACTAAACGCTACCCCCCCACTACGCCCTACGATCCTATTAGACCGGGGCTTACGATTTAAAGTGTATTCCGGACCACTACAAACACGCATGACACCGCTGGGACTCGAACCCGAAACGTGGGATCATCAGAGCGTTAGCCACTCGTCCTAACTTATTTATTATTGATATATTATAATTGCAATTATTTAAGAAAGTTAATGAAGTGATTATTATTTTATTATATATTATAGTCATTCATTCAGTTGAATAGGTCTTTCAGTTGAATAAGTAATGTTCAGATACTCATATTTTGTCTAAGTATAGATGATGATAATGGCACATCTACTGAATTAGAGACAAATTGATCATTGGCAGAAGGTTGCTTTTTCCTATTGAAATTGCATTTTTAATACCACCCTAATTAGGATCCACTTCCATGTATTCAATAAATGAACTCTCTAGCCTACAGATTTATTTTGCCTATTGTGGAAAAAATGCAGGCATTAATTTTATTTAAAATCGATATACCTGACGTTGATATCAATACTGCTTTATCTAGCAAAAATGCTCTATCTCTCTTTCTACAAATCAAATGTTAATGTCTAGTCAATTAACTTAAAAGTAAATTAATATGAAACGGAGTCAATTTTTTTCTACCCTAAGTTTATTTTCAAATTACCATTAGTTGATTTTAAGGTACTTTATACAATATTGCATAATTGTTCAAAAATATACAATCCAATAAGACATATTAAATATTTAATCTGAATCAAGTACATCTGAAGTTCATCCATTAGTTATTCTATTTCCCTTTGACTATATTACTTAATAAGCAAAACTTATTAAAACTCTAATAATACATGAGCAAATTCAATTCCCAAATAAGTTAGAAATACTTAAGCAAATAGCTAATTAAGCAAGGGAGAAATAATTATCTCTTGAATATTTAAATCAGGAAAAATGGATGCATTTCTTAGAAAATGGATACATATCTTTTTCGAATGATTTACTCATTTAAGTGAATGCAGCCAATTTTAAAATTAAATCTTTCATTTTATTATTGCGCTGATAATTTTTGAAAATGTAATTGAAAAGATACTGTTCTTTTCTACAACAAATTATTAAACGAATCGCAAGAATTTATTAATCAGTAGTATCAATAAAACTTCAATTAATTAATTAAATTAAACTTTATGCATTATATTAAAACAATGGAAAAATAATAACCTGCAATTTTCTATTTATTTTATACGTTTTAAAACAGTTTTTAAAATTTTGCGAAAAGTAAAGTAACTCTACC
Organism: Caerostris darwini; assembly: GCA_021605075.1. Classification (NCBI taxonomy): domain Eukaryota; kingdom Metazoa; phylum Arthropoda; class Arachnida; order Araneae; family Araneidae; genus Caerostris; species Caerostris darwini. Next base: position 38,850 of record BPLQ01007045.1, read on the forward strand.
AATACACGACACAACAGAAGTAAAACCTGAAGAAAGTTCGCTGCAAAACGACTTCCTTATATCAAGAATTGGAAAAAAATTCACCTTATAACACAGCAAATGAAGTTTAGGAAAATCGAAATTAACTTATTGAATTCTTTGAAATGTAGAGTAGTATCTCAACTAATGACTCAGCATTAACGTGCGTTGATAATATGCAACGGGTAAAAATTTTAAATTCGCTAACTGCGAGCGTTGCAGTCACTGGTTGAATAACTAATTTCCCGACACTATAGTGCATGCTAGACCATGGCCGTCTGCCAACTGGCAGATGCCGAAACAGGTGATATTTTATTTTTTGCGGAGTAGGATTGTCAGCCCTACGATCAACTTTCTACAGTCATATTAAACCAGGGGCCTGATGGCCGAGTGACTAACGCTCTGACGCTTCGTATTACAGTTTTCGGATTCGAATTCCGGTGGTGCCATGGATGTTTGCAGTGATTCGGAATCCACTTTAAGCCGTAGGTCCCGGTCTCATTAGCCCATAGAGCGGCACGGAGCCCAATCAGACTTGTAACGCACACCATTCCCAAACTGTAAAGAGTCAACTCAGCTCTAGGCACAGGGATGCGGTATAGTGCAGTAGTAGTAGTAGTCGTCGTCATATATTAGACCGGAACCTAAGTTTTAAAGTGGATTCCGAATCACTAAAAACATCTAAGGCACCACCGAGACACGAAATCGAAACCTATGGCACAGAGCGCCAGACACTCGGCCATCAAACACCTGGTTCAATAACACGAAAAATAAAATGATTGTTCCAGCATGTTTTAGTGTATACCATTGAAAATCAGATATCAGTGTATTGGGATATAACCCATATAATACTGGAATATAGGACCGTTACTTCTGAAAATCTAAGAGAATAATTATGATTTTAGGTGCATGGATTGCTCGCATGGTATATATTATGAAATTATTATATAGGAGTGAGGCAGAAAGTGGTATGAAAACCCTTTTCCGCCTTTGACTTCAAAATGCACGATAGTTATTGGTAATTTTGGCAATGAAATTTCATTTTTTATTTCATTTCAAATCAAGTAATTTATGTAGTTGTACTGTTGAAGAGGTGTAAAATGCGGAACATACCATTTTTAATTCTATTTAAGTTGAAAACCGTTTGCCATTCATTTCTTTCAGAGTGGACGGCAATAGAGGAGATATGTATAAATGTAATAGAATAGAGGAGACTAGAGGAAACTTGTATAAGTGTTTTGCACCGACATCCAGGCTATCTGATGGGTTTTTTCTCAAAGCTAATAGCTAATACTAGATAACAAGCTAAATGAATTATAAATGAAGCGCAAGTCAATTACCATTAGGTCTTTCTACAAGGCAATTAGAAATGAAGCGCGAGTCAATTACTATTAAGAATCCTTCCCACAAGGCAATTAGAAATGAAGCGTGAGTCAATTACTATTAAGTCTTCCCACAAGGCAATTAGAAATAAAGAGTGAGTCAATTACTATTAAGAATCCTTCCCACAAGGCAATTAGAAATAAAGCGTGAGTCAATTGCAATTAACAATCCTCCTACAAGGCAATTAAAAATGAAGCGCGAGTCAATTACCATTAAGTCTTACTACAAAGCAATGTTCTGATTTTATTGTGCTGTTTGTGGTTATACATCAGACGTAAATGAACTCCACAGATGTACCACCTATTAAATATTTGCGAAATAAAGTTTTCTTGAAATATACTGCTGAATAAATGTTGAAATATCAAAATACTTTATTATAAGAAAATGGGATTAGAATTGATAACATTTCTTTGCATTTAATTATATAGTATATAAAAATTATGTGAATTAATAGCATATAATGAATTAAATAACAAACTAAATTTTAACATATTTCTGTAATTATTTATTTAAAAGACATTAATATTAGCTTTTTTGTGATTAGTATTTTTGAAAATATGCCGATGTAGTGTCTCAGACTATAGACGTCAAGGTGCTTACAGTGCCATTCTTTTCTGTTAGGTATAAATAGTATCAAGTATGTATTTCGCTTGAATGAGGTTGTAAGCTCGGATTTCCAATATTGTTGAAATTCGATATGGAATCAAAATATAAACATTTTAATAACCTGCGCGCATTTATATACAATCCAACAATTTTTCCCCGACAAGAAGTATTCATTAAAATATAGTAGAATTTTCCTTGTTGTGATGCTTTTTCTCAATGTAATTTTAATGTACACAGTAAATAAAACTTTGTTTTTAATTCTTAGTTTCATATTACAAAAACATGCTTAAATAAAATGTATTAACTTATTAACTATATTATAGAAAATGCAAAAATGTGCGCTATTAAAGCCTATGTAATAAAATATAAATATGTGTGGGTAATATGAAAATTTAAGAAAAGTAACAAAATTACGAAAATGATCTTTAAAAAATTCTTTGGAAAATAAATATTTTTAAAATGACAATAAAATGTCAAAATATGACCGTTAAGAAATTCATATATATTTTTAAATTTATATGTCTAGACCGCCGATATAAGTTAAAGTTTATATTTAACTTTATATAAATCTTTTTTCAAAGATAATTTATGTTGCTTTAAGTGCCAGTTATTAAAAATATCGTGATATATTGCGGTACAATAAATGTGATCAGAAAAAATTATTCTTGTTCTTATATCCGCCATTTTTTCAGTAATAATAAATATTATGATGAACATATTTTATTGAATATTTTGTCTAATTAATGATACTTATTGAGATATATTTTGTTGAAAAACGTATAAAAATCAATAAAAGAAATTTATTTCCATTACAAAAATAAAAATTTCATAAATCAGAGAAGGAAAGATACTAAAAGTATCCACTTAGAGCCAAAGAATATATATATTGAAAGAAAAGAAAATGTTCAATATATTTAAGTATTAATTCGTAGGGGGCTGTAATATTTGTTTATTAGAGTTTTCATTTAAATTATTTAAAAAAAATTTCCATTACAAACTGTTTTTCATTTAAAATCAAATATTGTTGATAATCAAATGGCATCTATTTGATTATTAATGTAACTATTTGATCATTATTTCTGTACATTTCAAAAAATGTTTTATAGAATTGTCTGAAAAAAATTTAATAAAATATTTTTACTGGCATAACTATATTTTTCAATCGCATTTTTCTCAATTTTCTTTTAAATAGGTAAGTCACATATTATGTTACTGATATATATCATCAAACTCAACATGAAACGTTTATGGTGTTTCTAATATATATATATGTTATTTGCCTGTATAACAGAAAACAAGCATTTTATATATCTATTTTAAAAATTTAATATCTGTAAGACATCCAATATATATTTATATATTAAGTCCACATTGATATAAAATTAATATATATATGTGTATTTTTTTTCCTTAAAATCAATAACAATTCACAAAAATAAAGCAAGTGAATTTTTGAAGACATAACTCAATATTTTCATCACTTAAGTATTTTACTTAAGAGTAAAAACTGTGTAAATGTATCTGTACGTTTTAAATTATATAATATCTCACTAGTAATTGAATATAATTTTAGTAAATTTTCATGTATATAAAAAGCATTAAACTATTTATTGTCTTTATTTCCTTTGAAGCCTATGTATTCATTATTAATATTGATGCTAAATTTGTTACAGATAAATAATCATAGAAATCCT
>BPLQ01007047.1:0-14892 GCA_021605075.1 Caerostris darwini
AATTTTCATAGTAGACCAAAGATTCTGAAATATTTTAAAATCATGCAAATAATTGTAGCAACACTATATACGAATTTTAGAGAAATATGTTATAATAATAAAATAAAATATTGCAAAAATATAGTGAGTTAAAAAATAAATAAAATAAAAAAATACCTTAAATTTATTTATTCTTGAGTATGCGAGAAATATGAGCCTGGTGTTTGCTAACGATTTCTTCAATGTTTCATCAATTTATTTGAATGAAAACTTTCGTTTCCTCTTCAATACATTGAATATTTCCTTTCCTTTTACCTTTAATTGTGGTGAAGGTAGACAATTCTTTTTCAGATTAATATATCGTTGAAAATTGTGGTAGTGTTCAAAATCTTTTTTTGGTATTGATATCTTTTGTATTGTATCTTTTATATAAATACAAAAGATTTTAAGAGGCAATTATTTATTTTTCAATATATATAACTGCCAGCTCCTTATCTTCTCTTCTCATTAAACCAATATCATTTGAAGTTCTACTGAATGGATTTCTAATTCAATTAAATTTTTCAGAGTTAAGTGATTGTAAATAAATACTCTTTTCTGTCTTCTAAACTCTTCTGAACTAGTATTGGAAGTATTGCATTTATGCAAGAGTTACTTTTTAATGGAAACATTTTCAAATTACGTTAGACATATTTTCTTTCCCAAATTTGTAATTTTCTCTGAAACGCTTCCATTTTATGAATAGATAGATAATCCAAACTTAAATAATAGTAATTGTTATATTAAATATGATGCAAAATGAAATCAAACCAAAATTTATTTGAAATTAACAATAAGAATATAAAAAGGAGGAAACAAAATATAATCAAACAAAGTAGAATGGTAGAAGAATTTTTTTATAACTTATCCTTAAAATTTTAACTTATACTCTTAGTAGAATATATAAATACATCATGCAAAAAACTAAATGAAAGGGATTTTACACGTAAATTTATACATGTAAATAAGAGATTAAGATTTAATAATAATAATAATATAACGATAAGAGAGTAAGATGTAAATAAAATTTTTCTGTTTCTGCTTTCTGCTTTCTGTTCGTGCTAGTATTCAAAATATTGAGCTTCTGAAATATATCAGCGAAATACTGTAACCTGGTAATCCAAAATTCACAAAGGAGGTTACAAAATTTTAATTGTTTCATCTCCTTAATAAAAAGCTAATTTTTTTCTTAGCTCGTGTAAAAGTGCTTTCCACCTTGACAGCGATCCTCACAACAGCGTGTAAAAGAAGCCGTCTGTGTATGAATCCACATCGATAAAAAGAATTTTGAGTAATTTGATGATTTGACAGGTCTGTTTTAATAAAGTTTACCATCTGAACTAGTAGATACAAAATTTCTCTTAATTTTTCTTCCCATTGTTAATGTGTCTTAATCTTCCCTTCCCATTGAGTTTCGATAAATTCTCATTCATTCCATCCCTTCTATTAGCTCACACACTCCCTATATATATCTTGTTCAAATTTTCAATCGTTCATAAAATACTTTTTATTCATCCACTCAAGTTCAAATACATTTTTTTTGCAGTGGATGACACTTTATGTTAATACAGTTTTTTCAAATATTAATTCAGTAATTAAATTTAATTAATTAATATTATTTTTTTAGTTGCATATATCTACCAATAGAGGGCTCCAGATAAACTTAAAAAAATGAATGGAAATTATTTATAAAGGACTTCTGCAATAGAGTGAAAAAAAAGTAGGAATTGACTTTAATTTTTTTTTTTTATTACTTGTTGTTGTTTTTTTAGAAAAGATTCTAGACACTTGCCGCAGCTACCATGGTAGGAGCTTCATCTGCACGATGCCTACACACAACTTTCATGTTAACTGCCATTTATCAGGCAGTTATTCAAAATGTTAAAATATAAAATTACTTAATAACGTTACGCTTTGTAGGCACACTTAATTCTTTGCAAAAAAAACTAAAAAAAAAAATTTTAAAAAACAATTGATTTTCTATTTTGTTTTCATTAATAAAACGGACTAATGCTAAGAGTTGTACCTTATTGGTTATGCCTGTTGATTCATCAGCTGGTAAAGGAAAAAAAATACTGAAATGTATTACTATATACATTTTGTTCGATATCAAAAGACATTTCTATAATATGCCTGTTAACCGTATCGCTAGACAGAAGAATATTGCTTATTTTCATGGCTTCTTCATTTCCTAGCATTTCCATGGTTTTTTTTTCTGCATGTAAGCAAAATAAGTGACTCACATAAAGTATGAGCTTTCATATTTTTCCTGTCAGCTACGCTTAATAAGAAGCGATTTTAGCTTGATCAGAAACAGTCATTATACTTTTAAAAGAAAAACTCCCTTTTGTTTGATATTGAAACAATCACATGAAAATTTTTCTTCACAGATTTATATTGTAAATTAGAGTGCATAGGTTTAAAATTTTACTCAATTTACTAGGAAGCAAGGATTGATTTGCAATTTTACATCCATATATTAACCATAGCGGCAAAGGAGGATCTTCATTTCCAGGCGAACTGAAACCATAGCTTAAATAAATTTCATTATTTAGTTTATTTTCATTATTAATTTTCATTATCGCGAGTAGGCTGCGACTTTATTTTTTTATTTGCATTGAACATTTGTTCACTTCCAAAATCTGATTCTTCAATATCACACATCCTTTTGAGAAATCTACACATTTTATTGAACTTTATTTAAATGAAAATAAGTAAAATGTACACAACATGCACCTCAACACTATTAAAATAAGGAATATGCACAATAAAAATACCACATCGACTACCGTCACATATTTATATTCAGATAGTCAACTGCACTGAATACTACTTACTGATGACGGAGTCTCATAGGTTTCAATGGGAATTATGTTTAACATTGAAAATTACATAGATGTTAGCACCTCTAGTACGTAACCAAGAAAGTTATAGCTCCTAGTTCCGGGAAACTTTCTTTGACGCATTAATGCTGTTTGATGATTTTTATTTGAAGAAAGAAGAGAAAAAAAGCGAATAGAAAGGTAATTGTTTATAATGAAAACTCTCTTTTAATGAGAAAACTGACTACATTTTTATTTCTGTATACATATTTTTGTGGAATACATATTTTGTGGTAAAGTATGTGATGTATACCCCCATACATTTATACAAGAGCAAATTGTTGAAATGGGAAAAACCTTACTATATAAAATGAAAACGAGGTAATGAAACTTTAGCATCCGAGGTCCTTTTTTTCCCTTTATAACCGCACTCGCAGGATCAGATTCAGATGGAGGCACTTTTGTTGAGCAAGCATTTTTTTATATTTTCCCGGTTAATTATATTCTTTTATAATCCTTTCCTTCATTTATTGCTTATATCACTCATATAACGTGTAGAAATATTAAAACCATGCTTTTCACATCTTCTTTTAATAATTGAATAAAATAATTTTTCGTCGTGAAGGTAAAAAATATAGATTTATATCCTGTTTTTTTTTTTTTCTAGTAACATTTCAAGGCAAATAATAATTGTGATGATACAGACTGTAATTAAAACTTATTCCGAATTGGTGTCATTCAGTTTTATTTTCACTTAAATTTAATTCATGGAGAAAGTTAAAATCGTTACAAATATTATTAGCTACAAAATGTCCGAGAGAGAGATAGAGAATATAAGAAGGTAATATAAAAACACAAAACCACGAAGGCACTACCCTAGAAATTTGGAAAACGTGTTTGCACATCACAATGATGGCATCTGTGCAAATCTTGTACAAATGGAGTAAGATTGGAGCTATTACCATCACTATAAACGTGAAAATTACTTAATATAAACTTCGTGGGTATTATTTATCTTGATATGAGCTAAATTTGAGTCTAGAATTTCTTTAAGAAAGTAGTATCCTCAACTTACAGAGTTAGACTTTGACCATGAAATAAGGCTACGAAAATGTGAATTTTCTTTTCGCAATATTGTAGAAAGTCAGACAGTACAGCGATGTATCCAATGTGCATAATTGCAATGTGCATAATCAAATATGTAGCAACCGTCTCAAGAAGACAGAAGTTGACATGCACATGCACCATTACTGATAAGAAAGGCCACTGTGTTCGCCGAGTGGTGGAAACGTATATTACTTCTCTGCAGTAGAAATTATAGCTTCACTTGGCACCAGAGTGACACAGAAAAGGATAAAAAATCGATTTGTGGATGGCACAAAGAGAGGCATAAACGACACCCTGAATCGTTTCTGCCTCTAACTCCAAACCAACGCCATCTTCCACTTTATTAATATTAAGCTCTTTAACGGACGGAATGGAGATAGTTTGTGGTTTCAGATGCAAGAGATTTCTGTATTTGTGTCAATAATGGTCGTATGTTGATTAGAAGGAATCCAATTGAAGGCTTCTTGCCAGTCTGTCTGTGTCATAGACAAATTGGACCTATACCAGGAGTTATGGCCGAGGGGTTTTTCCGATTTTTACATTGGTGATCATGAATATTTATAATTAACGATAAATTCTACTTAAATTAAAAAATAATAATTAATTCCCTCAATTAAAACATTTACTCTCAAAAAAATTAATTAAAAAATTCACACTGACACATAAAAATAGGAAACATAAAATAATTTTATTACGACGAAAATAAAATACTCAAATATAATTTCAGTGCCCAAATTATAATGCAATGATAAAATAAGGTGCATAAGGCTTGAGTTTAAAACCCACTTACGACATACGTTAACCTGAACTGCGTACATTTATGAAGGGATTGCATGTCTGTTGTTAGATTTGTGATTGCTTTAGATTTACAAACAAAACTGTTCAGTAATTTCCTAGATTTTTCTTCCATACGATACGCAAAAATAGAAAGAGCAATTACTTTTTAACCTGTAAACTGGATATGACGAAATATTTTGCCATACCCGGAATACTATTTTAATGGGTATTTTCGTCATGAAAATTAGCCGTAATTTGTTAAACACATAACTTTTTCCTATAGTTCTTGTCTATTAAACCCTAGCATACTAATATACCATCGTATTCTTGAAGGAGTTACATATTTTCACTTTTTTACTTTCTATCACTTGAGCGATATTCATGAAAAAATTGCCGCTTCGCACACTCGTCCACCAATACATTGTGATAACACTTCGAATATGATGCAGATCCTAAAATATTTTGTTGAAATAAATACAATTTATAACTTAAAAACTTTTTTCTTTTATTACTTGAGGTGTGATGATATTACTTATCCTTATGACGAAAAAAGTCCCCTGTTTGAAACGAATTGAAAAATGTTTATTCCCTGTTAACAGGTTAAGAAGTTTACTCTCCTTCATTCAACAGTGATTGTTGATCTTTTTTGCGACACAATGCCCACCCACGTGAAAAAGCCCGGTTTTATTCATTTATGTAAATGGTTGAAGTTTAATACTAAATGAATGAATAGGCTTAAATTACATGTCATGCAAATTAACTTCACACAATACTCTATTCATCCCTATCAATCTTTAGTCGCATACATAGCAGAATAATTTAGCAGCAGGATTATAGTAGAAGTTCATATCATCATGTGGAATCATATATGATGGAATCTAAACTTGCACTACACCTAGCCTCGCTTACTTCAACAGAAAGCACTATCAAATGTGACTATTATGATTGTGCAACGATGATGTCAACCTGATCATCATCAGATCAACCATCAATCAGTTATGATGTCAACCTGAAAAACACGAAGTGAAAATTATTGTTTTTAATAAGAAGTCTCATTTTGATCTGTGTAATGTTGGTCGATGCATAAACTAGTCATGCAGGACAGCATTATCATATAATCTTCATTGTATACCAATCAGCAATATTGAAGTTAGTACATTCAACTCATTTAAAAGTTAGTACATTCAACTCATTTAAAAGTTAGTACATTCAACTCTACAAGAAACTCATCATCATCTCACTTAGTCCACTCATTTTAAACCACTTTCAAACAAAATAATGTCAGATCATATACAACATTCTTTCCTAAATTTCCTTTAGCCTTATTTTTCCATGTACAGTTATCAGATTTCTGCATCTGCTATCCCTTTGATTTTGAAATAGGGTGTTTTCCACACACTAAATGAAAGCATAGAATATCATCACTTTAGCATGAAAGAGACAAATTTCTCACTATAGTTACTAACCACAACTGTATTTGTCAACATCATTACTGATTATAGTTTGCTCGAGATGAATCAGCGAAATATTGACTAGTTATCTAAATTCTATAACTGATTCTAAGGCGCCAGTTTTTTTGGTTTAGAATAGTATATATATAACTATATGAACCTACTATATATATATTCAGGATCTAATCTGAGATAAGTAATCCCTAAAGAAAAAAATTTAATTTTTTATAGTTCCTAGAGAAAAAAAGGTAATTTTCATGAATTTTATCATTTCTTACCAAACTAAAATTAATGAATTCCTGTTACTGTGCTATATAGGCAAATATTTTCCTAAAACTAATTAGCAAATACCTTCTTGTTGAGAAAATACGACAAATAAAATAAATTCGAAATATATTTATAACCCTTTACCTGAAATTTCAATTTATTAAATTAATAGCAGGTGTAATAAAATGTAATTTTTTAACACCTATCAACTATCAGCTATCAACTTGGTCTTATATTAAAAATTTGTTTTCTTTAATCTTGACCATTTTGAAATAAAATCCTTAATATATTTCATATCAATCTCTTATTTTTCACATTTCTAAATAAATTTAAAATAACTCACTCATTCGAAAACTATAAATCGCAGAAAAGAAGAATGACTATGATTTCGCTATAAAACTAGTTGCAAAACAGTTTCACCGCTGATAAAGCTTAGCCGTGACTTATTTGCTGCACTATCTTCCATAACGACTTTAAATAAACTTCCCGAATTCTCGCTTCAAAGTGCGACAACTGGACGAAATAAGTTCAGACCCATCTAAGTCTTCCCAGATATACTGCAGCAGGAAATTGCTTACTTTTAAAGAAATCCAATGAATTTTCTGCAGAAATCCGAGCTGAGTCACGGTGCCTGAGTTTTATCGACTTTGAAGCTGAATTCTTTTTCTTCCTTGGGCATCTTTTACGAATAAGGAAGATGCGAAATTACTTTTACTTTCACAGCCTCTAAAAGAATCATTAATCATTTAAGAAATGCTTAACTTGTCAAACGGGGGTGCATTAACTGTCTATAATTAAGTACTGCTTTTTGAAAGGATAAAAATGGTGCCCGTGAAGAAACTGGCTGTGGAGCTAGAATGCATATTATATGTGTCTATCTTTGGCCTTTTAGACCTGTCCAAAATTCATTTCTTGGGGATTTGGGTTGGCTTCGATAACACTGTGGCTGGATGTCGCAAGCATAATGTTTAATGAGGTGAGGATTATTGTCGACGTATATTGAAAGTTGAGTAAAAATTTCGATAATGTTTTGCCATCCTTGGAGTGGCACAGAAGAATTAGATCAGAAGACAGATCTTTATTGATTCTCAACAGGATTTCTTTAAAGTGTGATACGTAGAATAATATCACCTTTTAAAGGAAATATATTATACACTCAAGTTGTTTTCAAGCTTCATTGATTGATCTGACTTTCAATGACCATATCACAGATGTGAGCAATATTATCACAGTGTATATTTATTTTCTAATGTAGTTGTTTCTCAAATATTATGTTACATTTTTTATTTATTTTCACAAAGTCTGTTGTTTTCCAGATGTTGTGTCTATAGTCAATCAATAATTATTTTATAATTTGTTTCTATAATTATTGTGTCTATAATTTGTTATATGTTATACATCTATAATTTGTTTCCAATAAAATAATGTCAACTTTTATATTCATCATTTGTTTTTCAAAGCAGTATCTATTAGTACAGTATCTATTTGTCTCTGATATATTGGAATCGCAGAAGATTGTGTGTTATTCGGAATTTAAAACAAACAACTGGCATTACACTTGTAAATAATTGTGAGATTATAAATGTGAGAAATGGTATCGCAGTATATATTTATTTTCTAATGATGTTGTTACTAAAATGTTCTGTTACATATTTTATTTATTTTCACAAAGTCTATTTGTTTTCCAGGTGTTGTGGCTGTAATCTATCCATAAAAAATTTGTTATTATGGCTATAATTTGTTTCCCAAAAGCAATGTAAATTGTTATATTGTTCATTTGTTTTTCAAAGCAGTATCTATTAGTACAGTGTGTATTTGTCTCTGACATATTGGAACCGCCTTCATATTGATGAAAGACGACAGATAAAAAAAAATTTGAAAATTATTTTTAAATCTTTTACTGAATTTCCAGTTTATTAAATTAATCCCAGATGTAATAAAATGTAACACAATCAAATCGATCTTATATTATAAATTTATTTTCTATATTGGTCTTAACCTATATTTTGAAATAAAATCCTTGATATATGTTATATATATTTCTTATATTTCACAGATACAAATAAATTTAAAATAACTCAATCATTCGAAAACTATAAATCGCAGTAGGAGAAAAAAAGCAGAATGACTATGATTCCGCTATAAAACTAGTTGAAAATCAGTTTCACCGCAGATAAAGCTTAGCCGTGACTTATTTGCTGCACTATCTTCCATAACGACTTTAAATAAATTTCCCGAATTCTAGCTACAAAGTGCGGCAACTGGACGAAATAAGTTCAGACCCATCTAAGGCTTCCCAGATATACTGCAGCAGGAAATTGCTTACTTTTAAAGAAATCCAATGAATTTTCTGCAGAAATCCGAGCTGAGTCACGGTGCCTGAGTTTTATCGACTTTGAAGCTGAATTCTTTTTCTTTCTTTGGGCATCTTTTACGAATAAGGAAGATGCGAAATTACTTTTACTTTCAGAGCCTCTAAAAGAAGCATTAATCATTTAAGAAATTCTTAACTTGTCAAACGGGGGTGCATTAACTGTGGATAATTAAGTACTGCCTTTTGAAAGGATAAAAATTCTACCCGTGAAGAAACAGGCTGCGGAGCTAGAATGCATATTATATGTGTCTATCTTTGGCCTTTTAGTCTTGTCCAAAATTCATTTCTTGAGGATTTGGGTTGACTTCGATAACACTGTGGCTGGATGTCGGAAGCATAATGTTTAATGAGGTGAGGATTATTGTCGAGGTATATTGAAAGTTCAGTGAAAATTTCGATAATGTTTTGCCATCCTTGGAGTGGTACAGAAGAATTAGATCAGAAGACAGATATTTATTGATTCTCAGCAGGATTTCTTTAAAGTGTGATACGTAGAATAATATCACCTTTTAAAGGAAATATATTATACACTCAAGTTGTTCTCAAGCTTCATTGATTGATCTGACTTTCAATGACCATATCACAGATGTGAGCAATATTATCACAGTGTATATTTATTTTCTAATGCAGTTGTTTCTCAAATCTTATGTTAAATTTTTTATTTATTTTCACAAAGTCTGTTGTTTTCCAGATGTTGTGTCAATAGTCAATCAATAATTATTTTATAATTTGTTTCTATAATTATTGTGTCTATAATTTGTTATATGTTATACGTCTATAATTTGTTTCCAATAAAATAATGTCAACTTTTATATTCATCATTTGTTTTTCAAAGCGGTATCTATTAGTACAGTATCTATTTGTCTCTGATATAATGGAATCGCAGAAGATTGTGTGTTATTCGGAATTTAAAACAAACAACTGGCATTACACTTGTAAATAATTGTGAGATTATAAATGTGAGAAATGGTATCGCAGTATATATTTATTTTCTAATGATGTTGTTACTCTAATTTTCTGTTACATATTTTGTTCATTTTCACGAAGTCTATTTGTTTTCCAGTTGTTGTGGCTGTAATCTATCCATAAAACATTTGTTGTTATGTCTATAATTTGTTTCCCAAAAGCAATGTAAATTGTTATATTGTTCATTTATTTTTCAAAGCAGTATCTATTAGTACAGTGTGTATTTGTCTCTGATATATTGGAACCGCCTTCATATTGATGAAAGACGACACATAAAAAAAAAGTTTAAAAATTATTTTTAAAGCTTTTACTGAATTTTCAGTTTATTAAATTAATCCCAGGTGTAATAAAATGTAACACAATCAAATAGATCTTATATTATAAATTTATTTTCTATATTGGTCTTAACCTATATTTTGAAATAAAATCCTTGATATATTTTATATATATCTCTTATATTTCACAGATCTAAATAATTTAAAATAACTCACTCATTCGAAAACTATAAATCGCAGGAGGAGAAAAAAGAAGAATGACTATGATTTCGCTACAAAACTAGTTGCAAAACAGTTTCACCGCTGATAAAGCTTAGCCGTGACTTATTTGCTGCATCATCTTCCATAACGACTTTAAATAAACTTCCCGAATCTACGCTACAAAGTGCGGCAACTGGACGAAATAAGTTCAGACCCATCTAAGGCTTCCCAGATATACTGCAGCCGGAAATTGCTTACTTTTAAAGAAATCCAATGAATTTTCTGCAGAAATCCGAGCTGAGTCACGGTGCCTGAGTTTTATCGACTTTGAAGCTGAATTCTTTTTCTTTCTTTGGGCATCTTTTACGAATAAGGAAGATGCGAAATTACTTTTACTTTCAGAGCCTCTAAAAGAATCATTAATCATTTAAGAAATGCTTAACTTGTCAAAAGGGGGGGCATTAACTGTGGATAATTAAGTACTGCTTTTTGAAAGGATAAAAATGGTGCGCGTGAAGAAACTGGCTGTGGAGCTAGAATGCATATTATATGTGTCTATCTTTGGCCTTTTAGTCTTGTCCAAAATTCATTTCTTGGGGATTTGGGTTGGCTTCGATAACACTGTGGCTGAGTATCGGAAGCATGATGTTTAATGAGGTGAGGATTATTGTCGAGGTATATAGAAAGTTGAGTGAAAATTTCGATAATGTTTTCCCTTTCTTGAAGTGACACAGTACAGAATAATCAGAAGACAGATCCTTATTGATTTTCAAAACGATTTCTTTAAATTGTGATGCGTAGAATAATATTACCCTAGAAAGGAAATAGATTATGTGTTCAAATAATCTTAGATGTTTTAGAGGTTCATTGATTCACTGACCAGATTTTAAATGTGGGCAATTGTGTGTCAGTGTAAATTTATTTTCTAATGAAGTTGTTTCTCAAGTCTAATGTTACACTTTTTTTTTATTTTCTCCAGGTCTATTGATTTTCAGATGTTGTGTCTACAATCAATATATAATTTGTTTGTTATTATATATATATATATACATAATTTGTCTTCCAAAAGCAATGCTAATTGTTATGCTGTTCATTTGTTTTTCAAAGCAGTATCTAATAGTAAAGTGTCTATTCGTCTTTGATATATTGGAACCGCCTTCATGTTGAAGAAGGACGAAAAATAAAAAAATTTTGAAAATTATTTATAAAGCTTTTACTGAATTTTCGGTTTATTAAATTAATCCCAGGTGTAATAAAATGTAACACAATCAAATAGATCTTATATTATAAATTTATTTTCTATATTTCTATATTGGTCTTATCCTACATTTTGAAATAAAATCCTTGATATATTTCATATATATCTCTTATATTTCACAGATACAAATAAATTTAAAATAACTCAATCATTCGAAAACTATAAATCGCAGGAGGAGAAAAAAGAAGAATGACTATGATTTCGCTATAAAACTAGTTGCAAAACAGTTTCACCGCTGATAAAGCTTAGCCGTGACTTATTTGCTGCACCATCTTCCATAACGACTTTAAATAAACTTCCCGAATTCTCGCTACAAAGCGCGGCAACTGGACGAAATAAGTTCAGACCCATCTAAGTCTTCCCAGATATACTGCAGCAGGAAATTGCTTACTTTTAAAGAAATCCAATGAATTTTCTGCAGAAATCCGAGCTGAGTCACGGTGCCTGAGTTTTATCGACTTTGAAGCTGAATTCTGTTTCTTTCTTTGGGCATCTTTTACGAATAAGGAAGATGCGAAATTACTTTTACTTTCAGAGCCTCTAAAAGAATCATTAATCACTTAAGAAATGCTTAACTTGTCAAACGGGGGTGCATTAACTGTGGATAATTAAGTACTGCTTTTTGAAAGGACAAAAATGGTGCGCGTGAAGAAACTGGCTGTGGAGCTAGAATGCATATTATATGTGTCTATCTTTGGCCTTTTAGTCTTGTCCAAAATTCATTTCTTGAGGATTTGGGTTGACTTCGATAACACTGTGGCTGGATGTCGGAAGCATAATGTTTAATGAGGTGAGGATTATTGTCGAGGTATATTGAAAGTTCAGTGAAAATTTCGATAATGTTTTGCCATCCTTGGAGTGGCACAGAAGAATTAGATCAGAAGACAGATCTTTATTGATTCTGAACAGGATTTCTTTAAAGTGTGATACGTAGAATAATATCACCTTTTAAAGGAAATATATTATACACTCAAGTTGTTCTCAAGCTTCATTGATTGATCTGACTTTCAATGACCATATCACAGATGTGAGCAATATTATCAGAGTGTATATTTATTTTCTAATGCAGTTGTTTCTCAAATCTTATGTTAAATTTTTTATTTATTTTCACAAAGTCTGTTGTTTTCCAGATGTTGTGTCAATAGTCAATCAATAATTATTTTATAATTTGTTTCTATAATTATTGTGTCTATAATTTGTTATATGTTATACGTCTATAATTTGTTTCCAATAAAATAATGTCAACTTTTATATTCATCATTTGTTTTTCAAAGCGGTATCTATTAGTACAGTATCTATTTGTCTCTGATATAATGGAATCGCAGAAGATTGTGTGTTATTCGGAATTTAAAACAAACAACTGGCATTACACTTGTAAATAATTGTGAGATTATAAATGTGAGAAATGGTATCGCAGTATATATTTATTTTCTAATGATGTTGTTACTCTAATTTTCTGTTACATATTTTGTTCATTTTCACGAAGTCTATTTGTTTTCCAGTTGTTGTGGCTGTAATCTATCCATAAAACATTTGTTGTTATGTCTATAATTTGTTTCCCAAAAGCAATGTAAATTGTTATATTGTTCATTTATTTTTCAAAGCAGTATCTATTAGTACAGTGTGTATTTGTCTCTGATATATTGGAACCGCCTTCATATTGATGAAAGACGACACATAAAAAAAAAGTTTAAAAATTATTTTTAAAGCTTTTACTGAATTTTCAGTTTATTAAATTAATCCCAGGTGTAATAAAATGTAACACAATCAAATAGATCTTATATTATAAATTTATTTTCTATATTGGTCTTAACCTATATTTTGACATAAAATCCTTGATATATTTTATATATATCTCTTATATTTCACAGATCTAAATAATTTAAAATAACTCACTCATTCGAAAACTATAAATCGCAGGAGGAGAAAAAAGAAGAATGACTATGATTTCGCTATAAAACTAGTTGCAAAACAGTTTCACCGCTGATAAAGCTTAGCCGTGACTTATTTGCTGCACCATCTTCCATAACGACTTTAAATAAACTTCCCGAATCTACGCTACAAAGTGCGGCAACTGGACGAAATAAGTTCAGACCCATCTAAGGATTCCCAGATATACTGCAGCCGGAAATTGCTTACTTTTAAAGAAATCCAATGAATTTTCTGCAGAAATCCGAGCTGAGTCACGGTGCCTGAGTTTTATCGACTTTGAAGCTGAATTCTTTTTCTTACTTAGGCATCTTTTACGAATAAGGAAGATGCGAAATTACTTTTACTTTCAGAGCCTCTAAAAGAATCATTAATCAATTAAGAAATGCTTAACTTGTCAAACGGGGTGCATTAACTGTGGATAATTAAGTACAGCTTTTTGAAAGGATAAAAATGGTGCCCGTGAAGAAACTGGCTGTGGAGCTAGAATGCATATTATATGTGTCTATCTTTAGCCTTTTAGTCCTGTCCAAAATTCATTTCTTGGGGATTTGGGTTGGCTTCGATAACACTGTGGCTGGATATCGGAAGCATAATGTTTAATGAGGTGAGGATTATTGTAGAGGAATATTGAAAGTTGAGTGAAAATTTCGATAATGTTTTCCCTTTTTTGAAGTGACACAGTAGAGAATAATCAGAAGACAGATCTTTATTGATTCTCAAAATGATTTCTTTAAAGTGTGATACTCAGAATAATATTACCTTTTAAAGGAAATAGATTACGTGCACAAAAAACCTTAGTTGTTTTCGATGTTCATTGATTCACTGACCAGATTTTAAATGTGGGCAATTGTGTCTCAGTGTAAATTTATTTTCTGATGAAGTTGTTTCTCAAGTCTGATGTTACATTTTTTGTTTATTTTCACAAAGCCTATTACTTTTCAGAGATTCTGTTTTTAATTTGTTTGCTATTAGGTGCATAATTTGATTCTCAAAAGCAATGTCAATTGTTACATTGCTGATTTCTTTTTCTAACGGCATCTATTGGTACAGTGTCTATTTGTCTCCTTTCTCTAAGTGACACAGTATAAAATAATCAGAAGACAGATCTTTATTGATTCTCAACATTATTTCTTTAAAGTGTGACACGTAGAAAAATATCACTCTTTAAAGGAAATAGATTATACATTCAAGTTGCTTTCAAGCTTCATTGATTGATCCGACTTTATATGACCAGATTATAAATGTGGATAAATGTATCACAGTTTATATTTATTTTCTAATGAAGTTGTTTCTTAAATCTTATGTTTTATTTTTATTTATTTTCACAAAGTCTATTGTCTTCTAGATGTGTCTATAATCAATCTATAATTATATTATAATTTGTTTCTGTAATTATTATGTCTATAATTTGTTATATGTTATATGTCTATAATTTTTTATGAAT
>BPLQ01007048.1:0-187500 GCA_021605075.1 Caerostris darwini
TTTTTCGTATAAAATAAATAATATTTGCGTATGGAACTAAGAGAGCGCAGTTTCACATCGAAGAGCCGCATGCGGCTCGCGAGCCTGATTGCCGACCCCTGGGTTAGATAATTTAAGACTTGATGCAACAAATGCATGTCATTACAGAATGAATTCCGAAAAATTTAACAACAGTTTATAAATGCTATATGCGATTCACCTTTAAGTATACACCTCTCTAATAATGGTTCATTTCTGACCATGGAAGAATAGAATAGCAGCAGCATAAGTTGAATTGCACATTACAAAAGATGAATTATCACATTTTAATTATTAAAGAAAAAAAAATACAGTCTTTACTTTTTTTTTCTATAAAAGATGGTGCTACTTCTCTTTATATTTATGGAGGTTTTTTTATTTAACCGAAGTGGGTAAACTAATAGAAAGAGTAATCTCTAAATTTTTGTAAATGTATTAGTTCTTTCTCACAGTCCCCAATTGATTCAAAATTAATCATTTTTCATAGCAGTAGCCATCTATAATATTTGTACATACATAATGGAAATTAAATTTTTGTTATACTTGTTGTGTTATGTGCTCCATTTTGGAATGGAATAGTACAGAAACTATATAATTTTATTTGAAACAAGTAGAAATGAGTATTATTTAGGAAGAAGAAAAATACAAAGTTTGCAGTATTTGTGAATTCAATTACACTTATAGATCTATGTTGTGTTGTTGTCATATCCCATACCATATCCCTTATTGGAAGGAGGGAAGAGGGGGGGGGGAGGCAGCCTGTTGTAATGAAGCACTCATGGGAAGATTGTAGTAGAAGTCTGACTTTGTGCTCTGTGTCGCTGAAGGAGGGCAGTGCCTTCTGGGAGGACTTTTACGGGGGAACTCTGCATTTGCATACTATACGGGAGAAAACTCCCACCAGGTAGTCCTTCTAATGAGGCAAGATACTGAATTTAACAAAGGCCATCAAATCTCCCCATTTTTTGAAACAGTGTTTAAAACAAAGCTGTCAGTGCATCGAAACTTTTACCCTAATGCTCATCAGCAACGCATGTTGCCACAGAGCCATGAGTCAACCACTTATAGTTTTCAAGGGTGGAAAAATCAAAATAATACAGAGTGGTTTTGTAGCAGGGCAATTTACATTTTTGCAGTAGCTTTCTCTCTCACAGTGGTTTTGCAGCAGTATATTTTTACATTAACAGATTTTCTTAGGATTTCAAAGCATATACTAATTAATTTTATAGTTAGTAATTGTATTGTTAATATAAAATAAAATAGCTCAATTTGTACCACAATTGAATTAAACTCAATCATTTTGTATGAACTTCGAAATTCAGTACAAAACTAATTTATTTATTGATGATTATTTTAATGGATTTCATATAAAAAATGATTAAATTATTCAATAGAAAAATATAGTACATTTTTCTCTGAATGTTGATTTAGCATGCTATTTTTACTTTAAATATGTTATTTAAATATCAATTATTTTAAATAAATGGTAGTATGGAATTTTTTTTAATTGCATCGAGGATTGTGTCGTATTGACTATGTCCCTGTGAGCAGCACTGACAAACGATGTCACTCATTTAGCACTACCCAGGGAGCATGTGTAACTTCAAGATATGCTACGGACGTGAGTAACACTATCCCAACAACACTCTACGATCATATTAGACTCAGGCCTATGATTTAAAGTGGATTCTGAACCACTATAAATATCCATGATACCACCAGGACTCGAACCCAAATCCTGTAGCACCAAGCGGTAGTCAGTCGGCCATCAGGCCCACTTAAAGAAATAAAATATTAGAAAAAAAAAAAAAAAAAAAAAAAAGAAGTAGCAAGAAATAAAAGATTCAATTAAAATTTAAAAGTATCAAATGATATACGAGTTTTGATCAAGTAAGAAAAAAAAATGCTTATATGTTTACAATAAAAAGATGTTTTTCAATGTGTCATTTTAAAAATTATTTTTAACAAGAGGTTAGAAGCTTTTTACATATTTATAAATAAAATGAAAGCAAGGAACTCACCCTAAGGTCCAATAGTTCAGAATCCAATTTTGAAAGACGATTGTCCATTTTCCACTCTGAGCTCCCCTAACAAATTTTTTTAAAAAGTTATTGGATATATGAATAATATTATATTACATAATATACAAGAACAACTTATCAATCGAATCAAAGTCCTTACTCTTACCTGAATTGCAAAACTCTCTTTGAGGAATAGTAAGAGGAGAGCAGAAAAACAACATATGACGAATGGCACACAAACAGTTTCTGAATTCTTTCTTCAACCTGCAAAAAGAAATATAAATTATATAAAATGACCACCAATAATGTGGGAAAATTGGCATGCGGCTAAGTCAGACTGATTCAAAAGAGCAGGGTCACAAGGGAAGGGAAAAGTCATTTATTATTGATTTTAATTGCAATAAAAAGCATTTTGATTTTAATAATTAAAATTTAAATTGCAAGACACTAAAATAAAATCAGACGAAAAAAATTTCCATAGTAACTATTCCACTTTCGTTCAAAAGCAGCTTTCCGTCGAATGTATCTGGTCAGAAAAAAAAACTTCAATTCAAAATTTGATTCGCCTATTTCCACCTTTAAACCAGATATTCACTATTCTACTCTATCAATGGTTGGGTTCTAATTTTAAATTAAGTATATTATAATGAGTGACAAAATGCATACCATTCAGAGCTACAAATCTAATGCACAAATTTTTAAGAACAATTTGTATTCCCTGAAAAAAAACAACAGTCAACAGAAAATAATGAACCAGAAGAGCTGACAGCTTATAAGAAGTTAACTTCACTGGTATATCCTGTTTTCGTTCAAGACATTAAATAATTATTACAGCTTTCAATATGCAAGTACTTGAAAAGTGCAATAAATTTTTACACAACTCATTTAGCAAATATTACAATCTGAGATAACTAATATGAGAAAGTTATTATAAAGGAATAAAAATCAAATGATATACTCCCAAAATTTCTTACTGTTTAAAAGAAACCAAGGAGGCTAAATATGAGAAATTTGGAGAAGAAAAACAAAATTTAATTAAATGCATTAACTGTAACAATACAATATATTTCATTAAAAAAATGCTTTCTTTTCAATGAAACTCAAGCATTGACTACAAATCCTATGAATAAGATAATTAAAAATTAAAAAAAGATTCACACAAAAAACATCACATAGAATTTAAATCTTTATGATGAAATGCACATCCAGAAAGCACAGTAAGATAATTCTGAAATCAGCAAATGGAATCTAATGTTTAGTCAGCCAAAAATTGAACCAGAAGAGGAGGCATCTGGTATAGTTGAAAGTTTTTAAAAATTCAAGCATATATGAATAAGAAAGATTCATGTATCTAAAATTTTAAGGAAGATTTATGAAACTTATTTCAAATTAGGGTCTATAAAGAATGCATTATATCGGGTTGACAAGAAAGTTATTTCAGTTTTTACAATCCTTTCAAAATGATGAAAACCAAAGGAACTTTCTTATCAACTCAATACATTCCACAGAGAAATAAATATCAGAATATACCCTATTAAGATTTGTTCGAGGTGCAGTTGAGTTTGAGATCATTTTGCTTTGATTGAAAAATCAGTTATTTGCGAGTTTACATTTATAACAACAACAACAATCTGGTTTTCAGCACATATTGTCAATCAGTTTGATAATATTCCCTCCCCATCCTTATTCAATACAAAAATTATGACAGAAAAGTAGATACTTAAAGATAGTAGATTACAGTAGACATTTTAGTAAATCTCCACACATTGTGTGTCCACCAGAACTCTTCCCTGTGCTTTGTATGTTGATAGGGTGTGTATAGGAACAGGATATCTTTTAGGTGATTCATTTCTAATAAGAATAATCTAATAGAAATTTTGACTTTGTTTTATTATTAGCGGCAGTTTGTCAATGAAAGTCATTTTTGTAGTTTTATCCCTGTTGCACATGCCCTCAAAATTTAATACCTGCCATTTAACTGCTTTTGTTAAATTTTGTTTCATTTCAAACATAGTTGAATTTCATTATTTTTGTACCCTTTAATCTTTACTACTTTTGAAAACTCAATTTCAGTGCAAGAAATAAAATTTTAATCTCATAAAATTGTGCATACTGTTACAGAGTTTTGCCCTGAAGAAGATACCGCTAAATTTTTAAAAGTTTCTCTCGTTTTATGAAATTCCTGTAATCTAGGTAAATTTTTCAGATTTCCCAGTCAATTCGTGATTTTGGAAATGAGAAAAGAACAATAATTATAATGAATGAAAAGAAAATAGATCAGTTGATACATGATTTTGGTGCCGTTGTCACACATTATGAAATTTCTGCAATCTAGGTAGATTTTTCAGATTTCCTAGTTGATACATGATTTTGGAAATGAGAAAAGTTCAGTAATTACAATGAATGAACAGAAAACGAATTATGTCAAGTTTCATTATAATGTTCAAATAATAAAAAATGCATAGGTAGAAATGAATGACAACAATATGAAACTCAGGGAAAATATTTTATTAATTAATATTAAGATCCCAATATTTTCAATTCATTATAATGTTTAAATAAAAAAAAATGCATAGGCAGAAATGAATGACAACAATATGAAACCCATGGAAAATAATATTTTATTAATCAATATTAGGATCCCAATATTTTCAATGTGCTGGCCTATCCTGTATACAAGATATTATACCTGGTGTTTGACATTCTCTACCTTGAATATTTGTAGTTCTTTACGTTCTCTATTAAGGAAGTCGAATTTGTAACACCAGCATACACAACAAATCAAAGGTACCCTCACAGCCAATAGTCACATGGGGTGATGCCTAGGGATAAGGTTGGCCATTCCGTCGGAAAGCATTGTCGGATAATTTTCTCCGTACCAAGATACAGCCATAAAAGTTTCTGCACCAAACGAAGAATATGTGGTTGATGACTCTATACACATTCATCATTCACCAATGAATGTCTATCGGTTTTACCCTTCCTCAGTCAAAACAAGAATAACAGCACTTTGGTCCTGTTTGGACAGACACATTTGGTACTAACATCACCATTGTTAATGTTTCAGCATTTTCCCCACACACATCGGAAATAAAAAAGAATGCCACAAAATTCCCATGCTGTACAGCGCTTATATACACACTTCAGTGATGCACTAATTTGCCTATATGCTGCATCCACGCCCTCAAACGAAATATTTTTGATCATTCCTTATATTATTTTCTTACATTTGATTTAATTGAATACATAAAAATAAAATTACAAGAAACTATGCCTAACATAATAACATTAAACATTGAGATTGTAGATTAATATAATCCTTTACTAAACCACATTTTCATGCAACAATATTTGTTATCTACACAGAATGTAGTTTTACAATTAAAATAGATGTAATACGCAAAAATTTAACACAATATGCATTTTAATTTATTCTATTGTTGAAGAGAAGAGTTTGAATGAAAGGAATCTAGAATTTAAAAAATAAATTTCAAGCCTTATATAACAGTGCAACAAAGAAAATTTTTTTTTTTTAAATTCAACATAACTTTCTATTAGGTATTCTTAATCTCATTCCTGAAATATTTACAATTTTTTTTGTTCAAAAATAAAATCAAGCAAATGATTATTGAATAGGTGGATTTACTAAAATTTTATATTTATTTTATTAACCCCTTACCTGCCGAGGAAAACTTACGAGATGCGCTCCCCAGTGCCACCGTTTTTCATACAGGCGCGCGTAGTTATGCGATGTATTGGAGGAAAAAAAGAGGTGCGTTTTTGCAACATAAAACCTTTTTACTTTCATAGAAAAAAATAAAATGTAAAAAAAAAAAAAAAAAAAAAAAATTCTAAATTTAAAGTATAGAATAACAGTGTAATAAAACAGATGTTAGAACTTATCTGCTGTGTGATTTCCTAAAACAAGAATTCTTTATTGTTTCATATGTAAAATATGATAGGAGAAATAACTATTTATTTAAAATGTCTAAACTTGTTTTTTTATAAACCAAGTCACATAAACCAAAATCAAATTCATTGCATTGACAGCTGGTTTCACGACGAAACGGAAGCAAAAGAAAAATAAAAAAAGCACGACCTACTCAAACAGAAACAGAAGCAAAAACTGCACATCTATGACTCACCGTTTCAGAAACATCCCCTTTACCAATACCCTATCCCTTTTCTCCAAAATAATAAAATGCGTTTCAAACATTGTCAAGGTCATTTTGTGGCATTCCAAGACCGAGGGGAGCAGTTTTCTTTATAGCAGCGCAATGCAAAGGATCGTACTTCGGACAGGCGTATATATACGCCGGCGGCAGTGAACGCATCGGTTGAGTGAGGCGTATATATACGCCGGCGGCAGTTAAGGGGTTAATATGGTATTAAAAACCTCTTCTTTAATTATAAAGGGTAATTAGCAAATTATCAACTTTCATAAATTTTTTTTTAAAACTACTAAAATACTTGGCTTCCTATTATATTAGCTTATAATCCAATATAAAACTAATATAAGTTTCATACATATTAGATTATGTTAATATTAGATTAAATTAAGATAAGATTTCATAATAATTATATATTAGGCTTTTTATTTATTAAAAGGTATTAAATTAACTTACAATCTAAATTGTTTGTACTTATTTTTTTGTGAGTACCAAGCAAACACGGATGAAAAAAAAATTTCGAAATAATTAAAAAGTGGAATTTTTTTACAGAAAATTGCCTGAATTTATTAAAAAATATCACCTGATTTTTTTTGTACAATATTTGAATTTGTAACGTTCAAAGAAGAGAACTTCCTAAAAAAAACTATATTTTTAAGATTATAAGAAATACAAACACACAAATATTTTCTATATACTAATTTGTATATTTAAAAATCATTAAGAGAAAAAACACTTACAGAAATATAACTTGTTCTGGATTTGAAGAATCATTAATATAATCTTCAATTTCTTTGCAAACAATTGGAAATTTCAGCATAAAATTATATAATTTATATTTTGAACGAGGTTCACTACATGTTTGTAGTGCCTCTGTAAGGGAACTCATGTCATCTAAGCCGCTTTTCTTATTTTCATAACCGACTTCATCATCTTTAAGTACTAATAAAAAAAAAAAAGAGAGATTAGTAGCATTCTTAATAATAGGATATTTACGCAACATCTAAATTAAATGTGTGTTCATCTTTCTCAGTAATCCTTTTAATTAGCAGGAAACGCATATAAATATATTTTATTAATGGTAAATAGGAAAACCTTGCAAAGCAAAGAAATTCCGAGTGTATAAAATTTGTTTTATTTGTTAAAACGAACTTTTTTAAATTACAATGAACAATCTTTATGTTAAATGCATGAAACAAATCTTTTAAATAAACATTTCAATCACAGCAAATAAAATGTTTACATTAACTCTTCAAAAGTAACATTGGCTCAGTGCTACAAGTTAAAAAGCTTGGAGATGGAATGTTATTCAGATAGATTAAATGCTTTTTTTGTTTATAATTCGTTTATAAACTATTTACTTCAAAATAGTTCTTTAATCCGTTTTTTCATGTTTCCTATACATGATTTAACAAATTTATACTTTTTTAATGCTATAAGACATTTTTACAGGAAAAGAATATTTAACAAAAATATTAGTGGCAATAACTTGAAAGTAAATGAATTCATGAATTAAAAAATATTAAATTTTTATAAATGAAAATTTTGTATGAAAAAGCAAGAGTAAGGAAACAAAATCAAGTCTTATTATATGCAGCAAATTTATATTTTTATTTCAGTCACATCACAAAGATGGGGATGGTGACCAAGCAACATTCTATCTCACAAGTTCAATTCAGATCTATATTTATTGTATAAAATTTTGTACAATAAATACAATATATATATATATATTTCATACAATTGTCTTTTAGTTAATTGGATTGAAAGATGGTAGCAATAATATAAAACTGTATATGTGACCAGCAGGTATTACCATTCTAATAGCACATGAATAACATTCTCTTTTAAAGCTCATCTTGAAGTAGAGATACTTTTTTAAAAGAGAATGTTATTCATGTGCTATTAGAGTGAATATGATATTGCTATAGATATAATATATTGCTTTTAATCATCTATTGTTTGAGCAACAATAGATGATTAAAAGCAATCCCAGAACGGAAAAATTCTAATAAATTTAATTGCTTTCCTGTATAAATTTCCATTTAATAAAAACCAAATAATCCAAATTCTGTAAAATGACCATATTATAGAGACATAGGTGAATTAATATGGAATTCATTTGAAAAAATCCTCTTTTAGTCATTGAATGACTTTTTTTCCCCTTTTCAGTTAATCTTAAATTGATTTAATTAAAAAAAGGGGGTAATATTTAAAGTTCAAATTTAATAAAAGATTACATGAATTAAGGAAAAAAAAATTATTTTCATGCTTTTTGTATCACATTTTTAAATTTATTATTGTCAATAGGGAACATTAGATAATAACAAAACAAAAAAAAAATTTTTTAATTATGGTAGCACTTATCATTTATATTATGATGTAAGAATATATAGCTATTTTTTTACAGTAAGAACATGGATAAAGTATGAAATAAATATGTAAACAAATACTCACTTCCTCGACGCCTTTCAAGCAGTTTGTCTCTTGAATTTTGTTGCCTAACAATTGATGGCTTTCTTACATGTCCTTTATTTAGGAATTCACTAATGAAATCAACAAAAAGTTGAGAAAGTTTCCATTGGAAACACTGGAGTGTTTGATCCTGAACATCATTCTATAAAAAGAATATATTAAAAAATTTTCCATAATCTTACAGTAGTTTTTATAAAATAAAACTATTTTTTTATACATCCAGCTCATCTTTCACATCAGATAAGACGTGGAATTTACATTTTTCTAAATATGTTTGTTATGATGCACTTTATAATTATTTTTTGTTACTTTTTTTTTACATGATTGCATTCAATTTCTTCAGAAAGGGGAAAAAAATTTAAGTAAATGTAACTGTACCCTTTCCCTGCTTATTTCTTTACATTTAAGTCTCCAATCAAAGGACCATAGAAAACACTAACAGGCTAGTTATCAGAGGAAATAAAACAAGGGGTTTAGTTAGGGAAAACTAAACAAAAATTACATTAAAGAAGAACTGAATAGTTCTGTTTTTTTTAAATATTAAATAATTAACTCTAATATTTAATTTTTTAAATATAAATTCGCAAGCAATATAATTTTTTTCTATTTTCTCAATATAGGGCACAGTCGTAAGCAAAGTCAGCTATACTTAAGAATTTTTTTTAAGTATTTAACAAAACACTTAAGTGTTGTACATCAAATGTAAAAATGTTTGGTAGTAATTATTACACTCACATTGTAGTCATCAGAAGTTGGGTATTTATTTTGATCTAAAGAACAAGATTTTTAAAATAACATGAAACACTTAAGAATACAAATATATATATATATATTTATAGAAGAACCAAGCATTCATCATCGAATGTTTTAAAATCGAATGATGCAAACAGATGCGATCAATATATATATATATATTAAAAAAATAAAAAGATAGGAGAAAAGCAAATCAGAAAATACAAAGTACTTTAGTATAAGTATATATATAAGGTGTAATGGTAATTGAAACGAAATATTACGAAAGACAATGAAAGTGTTTAATTGGGCAAAATTAGGAGAATCTTGGAAATGTTGCCCTAAATAAGTCACATTCCTGCTACCAGATAGCCATACATATCAACTTGCAGACCATAAAATGCCCAAGTAAGGTAATGTATTTTAATGGAATTTGAATAAATATAATTAAAGAAAATTATAAATTAAAATAAATTTTGTATTAGATAATTTGATTGATTTCATTAATTTTATGTAATTTGTATAAACTATAAAACAAACTGATCAATTTGCAACTGTAACACATGCAATGTTAAGTGGTTTAATACAAAGGCAGGTGTGTATGTTTGAAATGGAAAAGGTAATTTTTTCTATCATGTAACCAAGACAAGGTAAATTTTTTTTTTTTTTAAAGGGAGAAATAAGAATGCAATAGAACCTTTCTCATATTAACAATAACATTAAAGAAATAAAAGCATTATATTTTAAGTGATTAAAAATGATTTTTATGATATTTTAATTGATAAAAATGATTTTTATTTAAAATAAGTGACGTTTTGAAAATTAATATTATGTAGGATTACTTTAAAAGATAACTGTTCATACAGTTTTTGTAAAAGAAATAATGGTAAATTAATATATTTAACAAGAAATTGTCAAAAAATCAATTGTGGATACATATCAAGGGCATCAATTTGCTTTTTAATGTTCCTTACAGACGTTTAAAGATTTTCTCACAAAAATATTTTAAATAGCCTATATAAATTTAAATTCCTTTATTTATCTCAGCATATGTCGCTCAATGAACATTTGGTTACTTAATAGATAAATATATAATCAATAAGCAAAACAGAAAAATTAAAAGACTAAGAAAGCATTTCAGGAAACTGATTAATATGAAATTTGCGTAACAAAAACTGTAGGGGAAATATATAGTATTGCAGTTCTTTGATAGTGCACATCATTATAATGATAATTTTTTTGAAAAAATGAAATTTCATAAAAATATTCATGCTTTTTTTCACAACATGTGTGATACTAAGAAAGCTAATGTAAAGTATATATATACATATATTTTAAATTTAAAACATATGCACACAAAAGAACTTACTATGTTCAAATTAGGAAATTCAGGAGACATTTGGAGACGGAAGAGTCTGCTATCAATCATTCTTCTTAATGCTTTATATTGTACTAAAATATTGAAAATCAAACATATGAATAGTAAATAAAAAAATCTAAAGTAAATTATTGAGAACAATTAATAAATCACTTAATTGTTTAAATTAAATTTGTTTCAAACATTCAATTTTGAAAGTTTATGCACTTGTAATATTTTAAATATATTTTTGTTTCTTTCAAATATTCTATTATATAGGCCTTATTTATATCATACATTCTAAAAAATTTTTACTTACAAATATTTCTGTACAATATATATATCACAATTCTTAAAAGTTACAATTGTTTTGTATCTGCAATTGAAATTTTCACTCAATTCCTTTACATATATTTTTCAACTTTTTTTTTTCTCACATTAAAATTTACTACAAAACTGATATTGAAATAATCAAAATCTCAAAAAAATTCTCATGAATTACACTGGCAGAAAGCAAATCCCCACAAGAAGTTGTTATGGATAAACGAAGTTTGGTAGGAGTATTTATACAAATAAAAGATGACGTACATTTAAATTTCGCACTAGACAAATAAAAGTAGCGCTGGTAACACTGCTATAAAGAGGTAAATTAGTTTTGCTTTAAATATGTGCTATAAAATAAGTGAGCATTATTTATTATTGAGATTTGACATAGTTAATTAATGCTAATCAAGAGTGTTTCGAAGACAATATCAACAGCTCACGCAGTTTGAAAGAGGCCAAGTAAAAAAAGACAAACCACACCTACACCTGAAGTAATGAACTGGGAAGCAATTTCATATGACAGGAGGAGCAGTCTCGTTGCTATCACACGCACCCTGAATACAAATTAGTACACGAGTCTGGTGATTCAACCTTGTTATGCTGTCATTCATGAACAGCATTCCTTCAGCAGGATAATGCTCGCCCTTATACCGCTGTTGTAACCCAACATGCTCTACAAAGTGTCAACATGTTACTGGTCTACTAGATCCCCAAATCTTTCTCCAATAGAGCATGCATGTCACATCATTGGACGACAATTCTAGCATCCTCCACAATCAGCAATAACAGTTGTTGATTTGACCAAAAAAGGGCAACATGCATGGAAGTCTATCCCACAAACTGAGATCGGGCATCTTCTACGACACAATGCATGCACATTTGCATTCAAAATTCTGACTGTTACACCAGTTATTAAAGTGCCAACATTTCACATTTGAAATGGTTCTTCTCGCACTTGCAATAACATGTGTCCTTGAAACTTTAATCAATTAAATATATTACCTTGAAAAATGGATTGCCGAAATTTCATTACTCTACATTAATTGCTTCTTGGTGTTGGGATTTTCTTTGTCCTCATCAGTGTAGTTTTTTTTATCACAGTGTTTGTTAAAAATAGAATTGAATAGAAAATACAAAAATAAAACTAGTTATAAATTAAAGATTGGTTTTGTTTATTGCTCTATGGTCATTTTGTGCACACTGCAGGCTAATTAGACAGGGACTTGCCATTTAAAGTGGATTCCAAACCATTAACAAACACCCATGACACTGCCAGGATTCGAACCTGAAGCCTGTACTACCATAGGCCAGAGCACTAGCCAATTGGCCATCAGGCTGCAATATAAATTTAAGAAATGGATATAATTATGAATACCTTATTTTCATGAATGAAAATTAAAACTGTGTAATTTTTTTTGTGTCCAGGCATAACTGGGTCATCTAAGCTTTAGGTGGCCAGCCAGCTAATTTTAAGAGAAAATAATTTAAAGATCAATGCAACAAGAGTCAGTCAATTAAGAGGATCCTCCTTCTAGAAATTTAGTTAGCTCCAATTATTACCATTTCTTAGTAATAGTTTGTTAGTAGATAGTTTGATTGTAGCTATGTCGAACAAGTAGTCTTTTCCTTAAATAGCTTCTGGTTCTGTTCAAATCAGTTAATGTGACAATTGCCTTTTCCTTTTTTGATGGATTTTATAATTGAATACCATTTTATTACCTTAACAATGCCGAATATAAATATACAGACAATGCTGAGAAAGCAGCTACTAATATATATATATAAATGAGCACAATATATCAATATAAAAATCAAAAGATATGTAGTTACAATATATAAAAAGCATTACGTTGGAACTTTTTCTGTGCAGATATTTTAGTCTTAATCCTTGAATGATATGCTTCATCTCTACATTGAGCTTGAGATCCATGTAGCTTTTTATATAGAGGATTCGTTTTAGGACTACAAAATGTGATTAATTCATGCTTCAAAACTTTAACAAAGTTTCTGATCCTATAGTTTAATCTGCAACAGAAACAAAAATTTTAAATAAGATGAGAAATACATAGAACAATGAATTGAAGCTGTATTTTTTGTTTTAGAAATGTAACAATTAAAAATGAACTAAGATATGATTCAGCAAAGATAACCTATACATTTATTTTAATGATGCAACTTTTTTTTTACTATGAAATTAAATTATAAATTATCCAAGAAAAAAAATTAAATGGCGAGAAAGATATACATATAGCTGATTCTTTGATTTCATATATAATTTATAAGTTAAACTTGAGAAGAAATAATGCTTATTGATATTATTTCTTAAATAGGTAACATGAAAAATTTAAAAACAATTTATTATTAACATTGATACAACTCCTTAATAAGATTTAAAACTTTTTTTTATTAAAATAAAAATAAACAAAAAAATAAAATACTCTTAATTCTTTCATGATTTGAAAAATAGATTAACCAAAATATAATAAAATATATGAACTCACAAAAATTTGTCATATTTTGAATTTGTAGGATTGTTAAAAAAAATTTCAGCATCTTTACGCCAATCTAAAATTTTTTCATAAAATGCATATTCATTTGCTTCTTCGAGGAGCTTTTCCACAAAATTCCAGCGGCCTGTGGAGCTCATATTATTTATGTCTATGCTTTCCAAGGAATGATGTTCTACAAAATGCAAATGATTTATATGCAACAAAATAGCTAAAATATTAAAATACATTTTTATTTATATATATATATTTAGCTTTAAACTTAACAGCAAAACATCATGTAATGACTAACACAACTTTTTACACAGAAAAGCATGAGTGATAAAGCTACCAAACGAGACCAAACTGCAGAAGGCAAGTTTAACTTCAGTGAATATATTTTTGAATGAGTTGCTATAAACTGGCATTTTTAAGATGAAATCAAACCAATCAATACACTTGAAATGAAACAAACTATGAAAATATCAAATTTAGCCAAACAATTTTATACATTTATAGATTGACTAGACATGGTTTTATGAAAACAAAATATAGGCAGCTTTCTTTTTATTTTGATACAGGTATCTGAGAATAATTTCAAGATTTCTGGAAAAATCATAAAACATTTTAGTCATTTCTGATTCATTTTCAATCAATTCAAACAAACTACATTCCTAATAAAGAAAAATTTAATCTTTGCTGATAAAA
Source organism: Caerostris darwini (assembly GCA_021605075.1). Taxonomy (NCBI): domain Eukaryota; kingdom Metazoa; phylum Arthropoda; class Arachnida; order Araneae; family Araneidae; genus Caerostris; species Caerostris darwini. Next base: position 14,291 of record BPLQ01007048.1, read on the forward strand.
AAAAATTTCTTGCTTCACATTAACACATTATTTGGAAGCATACACTTATAACTAGCTATTTTCAAGGGAGAAACACATGAAAAATACAACTAGGATAAAAATATTTGATGAGTACCTTTTTAATAATCTTATGATAATTACAATTACTTTTTTTATAAAACATTTTTTAAAAAAACCATTCTTAAAAACTTAAATTTCCTGTCATTCTCTTGTCCTTTACTTTGATAAAAAAAAATTCAGAGTTAATAATATTGAAATATGTTAATTACATAACTGACTTTATTCATGATTAGTTAGTATTAGTGTATTTTTGATGCAGCTCAAACAAATTCTAATGTATCCCTGAGCAGCTAAAAAGTAGTGTGTTAAATGTAAATGGTTGCAAATATTTGTTTGAAATGCTTATCTTTATTCAATAAAATGCATTCAATTTATCTATTACAAATCATGCTTAAACATCATAAAAGGCTCATGAATGATTTTTATCGTGCTTTTATTTTTAATCAGACCATTTTATAGATAATAGAATATATATGAAGCAATGCAATTTGTTTCTTGGAAAAACAATTGTAGTCTTTTCTTGGAGAAGAGAGACCTAACGTAAAAAAATCACATGACAGCTGTCGATTCTGATAATGTGCTGACAGCATTTAATAATTAAAAAAAAGACAGTTTTCACATAATTGCAGTTTCTTTACACTGCATTCTAAAAAATTGCCAGTAATGAGATATAAGTGTAAAAGTGGTATGATTGGTGAAAACACAGAAACCCTTGTAGATCTAATATCATTTGTATATTTCCTAAAGACATCAATTGCTTTATCACAACTTCTTAAAATAAAAGCTAAAATTAATATTTGAGAGTGCATATTTGCATTAACATAAAAACACTGTTCAATAATAATGAACTGTAGAAGGACTGTTTACAGTATTTTATTTTAATCTGAACTGAAGATTCACGTACAAATTTATATTATATTCATTTATATTCCAATTGTGTTTCATGTAACTTTATATTTCTTTCAAATTGTTTAAATTTAAAAGTTTTAAATGCTATAAATTTTATTATGAAATATATTTCATCTTTTAAAATATTTAAAATTAAGTAGCATTAAGATTGTATAATGTCTCTACCACAAAAGCTATTTTATTCTGTAATTTAATCTGCAAGCAAAAGTTGACAGCAAAAAAAACTTTTCATCGTTTCTTCAGTCCTTAAATTATAGCTCAAAATATAAATGTTGTGTTTTAACGATATTTGCTGATTATAATAAGTGATCACAGGTGAAGGGGCTTTCAAGATTGATACAATTTTTCTATTTAAGTTGAAGTTGAAATTTATAATTTATGGTTTAGTATTTCACTAAAAAAAATTTTATTTAATTTTTTTCATATGTGACATGATTTTTTATATTTTTGTACTATGCAGTCACTATTTAACTATATAAGTTTTAACTAATAATTTTAAAAATGTAGCAATTTAAACCAAAAATGAAAGTTTAGAAAAATATTTAAAATGTAGCTCATCACTACCAACATATTTAAAATTTAATATACAAGAAATTACAAGAATTACTAATTATATTACAAAAATGTGTAACAAAAAATAAAAAATAGCATTTTATTTCTAATTTAAAATGCAACTAAAAAAAATTAATAAATTTTAACACAAGATCTTTTTTGGTTACTTGTAGTATGTCTGATCAATGAAATCAATAATAGTTAAGATATGTCGCTTTAGTTTCTGCATATCAGTTTAAAACATGATAGATGCAGCTTATATTAAAAATATAGCCAATCAGATTATGTTTAATTTGGAGATTATCCAATTGAAATTGAAATCCTTTGTCACCTAGGATGCTTACCAATATATGGCATGAAATTTAACATCATTTATATGAATATGAGCAAACAAAGGCTTTTGCATTGAAATTTATTAGTAAGGCTTTTTATTTCCAAATAAAATTTTGTTACGTGTCTGATAATTTTCAGACACCTTACAATTCTTCTTAAAAACATTTTATAAAAATAGCAAGTTTTATTTTAAAAACATAAAAATGCTTGTAACAAACTATGACAAAATTATTTATTTTTATTTTCTTTTCAATTGATGTTATAATGGGCTAAGTGACTTTTTATTAATTATTCATCAGAATGACAATTTTTTTAGAGCATCTTTTTTATTTTATATCTCTCCACATTACAATAAATTTGCAGCATACTTTCTGATATATATGAAAGTCTTCTTTCATTAGCGTGTACCTTTTCTTTTAACAAATCTAATTTCCCAAAACAAATTTTAAAAATTGATACCTAACACAAAATAAGGTCTTTAAGATAAGCATATCTTAAATATCTAAGATCATTTGAGACTTTTAATGAATGAATAATTAAAAGTATAAAAAATTCGTTTCATTACAATTGATGTTATACACAATAAAATATAGTAACTCACGATTTTTATCCAGTGAATGTATTCCATTTTGTTCTATAGCATTCTTCCACCTTACCCTTCTTAAATTTAAAACTCCTGGTAGACGTCTGATTTCCATTTTCAATATTGTCAAAGAATGGCAAAGAGTTTGAAAATCTTTGCAATCAATCTATAAAATGCATATAACAAACAAATATTAAACTTCATTTTTGTTTTATATAATAAAACAAACTAAACTGCTTTAATATGAAATGAAGAAAATGTGCTTTTAAATGAAATAATACTTTTTCAACTTTTTAAATTTCTTAAAATAAGAAAATGTAATATTCTAAAATAGATTATAACAGTATAAAAGATAATCATGTTTACAAAATAAATTTCTTTTTTCCTTGGTTTCACATATGTAAAGATATAGTAGAATGAAATTAACAAAATTCTATTAACAAATATGTGTTACAACTGATTTCCAACAACCTAAAAGTTCCACATAAAAAAATGAAAATATACAAAATACAATAAATGTATGGAATTTAAATAAGTTTACTTATTTACATTGAATTTGAAATTCAAATTTTTTAACAATTGATTGCAAAACAATCTGAGAAAAGTTAGTCAGAGATAGTGGTATTGTTTTGTTAGAACACTATTTTCAATAAATTCAATATTGTCTATTAAAATATAATGAATCAGAATGCAATTTAGTTTCTACATATTTTGCCTTAATAATGGAGAAACAATAAGCCTTAAATGTTAATAGTTAGAATTTTTTTTTAATAAGTTGAATCGGAATAAAAAAGACAGATCACAATTTATTTTATATACATATAAGAAATATGAGAAGAAAACCAACCTCATTGACTTTCAATAATGGCTCCATTTCTACTAACGTTTATTATTTTTATTAGATTCTTTCTGGCTTGATTCAAATTAAAAATAATCAGCTATCTAAAATTTCTCCACACCTAGACATACAAAAGAAAAACTTTACTCATTAACAATAAACATGGAAAAAATTATTTATTTTTATAAAAATTTAATGATTTAAAAAAAATGTACATGTTGAAATGATATATATGCAATAATAAAAAATAACTCAATACAAAATAATTCAGAATAAAGAACCAAATATAAAACATTTTTCAAGGAAAAAAAAACATTTAAAAAGTTCTAAATATTCAGAAAATATAACAAATATTCTACCAATTTTTATGGTTTTTTTCAATTTTTTTATTTTGTTCTGCAAAAACCAATTTGTGAAATTTTGTTATATAATATATAGATACATAAATGAAAATTAAAAAATTATTTAAGACATTAAGATGAATCATAAATTTTTATGTATAAAAAATTTTATATCATTTTAATTATTTAAGGAATTTATTCAATAAACACTTAACAAAAGAAAATAGCAATGAACACAATATCAAAAAAGTAAAAAAATTGTTTTATAGTTAATCACAAGTAACTTAAGAATGATGACAAATAACATGAATTAAAACTGATTTTGCAAAGACATAAAATAAAATTAACTGCACAGAGTTGCTTATTTTATTGCTAAGATTTAAATTTATAAAATATAAAACAATTTTCATAACATAACGTTAAATATTATAAATAAAAACTAGAAGAGAGCTATTTATTATGTCAAGAAATAAATACTGAAATGGTTACTGAACAAGATTATGCCTTTCTCACTCAGTTTTCCTCAATGATATCTAATAATAATCTTTGAATTTAAAAATTAATCTCTAACGTTTCTTTTATTATTGACTTTCATAAAAACAAGTTTTAAGAATCAAAATACTTTTCTTCTCAGAATTTGAATTCCACAATTTTGCTTGATGAAAAGATAAAATCCTTATGCCTGATTGTCACAGCTTAAATGCAGTTATGCCATTTAATTATATAATTATGTCGATTTTTTTTAATTAATATTAATGAAAAAAAATCGACTTTTTAAGCCTAAGGACAAAATTCTGTACGAAAATATATTTTCATCTGTTAATTTTACTTACCAGTCCAATAAAAAATTCCCAATGAGATACGCTTTTCTATTTCACTCAAGAATCAATAAATAATTAGAGTGAAATATTGAAGATACGTATGTTTTCATAAAATTGAAATACGTATATATACATGGAATTCACACAATATTCGTATAATAAGATGAGAAGAATTATTTGCTTAAGACGCTTTCAAAATGCATGCCCAATCTAATTTCACTTCAGTTTAGTCTTACTATAAATTATTTTAAAAATTATCGAGGCATGCTTCCTAGTAAAGCGGTTCCAATGTCAGTAAAAAAATTATTGGATGGTGTATCACAAGATTAATTTTGCACTTATCCTTTTAAAGAACAACTATTACTTTGAAACAAGCTACTGTTACCATCATATTCATCCGTGGTAATTTTGAAAATCCCAAGAAATTAAGTATTTTTTCGAATTTTTATCCTGTGTAAAATTTTTTTTTTTTTAATTATTTTTTAATGGCAGCAATACGATGGGGATGGAGACTAATAATGAAACACAGAATCCTGAATTAAAGCCAACAAGATTCTTTTAGATGGATTATAGAAAAATTTAAATAATTGCGTTTGTTCAGAATAAAAGTAGTTGAATCTACGATGATGAGTCCAGTACGATCATGACGGCCTGGTGATCAAGTGGCTAGCACTCTGGTCTTTGTTACCACAGGCTTTAGATTCGAATCCTGGCGGTAACCTGGATGTTTGTGAGTAGTTTGGATTCCACTTTAAACTGTAGATCCCGGTCTGTTTAGCCCTCGTGTGCACAAGGTGACTAGAGCGACAAACCAAACCAAACTAATCTGCGAATCACGAAAGTAAGTTTTCCATTCTACCCTTTTTGGTACTAAAAATAGTTTATCACATTGTTTAGTTTCTTTACATAACTACATTTAATACTAATTAATTTTAAAATTGCCATTATCTCTTTAAGTTTAATAAAATTTAATTAATCTAACACAAGGGTCTCCGAACTTTCCAGTCTTAGGGCCATACTGTTTACTCCTGTAAGTACCAAGTGCCAAAACCGTTTTAATTTTTCAGCCATTATCTATAATTTCTAGACTAGTCACCGAGAAAGCGCTCTGAGAGCACACGCATGCTAAATTCGCTGTTCAATTATTACAATTATTATCGTGTGTATCCATACGACCATGACACTTGACGACATCTAGTGGTCTGTTTCATACGCGTTAATTTAGCTTTTCCGTTCCTGAGGGATTTTCAGGATAAAAATCATATGTTTGATTCAGGATATATACATTCCAAACATCTATATACATACATATGCGATACTCTTTACCCCAACTTAACTACCGAAGGTAACAGCGGGAAGTTCAATAGTTTATAATGTTAGTGGGATTAATTTCAATTATTTGTTCGTTGTTATGCTTAAGTTAAATTTTCTGCGTATTATGCTTGTCATTAAACCTAACCTAGCAAGTCAATAAAACCGAGTTATTATCATTCTGTGTTTTTTTATCCAACTTATAACATCAACAATAAGCTATTCGTTGTCTCGGGCCGGATGATGACACTGGCGGGCCGTAGTTTGGAGAACCTTGATCTAATACAATCAGTTTTTGTCTATAATGATGTTTTAGTATCAAACTAGCTACAGTATTACAATCGAATAATTCTGTATATTGATTTATAAGTATTAGTCGAGATAAATTTATTCATCTAAGTTTTCAGAACTAAATTTCAGGTAGTGAAAAATAATATTCTGCATATGATAAAATAAATATTAGCCTAAATACAATAAGCAGAATTACTTATTGTATTGATAATTTTACAAATAAGTTAACATATACGAGTATATATATATACATATACCATATATACACTGAAGTGACAAAAGTCATGGGATACCTCTTAATATCGTGTCAGCCCTCCTTTCACCCGGCGAAGTGCAGCAACTCGACGTGGCATGGACTCAACAAGTCGTTGGAAGTCTTCTGCAGGAATATTGAGCCATGCTGTCTCGATAGACGTCCATAATTGTGAAAGCGTTGATGGTGCAAGATTTTGGGCACGAACAGACCTCTCGATGATGTCCCACAAATGCTCGATGGGATTCATGTCGGGCGATCTAGGTGGCCAGATCATTCGTTGGAATTGTCCTTCAAACCAATCGCGAACAGTTGTGGCCCGGTGACATGGCGCATTGTCATCCATAAAAATCCCATCGTTGTTTGGGTACATGAAGTCCATGAATGGCTGCAAGTGATCTCCAAGTAGCTGAACATAAGCATTTAAAGTCAATATTCGGTCCAGTCGCACCAGAGGACCAAGTCCATGCCATGAAAAAACAGCCCACACCATTACGGAGCCACCACCAGCTTGAACAGCGCCTTGCTGACAGTTTGGGTCCATGGCTTCGTGGGGTCTGCGCCACACTCGAACCCTACCATCAGCTCTTACCAACTGAAATCGTGACTCATCGGACCAGGCCACGGTTTTCCATTCATCTAGGGACCAACCGATATGCTCACGTGCCCACGAGAGTCGCTGCAAGCGATGTCGTTCTGTCAGTAAAGGCACTCGAGTCGGTCTTCTGCTGGAATAGCCCAAGAAAGCCAAATTTCTCCGCCCAGTTCTAACAGACAAGTCCCTTGTACGTCCCACATTGATTTCTGCGTTATTTGACGCAGTGTTGCTTGTCTGTTAGAATTTACGACTCTTTGCAGACGTCGCCGGTCTCGGTCGTTAAGTGCAGGCGGTCGACCACTGCGCTGTCCATGGTGGGATGTTATGCCTGAAATTTCATACTCTCGACACAGTGGATCTGGGAATGTTGAATTCCCTAACGATTTCCGAAATGGCATGACCCATGCGTCTAGCTCCAACTAACATTCCGCGTTCAAAGTCTGTTAATTCCAGTCGTGAGGTCATCATCACGTCAAAACCTCTTCACATGAATAACTTGAACAGAAATGAAAGCTCTGCGAAAGCACTGCGCATTTATACTTGTTCTACACGATGCTACTGCCATCTGAAAATTTGCATATTGCTATCCCATGACTTTTGTCACTTCAGTGTATATATATATACTGTATTTTAAGTTTTATAATTCGTTAATGATATGTAGCCCTTATAGAAAAAATTAAGCTGTTCGCGGGTGTAGTATTTGCCACACAATGTTTTATCTAAAATTATTATTGTATTTATATTCCAACTGTAAATAATAATAAATTAATAATTTATAATCAACATTCCATTTTTTAAGATATACAAAAAGGAAGTAGAAAGATGACAAAGAATATTTGGTTTTGAAAGAAAAAAGGTTTTAAACAAGAAAAAAACATAATACAAAACTAAAAAGTTCGTTTAATGAATTAAATAAAGATGATAAACAAAAATTTAATTTTTAATATTGAAACGTAACTGCTGATGATAGGTTTAGATTGAATATTTTGATGAATTGTTCAGCCATGATAGAAAATTTTTATTAATGAAAAATTGAAGTAAACACTATTGATTAAAAAAGTGATTAATTAGAAAACTGATAAATAAGCAATAGAATGTTCTGCATTGTTGTCTGAAAAGAGAGATAATGATGATTCTAATGCAGGGCTGATCAACCCAAAAGATGTTGCGTACCACTTTGGAAATGCATTATAATTAAGCGGGCCACATATAAAATTATATATACCCGTATTAGATTTAGACCGACTATAAACATTTTTTGGAGTGAAAAATTGAAACTTAATGAGTTATTATTATTGTGTTTACTATTTAAGGGGGAATTCAGAAAATCGGTTTAAAAAAATGTCCACAAATATCAAGTCATCTGATACTATGGCTAATATTACTTAAATACTGTAAGATAGCTAATAAGCTAAAAAACTGCCAGATTAAATAAGAGCATTGGTTCAAAATGTTTATCAGATATAGTGAATATCACTTTAAATGAAAATTCTTTATTCTTCAAATTCTTCTTAGAATCAAATTAAAAACTTGAAATTTATTAATTATGAAGAACAAATTAATTATGAAAATGTTTTAATTATATCATACATGGAATTAAGTTTCCTGCAATTGATGATTATTTTTTAATCAAGTAATACAATACTACTGTATTTAGAAGAAATATCTCCAATCATTGTTCATTCAAATTTAAAATTATGTAATGAAGAAATTTCGGTCAAGGTCGTTTCTTTTACTAATATGCATTGTATTATACACAGTCCAGTCACATTAATATGACCACCTGTCAAAAGCCAGAATAACCACCTTTGGCAGAGCGGACTGCTGCGAGACGTGCAGGGAGAGAGTCAATTAGGTTCCTGAAGGTGTTCACCGGGATGTTGAAGCATGCCGACTCCAGTGCCGTGGCCAGCTGCGCTAGATTACGGGTTGAGGATCCATGGCGCGAACAACCCGATTGAGGTGATCCCACAGATTCTCGATTGGGTTTAAATCCGGTGAGCCAGGGGAGTACGGTAAACTCATCCTGGTGCTCTTCGAACCATGCACATACACTGCGAGCTGTATGACACCTCGCATTGTCCTGCTGGTAGATGCCATCCTTCTGAAGAAAAATAATTCGCATGTAGGGGTGGATATGGTCCGCAAGGACAGATGTGTAATTGTGCTGATCCATCGTGCCTTCCACAATAATGAGTGCACATAATGAATGTCAGGAAAACATTCCCCAAACCATATACTTGCTTGGATCCTTCCGGCAATTGTTGCGGGGTGTTTGCTTTCAGACGTTTCACGCCATCGTCCATCTGTCCGATAAAAAGTGATTCATCGGAAAAAGCCACCTGTCGCCACTCTGTGGACGTCCAGTTTCTGTACTGGCGTGCAAATTCCAGCCTTCGTCGCCGATGAACAGCAGTCAGCATAGGTGCGTCTGCTGCGGAGGCCCATGCGCAGCAACGTTCGCTGAACCGTTGTTGAGGATACACTCTTGGTAGCCCCTTGGTTCATCTGGGCGGTCAGTTGCACGTCTATTCGCCCGAATGCATCTCCGTAGCCTTCGTTCGCCTCTGTCATCTATAGCCCGTGGTGCACCACATGTGCCACGCCGCTGATTTTGGATAGTGCCCTTTTGCTATGCACGGTATACTTTTACCATGGCCGCCACGCGAACAGTTCACAAAATTAGCCGTTTCCGAAATGCTTCCACCCTTGGCCCGAAAGCCAATAATCATGCCCTTTTGGACATTGGATAAATCGCTACGTTGCTGCATTACGCCAACGATTGAAATGCTTTCCGATGCCCTAGGACATCCTATATATACACTCCACTGCAATGTGCTGCCACCTGCCTTTTGTGATTGGTTATTTCACGTTGACGTCGAAAGTAAGTGGTGGTCACATTAATGTGACTGGACTGTGTATTTGTTCTGTATTAATAATTCTAACTTTCCTCGCATTTAATTCTACATTGACATTTTTAATGTCAATGCAAATTTGTGTATTTAAATACAAGACATTTGAAATTTTCAATTAGATAAACTTTATTTTTCAATAATCTTCTTTAGATTATAATTATTATTATTTTTTTTTTTAATTTTTAGTAATTTGTTTTCAACAATGCAAACCTTACGTTATAGTATACAGATCCTGAATAATATTTCAGGACAAAATTTCCCTAATTATACGAAGATTATTTATTATTTAACTATAAAAAGAAAATTAAGAAGCTATGAACACTTTTAATATAGATTTTTTAACAATTATTCATTTTTACTGTTTCTTTACTGATATATACAATGACCAAGTTTCAACTGCCTTTTAACTTTAGTTTTGAACCAGTTTTAACTATGAAAAGCAAGATATTAAAACATTTTTTGCAGGAAAAACACGTGTATTTGCAAGGGTTTCTCATTTTTTTATTTAATAAAAATGGATCATAACATAGTGTATAAACAAAAAAACACAAAAGGAATTACAAACCGAAGTACAATTTTACTCTTTAATTTATTTGAACGATTACCTTAATTGCACCCAATTTAAAATTATTCTTAAACGTTTTTAAGAAAAACTTCTTCATTTTATAAAGTATTTAAAGATTCTTCTTCTGGTCCATAATCTAGTTATCAGCAGCAAGTTGAGTTTTGTATTTCATAATTAAAAATTATTTCCTTTCTTTTCTAGAATATCTATTCATTAACTACTTCAAAACATATGTAATAACCAAAGCCTGAATGTTACTACTACACCACATCACTGTGCCTAGAGCTGAGTTGCCTCTTTACAGTTTGGGAATAACGAAGGGGGAGAAGTCTGATTGGGCTCTGTGACGCTCTACAGTCCTATGAGACCGGGACCTACGGATTAAAGTGAATTCTGAACTACTACAAACCGCCGAGATTCGAACCCGATACCTGTGGGACCGAGAGCCAGAGCGCTAGCCACTTGACCATCAAGCCCCAAAAAGCCTGAATTTTATGAAGTCGCCAATATTGTTAATAAAACAACTAAACCAAGGCTCAAAATTCCTTTTTTTTTTCAGGCTTTGATCAGGTTTCTAGAGCCACTTTACAGTTTGGCCAGACTTCTGACCTCGGCCATAACATAAATAAAGGTTAAGTAAAAAAAACTGATTTAAAATTGCTTGTACAAGAGGGTACCGAAAAATAACCGGAATTTCATCATAAAAACCTGTATTGTAATATTTTTTTTTCAGAAAATAACCTTAATGTCTTCAATATACTGTTCAGTTAATTTTATATACTTGTCTAATTGATGATTCTATTGCTGGAAATATTGTTCGAACTTGTTTGTTTGTATGGCTGCGAGATTCTGCGTCGTTTTTTTCCTTCACCTCTTCCATGCCATTAAAACGATGTCAATTCAGGATCGTAACCATAGCACCAGGACACGCCACCAGTAATGACCTTGAATAAAAAAAAAAAATCTCAGTTGGCTTGGAGATGTTATTTTAAAGCGCGACATGTTTCCACCCGATGTTCTTTTTGATCATCAGTCAAAATTCTGGGCATGAACTCCAGATAACTCGGCAATTGCTTCAATGGTTTCGTCATCGATCTTCAAGCACAAATAATCTTCATCCGTTGTGCAAGTGGAAGGATGTCGAAAACGAGATTGTCATCGATCGACATACCTTTTTTGAAAGTGAATTTCTTCCATAGTGCCATCCTTGCAAGCTGTTTGCAACATCAAAATCTGTTCCTGCAGTAGCACGCTCGCACTTACCTTTCCAAAATTATTGAAAGCAATTTTTAGACAATTAAAGTACACCGGGAATACTGGAACCAGCACATGTGCAAACACAGAGAAATATACCAAGGAGAAGAACTCGTGCTTACTGTCGAACTGTAAATAACGCTTAACTAGGTAACGCTTAACTAGGCAACATCTATGAGTTTAGCAAGGTTCCAAGAAAAAGAAACGGTCCAGAAAGAAGAAGCGGCAAGAAACGCTAGGAATTTCCACGGAAGTTGGTTGAACATGTTACAATAAAGTCCAAAATACGTGCGTTCATTCACAAAATAAATTTAATTATCTCCCCCATTTCCGCTCTTCCAAACAAAACAACAACAGTGCCTGCTCTCTTTCGTTTTTCACAGAGCACAGTCCAAATGATAATGTACTTTCCTTGGATTGCTTGGTTATTCTACAGCATATGTTCTACCCCTGATGCGCCAATTGCATCTATTATATCATTCCTTCAAATCCACCAAAAGAAAGAAATGCTAACTGTTCACGTAATATCTCTTAAACTAACAATTGAAAAGACGAGCCCATGATTAGCTCATTTGTGCTTGTCTCAGCCTGGGATCCGATCTGAAAAATTGTTTGAATCAGGATCACTATTAAAAGCATAACATTCAGAATTTCAGGATAAGTTATTGATTTTTTGAGTCATTTCATTGCTTTTTTTATATTTTTTTTACGAATTTCAAGACATGTTTGAGAAATAGTTATACTTGAAGAATAGTTTCCTTTGACATTAGAAACTAGGTCTGAAAAATAACTATAAAATTAAAACCTTTGAAATTACTTATAAAATCATGATCAAACAATTAATGAATGACACTTTTCAGAAGATTTACAATAAACCCTTTATTTTTAAATACACATTTGCAATAAAAGACCATTATTGTACTTAATTAGATTACGTCAAACTCAAAATCTTTTAATTTAATCACATTTAAAAGTAATTTACACTGCATAATCAATCAAATAGTTAATAATGGGATTTCTATATGAATCAGTGATCTTGTCAGTATCTTTGGACACTATGTTTCTTATTTCTAGAGTTTCAAGTGGAGCATTTGTAAAAATTGCTCCAACAAAAATTTTAGTACCCCAAAGAATATGTGATATGATTCTGCAGCATCCCATATCTTCAATATTAAATCCAAAGTGGCGATATCTGTAATCAGTTTCAAACATTGTAGAATTGGTCACTGGGTTAAAATGCTGAAAATAAAATATATATAGATAAATAAATTTGTCAAAAAGTATTAAAAGAAAAAATCGCCAATTCTTAGAAAGTTACAAAATATATTTTTAATGGGGGGAGGTTATTCTTGAACAAATGTTACTATTTTTTTAATGTAATTCTAAACTAATAGAAATAAAATTAGTTCATTTGAACTAGTGTCCAAGAAATTTAAAACAAAAATTTTTAATAACAATCATTTAATAATTTAATATATTTGTTAATAAACAGATGAATATTATAACTATCTTTGTTGATTTGAACAAAATCCAAAATGAAAATATTCTAGACAGTTTAATACCTAAAGGCACACTAAAACACAAAACAGAAGTGCTGCATTTAATAAAACCAAATGTGATCAAAGAAATGCATTAAATATAAGACATTTGAAAGTACATTTTCAATTTAGATCAATATTTAACATAACATTTCAGTTAACCTGGCATATTTTATCCATTTTTAAAATAATACCAATATAGAAAGTACTTACTTTATTAGCTATACAATAATTAAAAATTCTTATTAAATTTTTTTTTAAAAATCCATGACTCAGGTTTCAAAACAGTTAAAATTATTATTTACTCAATTATATGTTTTAAACACTGATGTATCAATGATTAAATATAACTACCTTTACGTATATTATGACATAATTATATTCAAACCTATTAATATTGTCACAAATGGAATAAATAAAATATTTTAAAGCAAATCATGAATAAAATAAATTAAAAAATGAATCAAATAATATAAAAGAAAAATACTTAACAACTAATTAGCATTACAGAAACTTTAAAAACATGTTAATACTAATGATATAATTAACTTTTTGAGAGCAATGAAATTTAATTTTTTTCATTATGTTAAATAAAGCAATTTATTCAAAATGTGGAAATTAACAAGGCAGAACTTAGATTTGGTGGCAGAAACAGAGAAATTTCATCATTATAAATGTTTATTTAAAGTTTGCTAATTATTTTTTATCAGTATCTTTATTTTGCTTCTTAGAATAATGTATAACTATATTTTAATGACAATTAGAAATTAAATTTATTTATAAAATGTTACTAGGTTTAATGTTCATTGTCATTAAAAAATGGAAATATATTTTGCAGTAGTTTAATCTCTTTTAGTAATCTTAAAACTTAACAACAGAAATAGAATTTTTTTTCATATTAGTTATTTTTAATCAAATAAAAACTGCACTTTTTCATTGTAAAAATCAATTTTTAAAATCCATCTATTTTTTATCAGCAATTAATTCACACACATGCATACACAAAGATAAGACTTTAAAAAATAAATTAATAGTTTAAAAAAGCTAAAAAACACGCTTTTAGAGTTTAAAACTAAAAAAATCATGCTTTTAGAGTTAATCAAATTAAAAAGTAAAAAATAATTGTTAACATAATAAAATGACTGACGAGAAAATGAATGTCACTGTTCTAAAAGTGTGGGGTGCTCGATATCAATCATTATAATTTTTCACTCGTTTCATTCCGAAATGCAGAGTTAGTTTAAAAATGTCCTACAAAGCACCCCTAGCTTTTAGAACAGTGACATTCATTTTCTCGTCAGTCATTTTATTATGTTAACAATTATTTTTTACTTTTTAATTTGATTAACTCTAAAAGCATGATTTTTTTAGTTTTAAACTCTAAAAGCGTGTTTTTTAGCTTTTTTAAACTATTAATTTATTTTTTACTTTTTAGTTTAACAGACAAACAAACATTCAGGTGAAACAACTGTTTTCTTTCTGAAAGATGCCTGTAAATGTTTCTTTGCAGCTTAAATAGTGTATATGAGGAGAAACAGATCTCCAGGGGAAAAAGTCAGTTACATACATACATACAAACATACAGGTGAAGCTAATAAAAGCGTATTAATAATTAAGATGATAAATGAATTTGAACTTATAACATAAAAACTACTAGAGTCAAAATTGTTTTGTTTTCTTATTCGGTGTAATGCAGAAAAATAAAATTCTATTAAGTTCTTTAATTAAATCAAATTAAACAGTCTGAAACTACGCAAGTTGAAAAATTGCCTGCTTTCATTTATATGCACTGAAGTGACAAAAGTCATGGGATACCTCTTAATATCGTGTCGGCCCTCCTTTCGCCCGGCTAAGTGTAGCAACTCGACGTGGCATGGACTCAACAAGTCGTTGGAAGTCTTCTGCAGGAATATTCAGCCATGCTGTCTCGATAGACGTCCATAATTGTGAAAGCGTTGATGGTGCAGGATTTTGGGCACGAACAGACCTCTCGATGATGTCCCATAAATGCTCGATGGGATTCATGTCGGGCGATCTAGGTGGCCAGATCATTCGTTGGAATTGTCCAGAATGTTCTTCAAACCAATCGCGAACCGTTGTGGCCCCGTGACATGGCGCATTGTCATCCATAAAAATCCCATCGTTGTTTGGGTACATGAAGTCCATGAATGGCTGCAAGTGATCTCCAAGTAGCTGAACATAAGCATTTCCAGTCAATGTTCGGTCCAGTCGCACCAGAGGACCAAGTCCATGCCATGAAAAACAGCCCACACCATTACGGAGCCACCACCAGCTTGAACAGTGCCTTGCTGACAGTTTGGGTTCATGGCTCCGTGGGGTCTGCGCCACACTCGAACCCTACCATCAGCTCTTACCAACTGAAATCGTGACTCATCGGACCAGGCCACGGTTTTCCATTCATCTAGGGACCAACCGATATGCTCACGTGCCCACGAGAGTCGCTGCAAGCGATGTCGTTCTGTCAGTAAAGGCACTCGAGTCGGTCTTCTGCTGGAATAGCCCAAGAAAGCCAAATTTCTCCGCACAGTTCTAACAGACAAGTCCCTTGTACGTCCCACATTGATTTCTGCGGTTATTTGAAGCAGTGTTGCTTGTCTGTGAGAATTTACGACTCTTTGCAGACGTCGCCGGTCTCGGTCGTTAAGTGCAGGCGGTCGACCACTGCGTTGTCCATGGTGGGATGTTATGCCTGAAATTTCATACTCTCGGCACACTTTTGACACAGTGGATCTGGGAATGTTGAATTCCCTAACGATTTCCGAAATGGCATGACCCATGCGTCTAGCTCCAACTAACATTCCGCGTTCAAAGTCTGTTAATTCCCGTCGTGCGGTCATCATCACGTCAAAACCTCTTCACATGAATAACTTGAACACAAATGAAAGCTCTGCGAAAGCACTGCACATTTATACCTGTTCTACGCGATGCTACTGCCATCTGAAAATTTGCATATTGCTATCCCATGACTTTTGTCACTTCAGTGTAAATGTAGTAAATTATTTGTAAATATTTGGTTGAATGAAATTGAAAATAATTTATTATTTAAAACTGTTTCTGATTGTATTTTTAATTTATTATTTTTATCTATTCCTTAATTTTTTTTTTTGTTTTTTTCTTTCTCATCTAATAAAATACTTTTTGACAATTTTTACTTTGATATATATAATTACTTCATGAAATCTGGGCAATGTATCTGCTAGCAACAAATGCATGAAGGAATTGAAATTGTAAGAATTTACAGCTTTCATTAATAGAGAAGAATAGCAATTTAATTCAAATAAATATGTGACTTACTATTTTACTATTTTTTTTTTTTTTTTTTTTAAGAAATGAAATAATTCCTGTAAACTATCATCAAATTTATATTCTATTAAAAGTTCACAGAAATATTTTTTTTATCATTGTATATATGTTTCATTAAATTTTATATAAAACAAATAAAAATAATACTTTATTTATACTTAAAAATATTCATTATGAGATGCCAAAGGAATTTTATACCAATGCATATACAGAAGCTTGAAATAAGTAAATAGTTTATGTCTAATATTATTTAGATTAGCAAAGTTTCATAAACTTGTTTTAATGAAATTTCACAGAAGTTTCCTTAAAACATATTTTGTAAAAAATATTCCAAATGATAAGTACCATGAGTTATTGACAAAATTTGCAAATAAATTAAATTAAATAAATTTAAACAGTAAGTTTTAAGAATTTAACTAAATGTATTAGAAACCATTTTTTACATGAATAGAAACTTAATGAAAGTTAAGATTTAATTATCATAAAAATTATCTATTCCAGCTCAAGTTAAAAAATAAGAAGTATTATTACAAATTATTTATTTATGAGTGTACAATATAGTATAAGCTAGAATAATAGTTGCAATATAGAATAAATTAAAATTATATATAAAGTCAATAATTTTTAAATTTTTCATGCTCAATTAGCATCCATTAAGGAAAACATTTTTAAGAAATGAATTTAAATTACTTAAAACTTAATTAAGTGAAGATTTATGATCTATTAAAACATTTTTACTACTGTGACCAAAAAGTAAGACCTTTTCAAAAACTATTTATTCTTCTAAATTCTGCACTTATGCAAACAACAACATCATCAAGGTCTCTAATTGTAAATCGACAATTTGCAAGCACCAAATCTTTAATTATGTGGACGTGAGCTTCGTCTGTTGAGGTTGGTGGTCGACCAGAATTCTCTTTGTCTTCAACGCATTCTATGCCTTCTTTGAACTGTTTATACCACTTCTAAACATTTCTTTCTGATATAGGAATACTCACCGAATGCCTTCTGCAACATTCTATATGTTTCCATAAACAAAATTCAATGCATGTTCTTTGCTCTAATTCAGATATTTCAAAAATTGCCGGTATCAGTTTTAGCGTCTCACAAAGCCAAGAGTAACTCAAACACTAATGAATATTTAGATGTCAAATTTCACACAGATGTCATGGACAGTGCCAGCAACCTAAAAAAGAGAAAGAAAAAATTGAAATTCCATAAGCTCCAGGAATTTTAAATTGAAAATTGGTCTTACTTTTTGGACACAGTTGTAGATGACAGTTGTGCATTTTTAATATAAAAGGGCATATAAATATTTACATTTGTGAAATGTAAATGAGAAAATGAGACATTTTATTATGTAACCAATGAATTCATAATATTGCAAATAAAACACCTCATTCATTGCTATTTATCTTGTTACTTGTTTCAGTTTATCAAAAATATACATGATTATTAACAGTGACACAGTAAAATTCCTTTTAATAGATCTTACTTTGAAAGCACCCAAATACACTAAAAAAATTATTAAACAAAATTATAACTTACAGCTTTTCCAGTATTTGGATGAATGAAATCAGACCAAAAACCTGATTCTTGCAAATAGGCAGATATGGCTCTTGCAGCAATTTCAAACTGATAATAAAATATGAAAATAAAGTTTAAATGGATTGAAAAGGAATTAGACAAAACTAATTGAACAATTATTATTATTTTATAATAATGTAAAGGTTGATTCTAATATATATAATTAATCTTTGCAACATCACATTCATAAAAAGAAAAAAAAGTTGAACAGAACTTCTCATTTCAAAAACCCTTTAATAATAAAGTTCGTTAAAATATCATTATTTCTAGGAAAAAAATTTAATTTATTAAGAAAATATCACTATTACAAAGTGATGCAATAAGAATTTTATCAATCTCAAGCGCTGAACAAATTGAATCGATTAATAAACTCTGACATGTTATATAATGCTTAATGATTAAATGATTTTAAATAAGATTAAAGGATTAAATAAAATAATAAATAAATTATTTTAAATAAGAAAGGAATTATAATACAATAGATAAATTAACAGTGACAAGAAAAAAAAAATAGTAATAGCAAACTTTCAGACTTCTATGAAAAGAATACAGAACATGTTTTAGCTCTTGCATAGTATGAAAAGTAAATGTTAAAAATATTTTATCAAAAATTTTTTAATATCACATTTTATTATGAGTTACTTAGTTTCAGTAAATAACATAATAAATTTTAATTTGTCAAATTTGGTCCAAAAACAATATAACAAAAATTGCAAAATCACAAAAAAATGTTCAAATTAATTCCTATTTTAAATTTAATAACCTAGAAAACATTGACTAGTAAATTATCAGCTATCAACAAATGCAGTAGTTTCTATATTTTGCTATAAATTTCATGGAGTCAAAAGCATGTTTGGTGTTATAATTGAGCCAATATATACAATTATATTACTAAAATCTAATTAATGCATATAATACTACTACTTAGAATTTTTGTTGATCAAGGCAGAATGGGGATTAAAAATAAAAGAAATGCTAAATCGTAAATTTAAGACTATAAAGACTGCTTGGTGAAATTCCAGTCTACTTAAAAACAGTGTTAAGGACAATAAATAAATTTAATACAATAACCACTCTTTAATCTGGCATTTGATAGTTTGATACATTCTGTAATATGACACCGATCAAGACTTTGCTTTTATATTTTTTCGCATTGATTCAGATATTAGTTGACCTTGACTGCCAAATGACAACACACGGCTCCCATTTTCATTAATATATATTCATTATTTATATTAATTTCATTTACATATATATTAAATACGTTAAATATATACACGATTTAAATGTCTAAATTTTTTATCTAGAATGATTTATCTTTGATACATCAATTAAAACTATATTTATGCTCAATAACCCAACATAGACATTCCAGATTAAAAGAAGTTACTGTAATGAGAATAAACATTTTTTAAAATAAAATTTTTTCATTAGAACAAAGTTTTATAAATTAGGCATAACAAAATTACTAATTGATTGACAATTGTAGAAAATTTTTTAAACATTATATTCCATTGAAAGAAATTAAATGCAAAATCAGAAAATTTAAGACTGTACAGACTGCTTGGTGAAATTCCAGTCTACTTAAAAACAGTGTTACGGACAATAAATAAATTTAATACAATAACCACTCTTTAATGCGACATTTGATAGTCACATAGTAAGTAATTTTATTAAGTGATTTTTATTTAGCTGCAAGTTTCTATATTTTTTTTTCTTTAGAAAATATGATTTTTGGAAATTGGATGAAACAATTTCTTTACACTTTGTTAATTAACAGTGATTTTAAAAAAACTGCACATTTAATAAGATTCAGCATTTTCACACACGCCAAAACTATGCAACAAATTGTTTACAAGAAATAATCTTCAATTATTGCTTTAAGTTTTCATCTGAAACCTATTTGAATTTTAGAGTATTGTGGAAAAAATATATATTTGAACCAGAAATTTATTAAACATAAAGCAATTAATAAGGAAATAATAGTATAACACATTAGTATTAAAATGTTGCTTTTTCTTTTTCTGCCCCTCTCCACACAAAATAAAACAAATAAATAAAAGAGAAAAAAAAGAAAAACTAAAGATAATACTATTATGTACAACAATTATTGTAAAATTAGCAATTTATACTCACAGTAGCTGATGATTTTTCTCTTTCTACTTCACCTTCTTCACTCCAAGTACTCATGTCATTTTCAGTTTTTAAGCATAATGTTATGACAGACAGATCATCTTGACTTAAATCTTTAGAAGGAAACATTTTCCCAAAGTCTAAAAATAAAAAATTACTTTATAGAAATATCATTTTATTATTACAGTAATGGTAAAAATAAAAAATTACTTTATAGAAATATCATTTTATTATTACAGTAATGGTGAATCACTTAACTCCCTCCATTTGTTCATAATTGAAACTAGAGTAAAACTATATTTAAGTTTTCAATCAGAGCACAACATAGTTGCAAAATTTTAAAATACTGCTCAGGATTTAACATCCTAATTGATAATTTTTATAGTACTAATTTATATATTTGATGTACATTTTTATATAAATGCTAGATAATATTTTTTAATATAACAATTAATCATACTAACAAATTCCAGTAAAAAAATTATTTAAAATTAAGCAATGGAGCAGTTGTTTTACTTATAATAATCAATGAATGAATTTGTGAGAAATAAAGTCTACCTATTTTTAGAAGTTCTGGACAACTGTGAGCATAACATTCTAATTTATCAGATATAGACAGAGCTTTCTGAAATAATAATAATATAAAATAGTATTATTGATTTATCTGCTAAATCATTATTAATAACAGTTCAGATTTTATTAAAAGCACATGTTATAACACAATTTTTATTGTTTTATTTTATAGAGTTGTAATTAAAAACAATATTTTTATTAGATAACAATAATGACTACCCCATATAATAAGCACTATTAATAAGATGTATTGTGATGATTTAAGAGTATTAGATATTTAAGTAAATTGAGAGAAGAATTTTTTTTTTATCAAATAATTTTTATGTTTACAAACAAAATGAAGGACCAAAATATATATTTCTATTTAAAATAAAATTTAATCTTAATAAACAAAAATCCTGTTAAACATTAATAAATAAAAATGACAGTCAATGCTAAATTATCCTAAAACAAGAAAAACTTATCTAGAGTAGTTTCTGGGTAATATTTATTAAATATTTTTTATCACTTTTAAGTAAACATTATTAAATTATTATGCAATTCTTTTTTTGCAGGTTATGTATTTTAAACTTGTTTGGAAATTTTTAAAGCAAAATTTTTTCAAATAATCACTTATCCATACATTTTTATATGATTTATACTTAAAATGGCTGAATACAAATAAGTTTCTGTAAGTTTAATTAATCATTAGTCACCAATTTGCATAACTCAAAATTTGAATCAAGGGAACCTTCCCATTACAAAATGAAATACATCCATATATATTAAATCCAAGACAAAATTAATTCAAAAGGGAAAAAAAAAAATATTTTTACCAGCATCATATTTATAGTTTTAATTAGATTATATTTACATTATACCAGTTTCAAAAAAGCTTATAAATGCTTACTTTTGTGTAAAAATTATTTCTTGCAAGTTTTTTAAAAACAGAAGGTTTAATGGTAAATCATCTTGTTATTACTTCATGACCAAAGCTCAACATATAATATTGTTACTCTTTGTGTGTATGTATGAAATAGCTTTAATTTGACTATCATTAATAAAATCAGCGATTTTATCTTCATTAAAAAAGCTCTGAAATTTTTACACAATTCAGATTAGAAAAATCAAAAATTTACCTGATTGACAACAATTGCAGTTTGTGAAATTATATAGTGGTGCTTTTCTGCTGGCAATGGAATTAATAAATCCCATCGATCACCTGCTGGTTTTGGCAAATTTTTAATTTTGGTCTGAAAAATTGAACAATTTTTTTAAAAATAAGAAAACTGCAATAAGGAACATTGCAATAACAACAGCAACAAACTAAAAAAGAATTTTTTTAACGCATTCTTTGATAAAGGATTAAATATTTTACAATTTATTTAAATACAAATTTTATCCAAGCAATTATTGATATCTAAAACAATAATGATTATTTTATTTTTTCTTTGCTTTCAAACAGATTTAACTATTGTTGTAAAAAAGAGGGGAAAAAAGTATTCATTATTAATAAAATTAAAAATTATCTTGATTGTTAATTACTGAAGGATCTCCTCTAGTGATTTGACTCATTTAAAGTAAATACAAATATGAAATATTTTTTAATGTTAAAAATAATTTGCATCACAAATATTGATTGTAAAATGCTTAATTTAATACATACTGTACATATTGTTTCAAAGGAAGGTACTCCAATATTTCCAGGAAAAGGAGCCCGTATATCAATTGGTGCAAGGAGACAAATCTCTTTTTCTCCATAACCCTCTTTTCTAGGATCTATGAATGTATAGTTAAATATACAATAAATCTTAAAAATGTTTTGAAATAAAAACATGAAAGTGAAAAATAAGGTCAAACAATATGTCTGATAATTTTAATAATTATACACATATGTACACTATAAATCTCTTGAGAAAAACAAAGTATTTGAGTAGAAATTTGCAAACGAGATATCAATAAGGAGGATATTTAATTAAAAGTTAGTGAGGATTATAATTCCTAAAATGAATTAATAAAAATTTCATTCAGTAAAATAAATTTTAATTATTACCTTTCGATGATGGAATGTTATTTAATCAATCAAGAACAAGATAATAAATCTTTAATAAATATAAATCTATCCCAAAAAATATTTTATTCTTGTTAATTGCTGATATATGATTAATCTGTTATTAAAGGTATTTATTATATTCTATTGAAATTATTAAGACAGTAAAATAAGGCATCTTTAAATTATTATTATTTTTTTTTGTTATTTCCTAAAATCTCTTAATTTTTTAGTCACCTAAACTTTGATTAAATAATTATACCATTAAACAATTTTTGAGGCAACATAGAGTAAAAAATATAAAAAAAAATTTCAAATAATAATAAAATCAGCCAGCCATTAGAAAGCAAATAGATTTTAGAAAATTTATGATATAATCAATTTTATGATAAAAAAAAGTTAACAAGAATATTTAAAGTATAATAATTAAGCTTAGTAATTAAATAATTTGAAGCAAAGAGTTCAAAGATTTAAAATATATAAAATTTGAGTAGGGTAATAATCACGAGAAAATTAAAAAAGAAGGGGAACTACTTTTAAAGAGTTTTAAAATAATTGCACATATGATAGTAAATAAGAAATATGATAATTCCATGTGAAATAACATTGTTAATAAATATTTAATTCTAAAAAAAAAAAAAAAAAAAAAAAAAATATATATATATATATATATAGAAAAAGAGGTTATAGAATAAACATGATTAATATACTACAGCACTTTTAACTACAGTAACAAATTATATTTAAAAACGTTTTTAATAATTTTTTGCTGTAATGCATATTTTACTTCATTAGAGATGATATAGAAAGTATTATTAAAAAACAACAGACTTAACTTCCGAACCGAAGAAGAATTCTGAGTTAGTAAATTGATTATCATGCTAAAAGGAATCTAAAGACTGCATATTCTTTCTCTCTTTAGAATTAA
Source organism: Caerostris darwini (assembly GCA_021605075.1). Taxonomy (NCBI): domain Eukaryota; kingdom Metazoa; phylum Arthropoda; class Arachnida; order Araneae; family Araneidae; genus Caerostris; species Caerostris darwini. The sequence continues at coordinate 38,027 of BPLQ01007048.1, forward strand.
ATTTTAAAAACACTTCAGAAATTTTATACAGAAAACATTTTAGAATAATGCAACAAATCAACAATATATATATATATATATATATTTACTCGAGTGGAAGTATAACATCACACAAATAAAAATTTGCATACTTAACCAATTTCCCTCTTCGAAATACATCGACTTTTATAATTACATATCATTAATAAAAGCAATAAAAAAATCTGTAGGAAAAAATTATTATTGCACCAGTTGATAGCTATGCCTTTATTTATATTACCACAATTTGCTAGGCAAATCAAAAAATTTTCTACTTATAAATATTTTAAAACAACTCTTAATATGGCCAATAAAAAATCATTGTTTTTAACAAATTCATTAAAACCAATAGACACTTCATCAAATTTCCTTATGTAACAATACATTCAAAATCTTACAAAACTCTGATAGCTTATACTTTTATCATCTGTGGTACCTCTACATATATGGATAAACCAGACAAGATATTTAATATAAAGATACATTTTATTTCTAATAATATTTAATAAAATAAATAATAAACAATTTTTACCATTATTTGCCTGGCTAACATTAGCTTTTGATATGGGAGCAGGATTTCGCCTAAGAATTAGGTTTCTAAAATAAGAAGTCAAATACTTCTGTTTTTGCAGATGTGGATGCAATCTTGCAATAATAAGCATCTGAAAAAAGATAGCAGATCTAGATTCAATTAACTATCAATATATATATATGCCCATGTTGTGTAAAAAGTATCCAGAATAGTTAAATGAAACACACAAAAATCAATTTATTCATCAAAATAAACCTCATCAAGTGCAATACAATTATGGCAGTACTTGATCCAATATTCCATAGATTTTGTTAGGCTGATTGAAATATGGCCAATCCTTCAGTGAATTTTCTTTTATGGCCTCAATCAAATCGAAACACTTTCTTCGAAAGGATAACAGGAAAAAGTGAAATGATGCTATATCAGGTGAATGTAGTCTTGGTTGATGGTATTTATTGTGTATCTTGTCCTTAGAAAACTTTATACCACTAATATGCAATTCACCATAGATCTTCTGCAACAATGTTTAACAATTTGAAATTTCCTTTGAACACAATTAATTAAATTCTTTATTCAACTAAATTTTCCATTGTAAAAATCGTAAAGCACTCAAAATATTTGATTACAAAAATAACTGCTGCCAACACACTGAGTAACATATAGCACTCAAATTCTGCAGTAACTCAGTACAGTGCATGTACTTACAAAAAAAAAAAAAAAAATGTACCAATATCTTAATTAATTATTGATTTCAGATACATTTTACACAGAATGTGTGTGTATATATATTTAAATGCAATGAAAAATATAAAATTTGAAAAAATAAGCAGAAAAAGAGAAAATAGTCATTACAAGAATAACTACATATCACTATAATTTTAGCTATTGAAACTAATATATATAAAAAAAGAAAACATAGTAAAATATTTTCTATTAGCTTTTGTTAGATTTATGCAATGAATAAAAAAAACTAAATGTTCTAATTTACTGAATTAATATCATAGTTTAATTTTAGCAAGGTTGATTTTAAAATTTATTGAATAAAATGGTTTTGAAAATAATAAATATTGTTCAAAACACAAATTTATATAAATAAAAAGCAGTGCTCATGGATGTGCCTTATAGACTCAAAAATTAATTGACAGGTTTTGCTAAAAAATTCACAGTTTGTTCTTATTAATGCCAGGAGTGGTTTGAACAAAATTAGACAGGTAGCACTGTTGTTGTATTTATATAAATAAAAAGTAATGTTTGTATGTATGTGCCTTTTACTCTTGAAAATTACTCATTCGATCTCACTGAAAATTTCACAATTTGCTTATTAGAGCCAAAAGTGTGAGATTGGTTTGAACAAAATCCAACAGGTAGCACTGTTATTTTTACAGAGCTAATTAAAGATTGGATTTTTTAAAGCAATTTGATTATTTATCCGAAAATAATGATTTATGTTAAATAAATAAAAAATGTAAATATTTTTAGTGTCATTCAGAAATGTATTTTCATTTTCGAAGTAATGTTCACGATTGAAAATGTTTCATGTAAAATGGAAAAAAAATTTCAAATTAATGAGTATAAATAACAAACCTTTTTTTTTTTTTTTTTTTCAAATTCTGAATCACTATATCAATTTACGTAAAATAATGATAATGTTTTTAAATAAATAATTTTATTTCACAATTTGAACACTTCAAAATTTAAAATACATTACCAGTCAACAGAACGTTTTATTATATAATATATTACATATAATACAATCATAAACGAAATTCTTACAGTTCCTCACTGTAATTAAAATACGCAGATAATATTAATACGAAAGCATCAACAAAGTGACATATTTATTTACATCAAATTATCATTTCACTTCAAGATTTATCATATTTTGATCCAGTTAAGAGTTGAGTTGAATGCAATCCACTCGCACTAGAATTTTGTTAGTTCCAGTCAATATCTTAAAGGAATTTTTCGAAGAAGTAATAAAAAACAATATTTTAGAATTCAGAGCAAATGACCATTTAAAAATACTTCAGATCTAATTATTTTATTTCTAAATAATTTTTATTTCATATTAAAACGCTTCACAACTATTTTTTAAGTAGTGCAGATACCTGCACACAATACAAATAAAACCGTAGTGGAATGAAATGATAAAGGATTATGAAGAGTATCAACGAATTTCTATTTGAAAGTTAATAGTAAATATCATAATCATTACAATAATTGGGCAGAATTAGTTCAGTTACCGGTGAACTGACATTAAATGTTGACAACATATATTTTCATTTGCTGAATGTAGCTATGTTTGAGGTGAGTAAGACTATTTAAACTATTGAAGTTCTTGCCGCCATTTTCATTGTTTTCTGAAGTTGTCTGCTCGTGAAAGACATTTAATTACATAATATCGCGAGCATAAGTAATAATTTGTTTAACAACAAAAATTTTAATTGTAACGTGGTTAATTTTAATAGATTACAATAGTTACATTATTGGACAAATCCCTATCTATAATACTTTCCACAAATGGCGGATGCCGATATTGATTTGTATGCTGATGACATTGATCATGATTTTAGTCAAGAGAATGACTATAACCATGATGCTAATGTAGATCTTTATGATGATGTTATTACTGCACCATCCGATGAGATTCACAATAATGAAGGCAGACCATCTTCTGCTGGCAGTTCACCGCCTCATCATTCTAAGCATACCGGAAAACGGTTCGCTGTTTATGTCGGAAATTTGACATGGTGGACAACTGATCAAGATTTAACGGAAGCAATGCAAAGTCTTGGAGTCAATGATATTACTGAAATTAAGTTTTATGAAAACCGTGCTAATGGTCAATCTAAAGGTTTCTGTGTTGTTGCTCTAAGGTCTGAAAAATCTCTTTGTATTGTCATGGAAAAGCTACCTAAGAAAGAGCTCCATGGCCAAAATCCAGCTGTAACTGCATGTACAAGGCAGAATTTAAATTACTTTGAATTGCAGTCTAGAAAAGGTGGTCATGGTGGAGGAAATCGTCATGAAAATTCTAATGAGCGTCGCAGTCGTGACAGAGATAGAGAACGTGACCGGGATAGTAGAGATATGCGTTCTGAAAACAGATCTATGCAACAAGAGAGAACCAGAAGTCGAAATACTACACCTCAAAATTATCAGCAGCAGCAGCGAATTCCACCTGGAAATCATATGCAACCACCTCCACAAGGACCACCCCCTCCTCAATATCAGCCGGGACGAACACCATGGATATCGGCTCCTCCACCTCAAATTCATCATATGCCACCTCCACCAACTCGTCCTAGTGCACCACAAATTAATACTGGTGCTCCTCCTCCACCTCCTGGATTGCAAGCTCCTCCACCAGTTAGACCTGGGCCTCCACCACCAAATAACATGCGACTTCCACCTCCAAGAGGGCCTATGCCTCCAGTAGGACCAAGAAGTGTACCACCTCCTGATACTCGTGGGCCTCCTCCTACCAATGATTGGGAAAGGCATCTCAGTCAGCCACCACCACAACATGTTAACATTCCTCCTCAACCTGTTGGTCCACCAAATAGACCTCCGCCTCCAGTACCTGCTCCTGGACAAGGAATGCCTCCTTCTATACCGCCACCTTCTGTACCTATACCAAGCCCTCATATTAACCCAGCTTTTTTTCATCAACAAGGAGTTCCTCCAGGTCTAGCTCCAGCATCCCAAGGTGGAGATTTATACAGTCGTCCTCCTCCAGTTCAATTTTCCGATTATCGATCAGTTGGTGATAGAGGCACTGAATCTTCAGCTCCGGCTGTTAGTGATGCAGAATTTGAAGAAATCATGGGACGCAATAGAACTGTGTCAAGTAGTGCGATTGCCAGGGCAGTAGCTGATGCTAGCGCTGCAGATTATGCTAGTGCTATTGAAACTTTGGTCACTGCTATATCATTGATTAAGCAGTCAAAGGTAGCAAATGATGAAAGATGCAAGATTCTTATTAGTTCTCTTCAGGATACTTTACATGGCATTGAATCCAAATCATATGGTTCAAGAAGCAAAGAAAGAGCCCGTTCTCGAGAGAGGGAAAGATCAAGAGAGCGTTCATCAAGAAGAGAGAAATCAAGTAGACGAGATCGTTCCCGCAGTCGAGATCGAGAATACAGGGATAGAAGCAGAGAAAGGGATCGCTATCATGATGATCGTTACCGAGACAAGGATCGTGATCATGACAGAGATAGGCGCAGTAGTCGTCATTGAATGTAATTTTCCTTCTTTATTTCTATTCTATCTCTCTTTAAAATATAATCCTAGCAGTAATTCTATAGCAATTCGTAGTATTTTGTGGATGTTCTAATATCAATTGTAGTCACACATGTCCTTTTTTTTTTTTTTTTTTTTTTTATTCATTCCAGTTTGTTGAAAAAAATTCTTGTACCTTTTGAATTGAAATAAAAAGGATTAAGATTGTAAAGATTTTTTTGTATGTTGTATTCTCATTGTCTTTTGTGGTGTTATTTATTGTAAACTGCAAGAACTGTTTATATGCAGTAGGAAAATAGAATGAAATTAATTTCTAAATATTTGAGAGCGGTGACATGATTTGTTTTTGCAATTTTAAATTTATCTGTAAAATGTTCATTAACCTTAATTTTGAAAATTGTTTTTTTTTAAGTACATTCTTAATTATTGTACATTAAAATTTTAAAATTATCTTATTTAGTTAAAAATAAAAGGGTTTCTCCTTATATCCATGTAATGTATTTAAGTGTAATTGAGGAAATAAATTGAAGTAAAAATTCGTAACGTAATTTTGAAACTAATTAATAGCATGGGTATGCAATTGAAATGGGGAAGTATTCTTGTCTTTCATATTTGGATAATGTACCTAAATTAAATTTTCATTAAAATGTAAAAGATGTACAATTACTGTAATTTGTTTGAAGTGAATTGTTGATTACTAAGCTTTTCAGCATTTGCAAGGAAAAGTTTCTTTAAAGTTTCAGAAATCGTGGAACATCCATCTACAGAGGAACTCGACTCATTCATTTGGATTCGAAGACACTTCCATAAAAATGTAAATTTTTCTGTTTAGTGTAAAAAAAAAAAAATGCCTATTTTAACATTTCATCATGCTTTTGTGTAATTATATTCTTACTAATTTTTCACTTGCAAAAAAATATGTAATTCTTTCAGTAAATACAAATTTTTTACTTCACGCATTGTTTCTAATCATCACAGTAAAACTATTACTGTAAAAGGATAAAGGCTATATGGAAAGTTTTTATATTCGCTTCTTTTGGCATATGCTTAAAGATAGGTGAGTATATATTGAAAGTTTTATTATTATTTTTTTTATTGTATGTGTAATGAAATTTTAATTGTATGTGTAATGAAAGTTTGTTAATATTGGCAGAAGTATATTTTAAAATGTTCAGATAATTTTAAAAATATTTAATGTCTCTTATCCTGAGTTTGAATTTCTTATAATGTGATGAGGAAATTGTTAGTGAATTAGAATTGTTAGCTGCAGTTAACAGTAAGCTGAATTATGTATTTTAAGGTTATTCTATTGTTTCTCAAATTGTTATTGGGGTTGTGGGTTACTTTTTGTATTATTTGAATGGATGAAAACTGAAGACTTATTGTAAATTATGTAAAAGTTTAAAAATGGCAACTAGTACTCAAGAAAATCGTTTATTTTGAGTGTATTGGTGATTTTTTGCTTCTGAAAAACATTTTTGTATTTCCTGTACAATGTTTTGTTCGTACCTGCATTCAATGTTTGTTATTTGTATGTTATATCTTGTTTCTCTTTTTAGTCCAGTTCAAACTTATGAAGTTATTTATTAAAATCTTTTCTTCTAATTATGTTATTCATCTTGCCTAATGTATTGAGGACGAGTCTTTATGATGAAGCTAACTGAAAACGAAATGATTGTATCACATGTATTTCAAAATTAAGGTAAGGTCTTGCTTTTTATATATAATGTATTTGTAAGTTGTATTAGGTTGTGGAAGAATTATGTATTTTTCTTATTTCTACAATAATTATAAAAATTTATTTTAAGCTTTGTTGTTAGATTTGTGAAAATATCAGTTTAAAAACAATAATTGCAATGTTTTCAAATTATTACTAAATGTAAAATTAAAATCTGTGTTCCTGAAAATTTAAGTTGCTGTCTACTTTGTCACTGTTGTTTATTAAATATCTCAAGGTAATTTCTATTTCACATTAGGAAAAATATATAATATTTTTTAAATGTAAAATTATGAGCAACCAAGAATTAAATGTGATTTGTTCTAGATCTTTTGTTCCTTAAATATCACATAATTTACTTTTCAAATCAAAATGCTTCTTATAAATTTTATATGAATTGTACTCTGAATTTTAGTTCATAGATGTATGTATAAATAATGTGCACATAAGATGAAGATGTATTTCTCTTGTTTTTATCGTTTAATTGATATTTTCAGAATGTCAATGCAAGATGGCATAATGATATTCAGTGTACATTTTTGTATTTCAAATCACTAGTAAGGTATAAATTGTTAATTAAAATTATAATGCATGCCAACATTTTAAAAATATTATATTGTGAAATTTTAATATTAAATTTAAAGTTTTTAAAGTGTGATACTATTAATAAAATTCTGAGAGTATAGTTCTGAAAAATCATAAATTGGCAATTACTTTGTTTTATGTTTAATTATTTTTTATTTTGTTTTTCATGTTAAATTCTTTTTATTGAACAACTTAAATATTTTAATCAATTAAAACTTTTTAAAGCATTTATTAAAGTTTAATCTTTAAATGATATCATTATACATTTCAGCAGTGTATTAAAATACATATATTTATGATTTTTTTTTTTTTTTTGTTATTGTGCAAGTAAAAGAAATAATTAAATATTTTAAGGCATTTGTGCATAGATGATAATTTTTTAATAATTTATAAAAGTATGTATTTAGTTTGAATGGTATTTATTATGGATTAGTTTTCTTTCTGTCCATTTTTAAATGTTCATTTGTAAAGTTTTTATTAATATTTCTTGTTCTGTTATTCTGTTTTTAATCATAGTATTTTGCTGTAGAAGTTTCAAAGGGTTAAGGTTTTGTTGTCAATCTATTCTTAATCAGGGAATTATTATTCATTAGTTTTTAGTATAGACTAATTTTATTTTTAACTTATATTTATTTTGTAGAATTGGTTTGATGGAAAAAAAATTTCAAATTTTCTCTTTTCTTATGTCTTTTTATGATTGAGAAATGCTGTTTATAATCATACATATATATCATGTTTTTTTATTTCAAAATTAAATCTCGAAAAAAAATTAAGTAGTTGTAAATTTTAAGTTTTACTTTAAAACAATTGGGATATTTTTAAATTGTTTTAAAATTAAAACTTGAAAAATAAAAGTTTTTTTAAAAAAAACCAATAGTATTGTTTGAAATAGAATTAGGTTTTTACAATTTTGTTTTTGCTTCTTTAGAATATAGTTTTCTTTTTAAATTTTTCATGAATTTAAATTTAATGAAAAGCATCTTAACTTTTTTTTTTCACTGTCTGTTATGTAATAAAATGGTTTTATTTTAATTTCATATGAAACAATTGATGCAAATACAATTATACATAAAATTGTTCTAATATGTTAAATGAAATCATAAAAAATTAAATTGAATTATTTGTTTTTGTAATAATAGATCAATAATATGTACACAGACTATTATGTATATCTTTTTTCAAAATTTAGTATTTTGTGGATTTTATGATGGGAAAAAAAATGGTTTTAAATTGATATAAAAGTAATTAATGCTTTATTAAATATCAATGTAATTTAGATGCTAGAAAGGTTAACTTCTGTGTCATATAATTTTTATAAAATATATTTCAATTTATATGATATGAATGTTATAGGAAATAACAAGAATTCTAAAGAGCCTATGCATTTATACATTGTTACTATGCATTAGTTTTTAAAAGTTATTTTTATAGCATCTCGTCTTCGTAAATGTATTTTAAAGAAATTTTTTAAAAAATGTATAATTTGTACCTTCAAATGTGTATACTTGTTCTAGGCTCTATGCTCAAGTATTCACTTTTTTTTTTTTTACATAAAATTTTAACTAAAAAATGCTGGTTTTGAACTTCCCGTCATTATGAATATCAGTTTGTTCAGTTAGATTTAAGATTGTGTTGATTGAAATATGGTTACAAATTTTCTTTCATATATTGATTTTCTTCATGTATAAGTTTGTTAACATTTTTCTTGCTATTTTTTAAAAAAATACTTATGTAATGTTAAAAACAAACACTGAGGACTATTCTTATTCAAAAGAAAATTATTTTATCTTTAATTTAAAAAAAAAGTTATGTTTTCTATTGGTGAATTTTTTTTCACTCCATTTTATGCTTATGTTTTTATTTCATTATATAAAATAAAGTGTACACAGGATACATTAATTTTATGATGTATTTAATATTTTATTAAATTAAGTTTTAATAGTAAATTATTTGTTGTTTTTCTAGGTTGCTTAGTTTCCACATGACTGGTATTTTAAAATTCTGCAATTTGTATCGCATACAAATATGGCGTCTGATTCCATGATGTCGGACGGTCCTTCTAGATTGTTGAAAATAGATGGATATCTTGATAGAAGTAATGAAATTGTATATCACTCTCCTATTTGTGGACCACTAATGGGATATGTAATATTCTTTGGTGGTGATATGCAGGTATGTACTTTATCTTTTCTTTCAAAATTGCATTATAAAATAAACATTTGATATACAATTTTGGAGATACAAAAGATTGAGGGGGTCATGAATCGGGCTTTTTTTTAAAAAAAAATATATATATATATTCAAACAAGCGTAGATGTAAAGTTGGTAATAGACTGTATTGAGGTTTTAAACAAAATTTATATTGAATCTCTTTCAGCACATGTAAATCAGTAAGTACTGTAGTGTTACTGTTATATTAGAAAAAATGTTGCTTTTATTTCTTTTTTTGTGCCTTCTTGGGAACCGATATTCAGACCATGTTCTAGAAAATCTTGTAGAGTTCTGTAGAACATTCCCAAGTTCTTCACAAATTATTTATTTGTCTCAAGCTGTTAAAATATTTGTTTCCCAAATCAAATTAATAACAAAGAAATTTAACTAATGTACAGATGCTAAATCTCGCATATCTTGGCATAAACTTTTTCTTTTTGTACACCAAAATGGATTCTGAAAAAAATGGCAATTAACTGAAATTGTTGTGCAAAAAGCTAATAAAAAAAATTGTATTTCTAAAATTCATGCATTCCAATAATCCTTTGAGTATCAAGTACCTTACTAAGTTATGTGTTGTGAGATGGTATTTTCCATCTCTCAATAAATAAAGGTTCTGCAGAAAACTGAATTATTTAATTTGAGTTTCAGCTTGTCTCTGCTATTATTTTTATTGCATAGTCTGAGCTATAAATACTTTCTTGCATGTAGGTATCACATGAATATGCAAGTTTTTGATTAAATTTATATTACTTTATTGTAGATGCTACTGGTAAAAAAAAAAAAAAAAAAAAGCATTAATATGCAGCTGTTTTCAAAATATCATTCAGATATAATTTTGCTTATATTATTGCTTCAAGGAAAGGCAATACATTTACAATGTCTACTGTATGCTCATAGGGTTGCTTGCTTGTGGAGAAAATCAAATGTTTTGGATCTTAAAAGATTAAGGCTTGTCATCTATGTACAAACAAATCCAACTCCTAGCTGAATGGTATCCTACAGAAATTTTCCCTTTACTTTTTTAGATATTCAAACAAAAATTATAAATTTCGATAGAAAGATGAATAAAAAAAGTTAATTCTTGTTTGCCTTTTTGTCTCTTTAAAGTATTATTAAAGATTCAGAAATGTACCACTTGGATGTTAAAATGCTTCTAAAAATACTTAAATTATTATAGAAACATGCAGTGTTGCATTATGTGTCTATAATGTAATATAAATAAAATATTTTAAACTTTAAATTGCTAGCATGAATAGAATAGGTGTGTGTAAACTTCAAAAAATTTTATGCAATAATGCATGCTCCTTCCATGGAGGAATACCTAATTTTCTAATGAGCCTAGGGGGCTGGTTTCCTTCCTTCAGAATAGCAAGCCATTCCACCAGAAGTGTTTGCTTTATCATTCTTTTTTGTGTCCCCTTAACTCTCAATCAGAAGGAAAACGTCATTTATTCATATGTCCATGTTCTTTGAAAGAATGAAACCTGATACCTCCCAGCCACTTCGCAGATGGTCAACACAACATTTTTGAAACTGTCATTCTTTCCTCTTTGGCATAGAGGGAAAGATTTCCTATTTTACTAGGAGTGTTTTCTCTGTTTTTTAAACAATTATATGAAATATTGATATTAATAAAATGCATATTATTAAAAATAAATTAAGTTTTTTCTAACTTTAATTATTCTATCTAGAGTTTTTCTCAATTATTTTAATTTGATATTAATTATTTCATTGTAAAATTTTAAATATTTAGTGAATGAGGTATGGGAATTTAATTGTCCTGGTACTTTTACAAATGCAGGGTTATATATATTATAAAAGACAAAGCTACAGAAAATATAAAAACTTTATCCATTTTTTTCCCCTTCAGAAAAAAGTAAAAAATAGATATTAGGTATTTATATTGCAAATACTATAATTTTATATAATAAAGGAATAACCACTGTAGATAGATAAAATAATTTATTCATATGCAAGACAATATTTCTATTGAGTATGCAATTGTATACCTCATAAATGTTTAAGTCATAATTCGTGCTAAAATAGCAAATCCAGAAATTTTCAATTAAAAAAATAGCAATTCATGCTAAAATAGCAACCAGTGCCTTATCAAAATTATTCTATGAAATGCATTATCAGAATTATTTTTGGTGAGTAAAAAGGCAAGTCTCCATGTCAATGGTTAGGTATAAAATTTTCAACCTTCATTCTTAAAAAAATAAAGTTTGCCACTATTATTATTAATACAAAATCATCATAAACTTTTAAATAATTTTCAAGTATTTTTACGTTCTCATACTGTATTTGCAATAATAGTAATAATTTAATACTTCAGATTTTTCTGATAAATGTATTTAAAGTTATTAATAGAAAGTACTATTTAAAAAAAACTTAAAACTTCAGTTTTGTTCATTATTTCTTTACATTTAAGTATTTTGTATTTTTAAGTGATTGAGGGGTTTGAAGTATAGATGAGCTATTATTTAAAAATATTTATTATTATTATTTTTTTTATTATTTGTACATGAGATATTTTTTTGTTTTTCCATCATAAGATGTTGACAACTCTACTAATTAAAATTTATTGTATGAGAGGCTCTTTAAAGCAGAATCCAACGTAATGAATCTTATTTAACTATATTCTGTTAACTACTGCAATCCAAGAGTGCAAGCATATGTACTGTGGGTATCTGTTTGGTATGCTTGCACAAATGGAATTAGATTTTCATATGAAAAAATGTCAAATTTATAAGGGATGACTGGAATCAACTAAGTATAAATATTTTTTAATTATGTGTTTTAAGGTTTTTGAAAGGTATGGACCTACCACTTTCTCTTATTATTTTATGTATTGCTGTCTATTCGTGGTTTTTTAAAGTATTTAATTTCATGAATTTTTCTATTAATGCAAAGAAACTAACAAAAATAATTGAATTTTATATTTCATATATTCTCAAATATTTTAAAATTCTCAAGCACTTTGATTTAGAAAAGTTGTTGACTGTACCTTTTATTTAAATTTTCAGCTCTAGACCAATATTAATAATATAAACTTCTCCATGTAGTTAAAAACAAATAAATGAATTTCTTTGGCTGAAATTTTAACTATTTTTTTTTAAATTGAAGGATATGTTATATTAGAATATAATAATATAATATATAGTAAGTACTATTTTTTTTTTTTTTTCATATGAAAATTGCATACATTTTCTACATATGTATGAAATTCAAATGTCATTCAAAATACAATTTCTGTTGGAAATTTTCTTTTTATATATTTGTAAATGAATGATAAATATATTTGTGTGAAATGTTTAGTTGAAAGATGGTTAATTTAAATGATAGAATTTTTCCTATAACATACGTTTTTAATATCAGCTTTTTATATAAGTTTATTGGAACATTGTTTCTCAATTCAATGATTCCATTTTAGTAAATATTTCAAAGTTAAATGTTGTTATTAAAAATAATGAATTACATAGTGATTTTTTTAATAAATAATTGTATATTCTGTAGGATTATAAAGAGAACATGCTTGCTCATCGAGATAACAAACATTATTCAAAATGGGACCTTGAAAGTACTGCTGTTCTGTTACATAATCATTTTCCTCAACATGCAGTAATTATTGTAAAACCAGCAAAAATGTCATTGATGACATTTAGCTGTTATGAAAATTTTGTCAATGTTAACAATTTTGGAGCACCAACTTATGTGAAAACTCTTGACAGCATAAAACATCTGAAAATACTTTTAACTAATATTACATTGATGCTGCAGAACAAATTAAATGAAACATCACCAGAACAGAAAAATGATGTTAATCTACTTGTGCTGTCTGAAGCACCTTTGGTTTTAATTGGTTTCAGTAAAGGATGTGTAGTTTTAAATCAGTTATTGTATTCATTTCATTTCTTACAAGAAAACAAAGATAAAGAGCTAGAATGTTTTGTGAATAGAATATCAAGTATATATTGGCTGGAAGGGGGACATTCTGGTTCTTCCAGCACTTGGGTTACAGACAAAAGTGTTCTGCAGAGTTTTTCTAATTTAAAAATAGATGTTCAGATACATGTGACACCGTATCAAGTTTTCTGTGATACTAGACCCAGAATTGGTAAAGAAGAAAAAATATTCCGTGAAAATCTAACCAGAATGGGTATGAATATTTCCCGAAAACTTCATTTTGAACAAGAACCTCGATCATTAGAAAAACATTTTGAAGTTCTGGAAGTATTCAAAGCTGTTTAAATTCAAATTGTTACCTGAATTATAAATAAATTGAAAATGATTTCTTAATTATTTTTGTTTGCCTTTGAAATATATTAAATAAATTGGTTCATAACATAATAAAATATACCTTTTTGTACTATAAAATTAATTTATTAATAAAAAAAATGTGAATGCACAGATTGTATTTTTTTCCCCTGTGTTTGGTGATATGCCATACAAATAAATATGTTCATAAAAAATTTTTCAGAATTCAATCTTCTTTAACTGTTTTCTTTGATGGGTAAACGGCTATCAAAATCAGTTGAAGTACAGAGATTATTGCACTAATAAGGTTTGGAACCTAGATTGAAATAAAACTAATTATTTTATAATTTATAAAAAAAATTAAATCAAAAGGTTCTCATAATATTTAATAACAAATGTATAAAATAAACAATGCAAAAATTATTGTAATCTTTTTTTTTTTATAAAAAAAATGGGTATGTAAATTTAAATGAGTTCATTTTTAATGTAGTTTTTTACCGGTAATCAAAAGTAGTTGCATTTTAAAATTGTGGGCTTTAAGAACATTTAACTGGTGAAAAATTGTGCTTTTTTTTAATTAATTGCACTTGCAAGTGGGAACTTGGGAAACATTCTCTTGCATATTGAGAATATTTTGCAGCTATATTATTCTGAGAGTCTTATCTTTCAGAATAAATCATATGACATGTATATAAAATAATTGCAAATCTTTTTTTTTGAAAGAGAAATTATGTTTTCAATCATCTGTTCCTAATACTAACCTTCTTTTGGTATTATTTAACGAAATTCATAAAAAAAAAAAAAATCAAATTTAGTTAAAGTTTACAACATATCGTGGCATTTCTAGCCTCTTGATTTTTCTAAAAAATGCACTCATTACTAATTAATTTAAAACAAAATAAAAATTAAAATACTTTTTTAATTTAATTCATTTATATTTAACATTTATGATTTTTAAGGAGTTTATGAAGGAAGGCGGACATTTTCTGGAGTTATATCATTAATTGTAATAAACAGTGCTTGTTATATTTATTTGCCACAATAAATCTGATTATTATTATTTAGTTTTTTTTTAGGAAATAAAATGTTTTACTTTAGCTATTTGTTCATGGTTTTATAAATGCATTACCATAGTATCCAAATTAATAATGTTCTTTTACATAACATTTTTAGTCAATGTATCACTAAAATATAATTGTTTATAATAAAGGAAAAAATTTTAAAATACCTGAATGAAGCTATTTTCCACAAGAATTCCATAGAAATACCATAGACTTGTTACAATGAATGTCGAAAAAATAATTGGCAGTGGTAAACTTACAGAATTTTTGGTTTTCAATACAGTTTTCTGAAAATAAATAATTGAATTTATTTCAAACTAATATATTTTTTATAAATATGCAACAATAATTTTTTAAGGTTGTTTGCATCTAACCTGTAATAAAAACAAAGCATTTCCTTAAGATCATGATCTGTGCAATAATGGTAGCTCGTGTATAGGCACTGTAGCACTTCCTAATTTCACTTGAATAGAATGAGTCTTTAAATTTGTTTTATTCTTAAACATTGCATAATATTTAAGTATTATCCGTCCAATAGTTCATGAAAAATAAATACTCCTAAATTAAACCATGAATTGTCATGCAATTCCAAGTTGGCCCCGTTCTTTTTTCAGTTATATCATTTCCTTCCCAAGAAATAAGGTCTATGATTATATGTCAACTTTAACATAGTCAGTCATTTGTCCATAAGAAAATTTAACTAAAATAGGCCATTCAATGCCTAATATTTAAATACCAGCTTCGGATGTGCAACTTCATGTCATACATTCCAAGCTTCAATTTCGGAACCAATGAAAAAATTGGCTCTACAATTATAATGTAAGAAATACATTGTTTTGCTTCCCATGTTTGCTACTTGGAGGTAACATAATGTGGAAACCGACGGTTTTTGAAACATACACAAAATGAAAGAAAAAATTGAAAATGAGATTTAAATGTCACTTTTAGGATATGTAAATGTTAGAGATGCATAAGTTAAAAGATGAAAAATATTAAGATTTAAAAGTTAAAAAAGAATTAAAATTTTATCCAAGATAACAGATTATTTACTTTTGTGCAAACTAAAGTTCTTTTATGGTTACATGAATGAAAAGAAAGATTTGGGAAATCCAACGATATTTTTTTTTTTCTATAATAAAAAATCTAGTAATTTTTCTAAACTTTATCTATAATCATCCATAGGATCAATCTTGAACTACAACAATTAAGATTGTATATATTAAGAAGAATTATTTTTTTGTTTCATTTTATCATATTTATGTATAAATTTTCTAAAGCAGCAGTTCCACTAATTAGTTTTCGTTATATTTTAACTACAACCACCATTGCTTTGCTACATACAGTAAATTAGTGACATTACTTATCAATTGTTTACATTAAGAATATTGGCAATATAATGAAAAAATAAATTTTACAACACAGCTAGAATAAAAAAAAAAATCTGTTATTAGGAATTTTTATTTCCATACTAAAGAAAAAAAAGTTAGAGCTAAGTGTGTATATTTACATGTATAATTTCCCAAAGTTATGTGATAGGTGGATACTATGTAAGTAGGGATGCAAGTTTGTAAAAAAAAAAATATAAATTTTGTTTAATTGGGACTAAGGTCTAACAAAAACGCTAGTTTGGATGAAAATATTTTAAATTAGTCTTTATTCTGCCATTCTCTATAATCTTTTACTCTAAAATTTTTTGCTTTACTCGCATGAAAAAAATCACTATTTTAAAAAAACATTGCATTGAACATTTTCCATAATCAAAACATATTAGAATGATGAAATTTAAAAACAAATTGAAAGAAGATTAAATAAACTAGTGACTGAAAATTAAAAAAAAACGTCAACTGTAAATTAAAATGTTTTTTTTTTTTTTTTTTAATACTTCTGCATTCATAGAAAAAGTACATTAATCGTATTACGAAGTGCTTTTTATAGTGACAAAAATTCGGTCTGTAAAACCAAAATAATAGCAGAAAACTAAATAAGGAAAATGACAACTTAGAAAAACCACATAATGTATGCCAAGGTAGGAACATTGTTTTAAAAATCAGTGCACCAAGAAGGACATTTCATATGAAAGGTACCATGAAGTTTCATTTTAATAATGCAAATGATTAAAATTGCAGTACACATTTTTATTGCTGTGCCCAAAAAGTAAGACCAGTTTTCAATTTAAAATTCCCGGGCATATGGTATTTCAATTTTTTATTTTTTTTTCCTGTTTTAGGTTGTTGGAACTGTCCTTGACAACTGTGTGAAATTTTACGTGAAAATATTCTTTAGTGTTTGAATTAAGCTTGGTTTTGTGAGATGCTAAAACTGACTCCGGCAATTTTTTAAATGTCTGAATAATTGAGCAAGAACTTGCGTTAAATTTTGTTTGCGAAAATGTATAGAATGTTGCAGAAGGCATTCGGTGAGCATTCTTATATCGGAAAGAAATGTTTACAAGTGGTATAAACAGTTCAAAGGCGGCAGAGAACGCGTTGAAGACGAAGACACCTCTGGTCGACCACGAACCTCAACAGACGAAGCTCACGTCCAAAAAAATTAAAGATTTGATGCTTGCAAACCGTCGATTTGCAATTAGAGACCTTGTTGGTGATGGAATTTCAAAATTCCATTTTATTAGATGTTTTGGGCCTCAAACACGTCAAATCTTGATTTGTACCGAAACACTGAATGCGTCAGTTCACACTGCATTGATTCTTCGTAACTTTTTCGCCAAAAATGAAACCCATATCTTTCCACAACCGCCGTATTCACCTGATTTAGCATCGTGCTACTTTTGGCTATTCCCTAAACTCAAAAGACCACTCCGGGGACACCGTTTGAAGAGATATTTCAAAAATCGTTGGAATCAGTTTTAGTATCTCACAAAACCAAGCACTAGTGAATATTTTGACGTAAAATTTCACACAGATGTCAAGAACAGTTCCAACAAACTAAAATTCAAAAAAAAAATAAAAAAATTCAAATAACATATGTCCGGGAAATTTAAATTGAAAACTGGTCTTACTTTTTGGACACAGTAGTATTACGTAAGGCCAGTATAAAGCGTCCAACTTCCAACCTAGCTAATAAGTAATCGCCCTCAGGTACTTTGTATGCAGTTTAACTACTTCTTCAACCGAGATACCTTTTCACCGTCGTTGAAGCAAATAGCAGCAGCTGTCGAAGTTTGAGAGAAGAAGCCGCCATTCTGACAATGTTAGAACGTGTGTTGGGAGTAAATGGATGGCAATGGTTTCACACATACAGCGTCCTGGTTCAGGATGTCCAAAAACCAGAACCACTGTCTCATCATCCGAAAAGCACGCAAGCGGGTTTTTATGCATGATCATACCATTGTGATGAGCCTGGTAATATAGTCATTTGAGATTGCAGCGGCCGTGTATTGTCCCTTACAGTAGCCTCAGTTTGAAATGGTGTTTCACAAGGCGGGATTAGATGGGAGTGAGTGCAGAATCGAATCGTGTCCGTGTATGTGTTTAGATGTCCCATTTTGGAACCTTGATATTGCATACTGTGTGGAGCGACATACAGTGGCCACATGTGTGATGGTTTGGGATGCTATAGTAAGTAACTCGATCCTCTAGCAATGATTCACTGCACTATGACAGCCCCACGGTGAATTCGTGATATCTTTTATCCATCTCACGACCGAGATATTTTACAGTAGAGTAATGCTTGGCATACGTCATTGATTCGTCTGAACCTAGATTTGTCACCGATTAGAAATTTATGGTATGAGTTGGATTGTCAAATTGGGTTGCGTGGGAGTTCAACCGAATTTGTGGCATGCCACAGCAACCTTGATTCCACAATCTGAACCTAAGGGGGTTGCAGGACACTATAAGAAGCAAGTTTGCTTCAATGGCCTGTAGTGAGCATTAAATCTTCGCAGCCGCTTTCATGTGCTCTCTACTTACTACGCTCTCTCTGACGATTTGTCAGAAGTTATGCGAGAGCAATTGGTAACACGCGTGTTTTGGTTTCAAAAGGTGTGTTGGTGGCGAATCGCCTAGCTGCGCTAGTGTTCTGCAGTCCTTGTAGAAACCTAACTTTATAACATTATCTGATTTTTAATGGAATGGACTCTTGCATTCTTTATTGGTGATGTGTCTCACATATGCCAACTATATTTCATCTTAAAAGCTAAAACTGGCCCTACGGCATATATTTTCCTGTATTTCTTAGAGAATTTTCCTGCAATAAAATATCCTACTGCTTTTTTTTTGTAATCAAACGCAGAAAAAAATAAACCGACAAAAAAAAAAAAAAAAAAAAAAAGCCCGACCGTGCAAAATTTTAGCCGACTTCGACAATTTCTTATTGATGCATTAATTTTCATAGCAATGATTGCATTTTGATTTTTGTGCTAGTGTTTTTTTTTCAAAATAGATACTTACAACACTTGCTAATGGTGCTGCACTTGCTAGAACACTACTGACTGCAGCCATTAATCCAAATATATTCATTACCGTGGCTTTAGTAGCTATATGAAATCCAAACGCATATGTAGCGACGAGAAAACAAACTGCAACGCTTGTCATTTGCTGAGTATTTTTCTAAAAGGCAAAATTGATTTTAGCTGTATGGAAAGGAACATTAAATCGTGTAACACGATAAAAATATTATACTTCTTTATGGCTTAAATTTATATAAAAAAAAATTAACTACTTTCTCAAATTGAAATGCACTGCATTATTAACGCTCACACATCAGCGTAACCACTTTTCACATGTGACGCCCAATTTATGCTTATGTACAAAACATAAGAAATCATAAGTAATAGTACTTTCCCATTATTTTCAGTGTGTGTGTGTGTGTATGTATATATATACACACAATGACTCTAGTCTAACTCTATGTCTATGTCTAGACTAGAGTTAGGAAAATATGCAAACTGAATAACATAGCATCATTTCCAAATAGGGTTTAATTATCGTCTGTATCATTAAAATCATTTTTTGTTTTGTTTTGTTTTGTTTTAAAATGCCATAAGAAAATAAACTACAGAAGATTGAAATCTATATTTCTGGGTTTTACGAAGAGAAATACTCTTATTGGTTTATTAAAAAGAAATATGTAAAGCATGGTTTTAATACTTTGATAGGTAAAATAAATGACGTAATTAATATAGAAGGAAAGAGACGCCAAAGTTTACAATTAACTGGGAAAAAGGTAGAAACTGCATTATCAACAATAGTAAGTCAATACATAGTAAGATATACTCTATAATATATATATACTATAATATTACTCTATAGTAAAGTAGCATATCATGTTTTGATAGAAAATCCTATCCTGCAAAGGACAATCGCAAAATATTTATATATCTCTATAGAAATTGTAAATAAAACTATAAAAACTGATTTTAATTTAATTCAAAAGGTTTATTTCAATATATATATATACACTCAACAGCCAAAACATTATGACCACCTGTCAATAACGAGTTGGCCCATCTTTGGCGCGCAACACAGCTTCAACCCACCTTGGCATGGATGCCACAAGTCCTTGGTAGATGGCCGGAGACAGATGTTTAAGCAACGGTCGCGCAAATCCGAGATATTGCGAATTGGTTGTCATTGAACTCTGAGCTGCCGTCCCAGGACATCCCAAATGTGTTCTATCGGATTGCGATCCCGTGAGTTAGGCGGCCAGGACATTAACAGGAATTCAGCATCATGTTCATGGAACCACTCCAATACAATTTTAGCCTTGTGACAAGGGGCGTTGTCCTGTTGGAACATTCCATTTCCAGCTGGAAAAACAGAGGCCATGTAAGGGTGCAACTGGTCCGCATGATGTTCAGATACCCTGTAGCATTCATGGTCTGCTCTACCACAACCACGGGTCCCAGAGACGCCCAAGAGAACGTCCCCCAAAGCATAATACCGCCACCACCGGCTTGTGTATGACCTACTGTACATTGAGGGAGCAACTGTTCGCATGCAAGACAGCATATCCTGACACGGCCATCAGCGTGATGAATGACCAACCGTGATTCATCTGACCAGGCAACTCTCCCACTGATCCATGGACCAGTCACGATGTTCCCGGGCCCAGCACAGGCGCAGTTGCCGATGACGCTTGGTCAGCAAAGGCACACGAGTGGGACGTTTGCTACGTAGCCCCATATCCAACATTGTCCGCTGAACAGTGTGCTCCGATACTATTCTACTTGGCCCTGCATTGTGTTGGGCTGTAAGCTGAGCCACTGTCTGGCTCCGGTTTTGCTTCACCATGCGAGACAGTCTCCGACGACCTTTTTCTTTGATAGCGTGTGGACGTCCAACACCATGTCGTCTACTGCTGGTTTCACCGTCATTCATCCACTTTGCATAAGTACTAACAACTGTACATTGCGAACAACCCACGATTCGTGCAGTTTCGGAAATACTTGTTCCGAGCCTTCGAGTCATTACAATCTGCCCTCTATCAAAGTCGCTTAGATCCGCAGCCTTTCCCATCACACACAGAAGTAAGTGAAATAATGATTCTTCAGACTCTCCAGCAGCAGTTAAATACCACTTCCACCTAATCACGTGTCTTCCACGCCATCCAGGCGAGTTCATTGCAAAATGTAGGGGTGGTCATAATGTTTTGGCTCTTGAGTGTATAACATGACGTTTACTAGAAAACGCCAAAACATGATTCTCAGCCGAATACTATGCGCAAATTGTTGTATGAAAATTATTTGGCAAATGAAAAATGGAAGTACCTATGTAGTTACAATTAATGAGTCTTAGATTTATTTATCTGGTTGTAAAAGAAAAAGATTGACTTACTATCGAAAAAGACCTAAAATGTTGGCACAGACAATAGCAAGGAAAAGTTTCATGATTATTACTTATAATGAAAGTAGAAAAAAAAAAATGTCAAAATAAACTCTGATTATTATTAGTAATATGTTTTCACTTTTATTTTCAACGAAGACATTTCATCACTTTATCCAAACATCCTTCACTGTGATAAGTTCCATCAAGATAAGGCTAGAGATTTTTAAATCTACTGCTGTACATTTGGAAAAAATGAGAATTCAAGTTATTCCACTTAAGTCCCCCAATGTGTCTTCTATGAAGTACTACACATTTGGGGTTTTAAAACGTGCTCTTTGTAAGCGGCATCCTAAATATTGGATGGACTATGGAGCAGAAGTGAAGCTTTTCTTAAAATAATGTTGATATTCATCGACATAATATGGTTGTAATAATAATATGTTATAATAATGTTATTATAATGTCGTTATAATATTAATATTGATATTTATCAACATTATTTTAAGAAAAGCTCTTTATTTTGGAAATCAAAATGTAATATGATAGTTTATAAAGGGACTATCAGAATAAGCATATTAGAAAGTAAAATTATCTTCGTTATATATATATATATACACACAGTCCAGTCACATTAATGTGACCACCACCTACTTTCGACGTCAACGTGAAATAACCAATCACAAAAGCCACGTGGCAGCACATTGCAGTGGAGTGTATATAAAGAATTCCACTTAATACCACACTCCACTTAAAGCCAGAATATGCAAGAGTGTATATTCTGGCTTTTGACAGGTGGTCACATTAATGTGACTGGACTGTGTATATATATATATTCAAACTCTTAACAAAAATGTGTAGACACCCTCTATATATACAACCGTCTTTGATATATGCTATGTATGAACAGCTGAGCAGATTTGCAATTCCAAAATATTTTTATTCAGCGCTGCTGTCATGATGCTTGTCCTTTATTATCCATGTCACGCTGCATCGACCCAAACTACTGCTTGACAGAATACTATCATAGACATTTATCCTTCAGCACAGAATGGACATCTTTTATTTGATCGAGTTCCAAATTTCATCTTCATTATGCCTTAGAAGTTTAGTGTTTAGTTGATCGGTAAATTTACAAAAGTAAAAAATAAAATCAGAGGAACAAGTTTGCAGTAGCTAGAAAATTAAAAAAAAAATTTATTAGATGTCACTGATTGCATATACTCTTATTAGCTTTATTTTGCCGATAGGAAAACTGATACATTTATACATTGCAATAAAAAATGTAAGCTTAATATATTTGAGAATTGAAAGATTTACCTTATCAGTTGTGGCGATATTATAGCATAAAACATAAATGGCCTGCAGAATACTACATGTCCAGTTGACAACCTGCATCATTGTATCACCCAACATTAAACTATACTGAAGCCATAAACTTGTGCTAGGAATAAAAAGAATACATGTATCAAGGACTGATAAAAAAAATCAATTTCTAAATGCATTAAAATGAAACGTGTTACATTTAATTCGTAACATAATTTATGAGTTACTATTTTAATTTAGTTTTAATGGTGAAGCGATTCAATGAGAAAGATATTCTCATTGTTGTAAGAATTTGCATATAAAAAATTTATTTGGTGTCACTGCATATTAAATTATTAAATATTTTATCCTATAAGTCAATATTCTAAAATATAAATTTTCTTTTAAGTATTATATTAATTTTGGGAATATATTAACTTAATTGGATTTGTTTTCTTCTATAAATTCTCAATTGATATAATAAATAATTTATTTATACTGTTATCTGGTGATTATTTGGAAAAATCGCTAAATAGGGGCCGTTGCGATTTTGGCGACTTTTTTTGTGGCGCTAACTGAGTAATAAGTCTGCAAATGTGGTAATCCTGTCTTTTGCACTTTTTCAATACATTTCACTTAATATCTCTACCCGTTACTTGGCGGACATTGGCGAAAAGAATTTTAGACGCCAAATCCCAACGGCCCTTTCCTACGATTTTACCGATTATTTTACTTAAACATTTAAGTTTTCGTAATACCAATCATATTAATTTATTAAACAATTTAAATAAATGCAATTTAAAAATATCTTACCAAATCCATCCAGCCAGAAATGGTAGCACTGATACATTTGCAGTTGATTTCTTTCGGAAAAATTCCAAACATATAGGGCTAAAACAGAAGATAGCAATTATTATAAGAATAGAAGAATTCTTACATTCAGTGTTGAAAAAAATAAATTCGAATTGATATTTTTTTTTTTCTTTTCTAACACTTAGACAATTGTCTTTGATGCCTTAAGGCAAGTGCTGCACCGACGTTACTCGCTTAGCACTACCCAGAAGGTACGTTCAGCTTGAAGGTAAGTTACGGACGCGGAGTAATAATACCCCTGCAACGCTCTACGATCCTATTAGACAGGGACGTACGGTTTAAAGTCGATTCCGAACCACTACAAACATCCATGGCACCACCGGAACTCGAAACCTGTGGTATCGAGCGCCAGAATGCTAGCTACTCGGCTATCAGTATCCCCCCCTCCCCATTTAAATTAATATCGTTTATGAAATAACAATCTAATGCACGTATGAAAAACATCAAAGGAAGAATAAAATAAAATTCTAGGTAAGATTTTCCTATCAGCTTGATACAGTCAAACCTGTTTTTGTATGGGGAATAGAGGCCGCATAAAAGAAATCGCAAAAAGAAAAATTCTTGAAACTTTATAAGTAGCTACAAAAAAAATTCTGTGGTAAATAGGTTAGATGTAAAATAGAAAATATGTAACTCAAACCCTCATGATATAGCACTATCTCGCATCTAATAACATTCGTGGCAATGGGATGATATAATATCAGGTGGGCCATCTGTTTTATTTAATTTGTTTATAATTTTAATAGCCATCTATTGTTTCCTTTTTGAATGACCCTTTTTAATTAATTTTTATTCATAATATGCATTTGATAGAAATTTTTTTTTTATATATCTACTGCACAAAAAAAGGACAACATAAAAATAGGTTTGACTGTATTTCAATTACCAATAATTTAAAATAACTTTAATTGTTAGTGAGAAGGAAAAAGCTAGAATTACAATTCCAACTTTCCAATTACAATTCCAACAACTATATTCATTTCTTATGTCATATTTTTTCTTTCTTTTTTTATCAAATAATATTTTTTTTCAGTAATGAGTCCAATATTTACATATTTTAACTAGGCGTCCGCAATTCGCTCATTATACCCATCATTGGCATGTGTAATTGTCTATTTTTCTTAGCTCGCTTAGTTTAAAATTTATTCACAATAAAAATTTGTGCTGTTAAGGAAAGTCATGTTTGTTAGTTTAAATTGTTGTTAAAACTCATATATGTCTCTTATTTTTACATTCGTTTATTTATTTATGTATTCTTTTCTCGATTCATTGAAATTCGTACCTAAAAATTGAAAAAGTATAAATCCACTATTGAGGGATGGGCAAACTTTTTCGGTCGCGGGCCAAAAATCGAAAAAAAAAAAAAGTTTGGCGCCCAAGATAAATTTTTCTAAAATTTTAAAAACAATATACAAGTATTATAATTTAAATATGCTAATGAGATAAATGAAATTCCGATTTCATTTTTAAAAGTTCCTTATATTGAGGTTCGAAGTGAGATGTACTGATTCTAAATGCTCATCTGTCAGTCAACTTCTGAAATAATTCTTTCTAAGGTTCATAGTTGAAAACACTAGTTCACATATATAAGATGAAGCAAACATAGCACTGATTTTCTGGGCGTGAGATATTAAATTTGGGAAACCTACTTTTCGATAATGATTTGTAAAACTCTAATTTTGGCATATTTAGAAACAACTGCTTGAGATGATTGTTAGATTGCAACTCAATTAATTCAACTTGCAAATCTGACCTCACTGCTTCACAATTTACATTGAAAGGCATGGTAAAAATTTTCAATTCTGTTTGAATGCTTCCTTTGAAAAAAAGGAAGAAAAAAAATAATATTTGATCAAAGTAGAAAAGGAGATGAATATATAATATATAAATATATATTTCTTTTAATTTGTCTCGGCCCGGGCCGGATTGAATCTTCCGGAGGGCCGGAGTTGGCCCGCGGGCCGTAGTTTGCCCACCCCTGCACTATTGTATTCCAGAGATACACTGCGAACTGTATGAAAAAACAAAGCAAATATACACTCAAGAGCCAAAACATTATGACCACCCCCTACATTTTGCAATGAACTCGCCTGGATGACGTGGAAGGCAAGTGATCAGGTGGAAGTGGTCTTTAACTGCTGCTGGAGAGTCTGAAGAATCATTCTTTCACTTACTTCTGTGTGATGGGAAAGGCTGCGGATCTAAGCGACTTTGACAGAGGGCAGATTGTAATGACTCGAAGGCTCGGAACAAGTATTTCCGAAACTGCACGACTCGTGGGTTATTCGCGATCTACAGTTGTTAGTACTTATGCAAAGTGGATGAATGACGGTGAAACCAGCAGTAGACGACATGGTGTTGGACGTCCACACGCTATCAAAGAAAAAGGTCGTCGGAGACTGTCTCGCATGGTGAAGCAAAATCGGAGCCAGACAGTGGGTCTTCTGACAGCCCAATACAATGCAGGGCCAAGTAGAATAGTATCGGAGCACACTGTTCAGCGGACACTGTTGGATATGGAGCTACGCAGCAAACGTCCCACTCGTGTGCCTTTGCTGACCAAGTGTCATCGCCAACTGCGCCTGCGCTGGGCCCAGGAACATCGTGACTGGCCCATGGATCAGTGGGAGAGAGTTGCCGGGTCGGATGAATCACGGTTTGTCATTCATCACGCCGATGGCCGTGTCAGGATACGCCGTCTTCCAGGGGTACAGTTGCTCCCTCAATGTAGAGTACGTCATACACAGGCCGGTAGTGGCGGTATTATGCTTTGGGGGACGTTCTCTTGGGCGTCTCTGGGACCCGTGGTTGTGATAGAGCAGACCATGAATGCTACTGGGTATCTGAACATCATTGCGGACCAGTTGCACCCTTACATGGCCTCTGTTTTTCTAGCTGGAAATGGAATGTCCCAACAGGACAACGCCCCTTGTCACAAGGGTAAAATTGTGTTGGAGTGGTTCCAGGAACATGATGCTGAATTCCAGTTAATGTCCTGGCCGCCTAACTCACCGGATCGCAATCCGATAGAACATATTTGGGATGTCCTGGGACGGCAGCTCAGAGTTCAAAGATCACCAATTCGCAATATCTCGGATTTGCGTGACTGTTGCTTAAACATCTGGTACAATCTATCTCCGGCCATCAACCAAGGACTTGTGGCATCCATAGCAAGGCGGGTTGAAGCTGTGTTGCGCGCCAAAGATGGGCCAACTCGTTATTGACAGGTGGTCATTATGTTTTGGCTCTTGAGTGTATATATATATATACATTATTTTTTTCCCCTTCATATACATAACTAAATAATTTATATTATAATATGAGACATTTTGCCGAAAAAACTCTTACAATTTGGTGAAAGACTCACCCAACTGAATGTATAACTAGCCAAATTGAAACGGATGATTTATGTAATATCGTTAGTAGTTCCATGAATTAATAAGATGAAATTTATCCGAATATTGTTAAAAAATAACACAAATTAACATTTTTTATTTGAAAGAGTCCTTTTAGCAGTAAGAAATAAAGTACTTATTTGCGATATTAATTTAAAAATTCGTAACGAGATTATGGCAAGGGAAGATATAAATGAAAGTGTCTAATCATGCTTTTTCCTACCCTAGTGGCAAGAGCGTCCCCTGTGGCGACCAGGAGAAATGATCAGAAGGCCTACAGACTCTCACCCGGAGAGGAAGTATATTTCGCGTCTCCTGCACGTAGCCGAGTTTCGGGTTTTCGGCTTAGAAGTGGAGTCTTTCCACGAATCTATAATTATATGTCTTTAAATGTGTTCGGAATTGTATGTCTCTAATTGTATGTGTGTAGTGTTTGTACGTGTGTAAATAAAGCCGTAACCTATAATCTATGCCTCAAGTATCTCAACCAAGTTACAATCTGGTTGTTTAATTTTTTAATTTGATGCAAGTGCTATTTTGTTTAACATTAGAAACAGGATCACCAATTATTTTAAGAAATTTAGATTCTCCAAGATTATGTAATGGACACAAGAATGGTCGTGAAACAGTTATCATACAATATAATTGCAGGGAAAATAATGTCAGGAACAAACAAAGAAAAAATAGCATTTATTCCGATTCCGCTTATATCTACCGAACTGTGGTTTCAATTCAAAAGACTGCGATTTCCAGTAAAATTAGCATTTAGTATCACTATAAATAAGGCACAAGGACAAATGTTAAGAAATTGTGGTATTAATTTTTGAAAATCATGTTTTTCTTCTGAACAGTTATTTATAGCTTGCTTTAGAGTGGGAAAACCCAAATAATTTATGTATCTATTCACCAAATAATAAGATGGCAAATGTATTCATAAGCAAGTATTTTAATAGGATAAATTAATTACGTATGAAATAAAATAAAAGCAAAATTAAATAGAAAACAAAGTTTTTTTTTTTTTTCAATAAATTAAATAGAACTGTTTTGAGAATACGATGATTTAGTTTATAATCTTTTGTATTTAAAGATTTATTTATTTTAATTCACATTTGATAGGTTTGTTTGTTCGTCGCTCTACGGTCATCTTATGCACACTTTAGGCTAAACAGACCGGGACCTACAGTTTAAAGTGGATTCCGAACCACTACAAACACCCAGGGCACCGCCGGGGCTCCAACCCGAAACAGAGCGCTAGCCACTCTGCCATTCAGGCCCTCATTTGATAGGAGATAGCTGGCTTTATCCTAGCAAAGCGGTTGGTTATAATAATAATAATAATAATAACTGAAATCTTACGAATTTCAACATTAAACTTGCCATCATGCTATTTTTACTGGAGTGGAATGTATTTATGAAAGTCAGTGGTTACATGTTTTTTAATTCCACGAGTCTTAAAATCTATTAAAATAAATAAAAATACAAAATAAATATATGTATAAAAATTATGTAATAGTCCTTGTCGTTTCTTTAGACATCTAAGTAGATGAGTTCCATTTTTGATAGTGGTCTATATAATCTGATGTTACAATAGTAATTGTTGCAATGTGTAGGAAGTAACAGCAATTTTCTGTGTGTTATCTTCTTAATTAAAACAGTGTAATCTTGTAAATAAATAAAAAACTATATGTAATCTATGTGTAAATTAACTATCTGTAATTTTGCTAATTAACATTTCTCTTATTTTCAAATATAGCTTTATAGTTGTTAAAAAACTGAACTAACATTAGATCCCAGATAAATTCAATGGTATTATCAGTCATCGGTATTATCAAGTTATTTTATCTCCAGAGAAGCGAGATATAACGAGGTCGTTGCTATAATTTTATGTACAAAAACTAGGCAACGCCGAGTCATAAATAATTTTATAAAAAAAAAGGCAGTTTATATTTTTAAAAGTAAAAAAAAAATAAGTGCTTTTACTAATAATTTTATTTTATAAAAAACCTTTTCTCTCGGAAATTAGATAAATAGATGTCGTATTAGGCAATTAACTCAATTTTCCTCTTTATTTTTTTTTTTCCATCTTCCTGATATGTTTTTATCTTTCCTTTTCTCACATTTAGAATGAAACTTTTTTTCATTTAAATTTCTATGTTCTTACTTAGATTATTTAATAATCATCATCGTCAGTAGCGTAACAGCCCCATTCTGGGGAAAGGACGTCTGCCTACTGGAAGATTTCGAGACAGGAGATGTTTTGTTTTTACGGGGTAGGGTTGTCAGCCGTACGCCCAACTCTCTACAGTCATATTAGACTGGAGCCTAGTGGATTCCGAACCACTACAAACATCCATGACACTGCCGGGACTCGAACCCGAAACCTGTGGCACCGAGCGCTAGCCACTCAGCTATCAGGCCCCCTATATTATTTAAAGTGTACAAAAAAGTAGAAAAATAATTAGGCTAAATATTATCATCTTTTAAATGAAAGTCTAGCTAGAAGTTATGAATTCTACAATTATTATATATTGTATATATAAAATATATTTCTACATACACATGCACAGATTATTATTATTATATAATGTGTGTATGTGTATGTAGAAATATATTTTTTTTGCTAAAAATTGCAGAATATTGTGGTCAATAAATCAAAAATAAAATCTTTATATGCTTAAAAAAGTAGACGACGTGAATTATTTTAAATACGATAAGTAATTTATTTTATTCATTTTAAAATCTTTTTTTTTTTTTTTTTTGGCAAATATTAATTACTGAACTTTTTGAAAGAATTTAAATTTTTTATATCTTCTATCTATTCAGAAAATTGAAAAGTTTTACTGATTTTAGAGCCACAGAAAAATTTTCATGTAGAAAAAAATTCGAAAAAACTTAAAATTCCAAAATATTCGAAACTATGTCATATTAAGTTAATATTCAAAGTTAAATTATAGTTAATATAAATTAAATTAAGTTAATATTCGTTTAAAATTCGAAAAAACTTTTATATTATCACAAACAACAAATTTACTAGCATACGTTTCAAAACACCTATTTGAATCCTACATTTCAACAGAAACTTGTGCAGATGTTCATTATTTACAGAAAAATTATTGGCAATTATCAAGTATAATGAGATGAATTATTCTTCCACTCGTATGAATGTTGCACAATTCACAAGCAATGTGATGCTACCTTGAATATTAACGTTTTTTTCCTAGAAATGTTGCTGCTTTACTGTTATACCTATTATTTTGAAGCATTGCGTTTTGAATAAGTTTGAAAGAGTTTTAATTTTAGATTAAATATTTTTTCAATTATCAGAATATCAATGCTCATATTTACGAAATGGTTGATTGTGGTGAGACTATATAATGTAAGCACGAATAATAATTTGAATACATTTAATAAGAATTTCTCGACTCTTTCTAGAATTATAAAAATTCAGTTATTTAAAATATTGAATTTTATGGAATTCAAAGTGGAAAATGATGTGTTTTAAGGTATTTTAAAAGAGAATATTCATAACACTGTTTAGTGAATTTTCGTGAAATATTTATATATTTTCTTAGAATAAGAGTAAGAGAGTATTTTCTTAGAATAAGAATCATAGATAATAAGAGTAAGGGGGGTCCGCAGCTAATCGGAAATCTCATCTAATACCCATCCAATGTTATGGTTTGTTGGTGTTTCTCTGACGTGAGGCTTTAGTATTCGGTGGTAATCCGTTTGAATATAGCAAACACGATTTACTGTACGCTAAGTAGTTCTTAAGACACAAATGTGTTGAATCACAATACGTCAAATACCTTACATAAAAAATAAACATAACAATAAAACTTTCTCATTCAATTATGTAATTCTTTAATATGTTTAACACAGAACATTGTAGAGAAAAAATTAACTTACAGCTTTTTTAAAAAAAAAGTACGCTATAAAATATTGCTAAAAATTTATCATACTTATTTGAAAAACTAAACATTATTATGGCAGAATTACGTTAATTTATATACAATATTATTAATAACAAGCCTGTTCAGATCGAATACATAAAAATGTATACATATTAACAAAAAAAAAAAAAAAGCACTATACATATTTCTAAAAATTAAAGAAATAAATTGAGTCATTTTTTACCTAACATTTATTTTTTCTGATTAACATCTGAAGTATAATTAATAATAATAAAAATTTTCTTTAAAACAAATTAACAAATTGTTACCAATTTTTAAATTACATATTTGAAATATTTTTTTAATATAAATGTTATATGTAATTAAATCGTTAATATCGATATAAATAGATATGATTTCTATGCAACACTAAAATTCTTTAACTATAACTTCGAAGTTTTTAATATTCCTCGCCTTTTAAGTTCATTGAATTTATGTACAATTTAATTCAGTTTTTTGGCAACGTTCTTTAGAATATTAAGAACGCTATTTAGAACATTTTTAGAAAATTATTTTAATGTTATAAAAAGTCGGAATTTATCCATTAAAAATTTTTTTTACTAAAATTTTCATTTTAAAACTTAACTTTTTATTTTTATTAACATAACTAATTATTTTTCCTTTTTTAAAAATTTTTTTACAAGAGCTGGAAATATACAAGTAATTGTAATTTAATTTTTTCTTAAAAAAAAATTCTGATACAATTTGCGATTTATTAAAATATTCCAAAATATCATACGTAGAAGTAGACAGAAAGGAAATAAGGCCTCATTTGATAAAATAAATACTTCTCCCATGCTTGAAGAAAATAAATTGGAACATAAAGAGATTCGTTAAAGATACTATCTTCTTTAACATAAATGTATTTTATAGAAAGTAAATGTACTTACAGACCAGAAAAAGCGCTACCGATTGTACAAACAGTAGCGATATTGCCAACTATCAAGGTCAAATCCATTACGGGAAATGTTTGTACTTGTTTCTCGAAACACAATCCTTGAACGCGATCTGTTGCTTCTGTCAAGCGCACATAGCTTTTTAAAGGAACAACTCGTTGTTTGCATTGAACGTACTCGGTGTCAGCTGATGAAACACATCTTTTGCTTACTATCTAATCTTATCGTAATTCAAGTTGTACTAAAATTGGCACTCCACATAACTTAGTGAGTAAAGAGCGGCGGTGGAAATTTTTCTTCCTCTGTTGTGACCCATTATATGATAGAAAATAAACTGCAGATAACAACCGGGAAAGAGGAATCATTTTACTTCCTTTATTGAGACGTTCTCTTTAATTATGCTTCGACGTTTTTAATATGCCTCCGCCTTTGAGTTCATTGAATTAATTTACAGTTTAATTCAGTTTTTGTGGCAACGTTCTTTAGAATATTACGAACGCTGTTTCGTAATTTATTTTGAAAATTATTTTATTGTTCTAAAATGTGTGAATTGTAAAAAAAAAAATTTGAAAAATTCATTCGTTTTAATTATTTTCTTTTTAATTTTCACTTTTAAACTTAACTATTTTTAATGTGTTTTTTTATTAATGTTGCTAATTATTTTTTTCTTTAAAAAAATTTTTTTTATGGTTTTTTTTCAGTTTTTCTTTTTTGTGATTATTAAATATATTTTTATGTAATAAAATAAAGACTTGATACATTTTTTTCCCTACATAGATGGTGGCGGTCGCTCATTTTTAAATTAAAAAGATGTCGTGAACCAAAAAAGTTTAAGGAATACTATTCTAAATTAAAATAAATAAAGACATTTCTACGCTTAAGTTGTGATTCGGCTGTGATATGGATTTTGTATTATAAAACATGTGTTGTAGTTAATTATAATCCTTTACTCTAATTATGCTCAATTTTTAGTTTTCTTGTAGCTTTATGATCCTGGAAACATTTTTTTTAAATACTTCTCAGACTTCATATTCGTCTAACCATGCAGTGTCTTGTCACCCATGGGTGATGTACTAAAATGTCATGTATTGTCCCCCTCCCCTTCGAATTGCCTTCCAGGAAGACATTCAAGGGAGATTGCCCGCATTTGAGTTCCACTTGGGTGAAAAACCAGAAAATTTGAAACAGGTAACTTTATTGACTAATTCCCAATGCAAGTGGTTCTCATACGCTACCACAATTGCCATCGAGTTCTTGACAGTAGTGACTGCACTGCATGCTGTCAGCAGATTCGAACCAGCGACCACACGCCAGCTGTCTTCGCTACCAGTGGGCAACGAGTAGGGTTAATGTGCAATTTTTTTTTTCAATGTGGAAGCATTTACGCGTTTGAGCATCAACCTATGAAATTGCTATGTTAGCCTTTTAATAATGAGGCCTTATTTCAGTGAAACAGTTTTGGTGTCACCTTCATTCAACTCCTCCAGGATGGCATTTGAGGAGTTTTCTCCTTCTTCTCGATGAAGGTGTACTATCCTTAAAAGGAGTACAATCCTTTACTCAAATTATAACATGGCAATTTTTCATTTCAATGTGACTTTATGATCCTTTACAGGTCTTGTGGGTACATTTCTTTTATACATTGGAGACTTTATATTCTAAGTAAGGCGGAAAATTCTATCGTGGACTCCTTATTAATTCTATTGGGACTCCTTATTCTAAGCAAGACGGAAAATTCTATCGGGGACTTCTTATTCTAAGCAAGGCGGAAAATTCTATCGGGGACTTCATATTCTCTTCAAGACGGAAAATTCTATCTGAAATTTCATATTCTAAGCAAAATGAAAAACTTTATCGTGGACTCCATAATTTAGGCAAAGCGAAAAATTCTATGGGGACTCCTTATTCTAAGCAAGGCGGAAAATTCTATAGGGGACGTCATATTAACTTAAGTAAATCCGAAATAGTTAGATCTCATAAAGAGAATCTAATGATGATGAGATCTAATATTACAGTCTATGCCTGATTTGAAGTTACAAATAATACAACAACTTTCTTTTTTTTTTTTCTCATATTTTATTGGCACCATGTCTAACATTTCTTTTTTTCCTTTGATTCATTAAAAAAGCATTCCGATAACTCACGTCTTCAGATATTTTGATATCGATAGCATTAAACTAGTAAAGTTTTTTTAATGAATCTATGTTTGGATAGTACTTTTATCAGTTATTTAATCTTGTCAATTACAATCGAGTGATTTTTCCTAAATAAATAAAATAACAATAATAATAATAATAAAAAAAAAGAATATTCAGAGGTAAAATTATACTATATTATATTTTATTATCTATTTCCGAATATCATACGTCAGTAATATAAATTTCCATCATTATTAAATAAATATTTAACTTTTTTAATTGCTTTAAGATTGATTTCTGAATGACTTAAAATATTCTCTCACATATTTGCTCTGTTTAAATTATAAACTGTTATTCTTATCCATAATTAAATTTTTTCTAATAACTTTAATGCCCGACTCGTGGACCAGTGGCAACATGTGCAGAAAGGTTCAGATTAGAATTTATCCTCTGGTGGCGTGCATTGAAATCACTTATTATCCTTTACAGGTCTTGTGGATACATTTCTTTTATACATCGGGGACTTCATATTTTAAGCAAGGCGAAAAATTCTATCAAGACTTCATATATTCTAAGCAAAGCGGAAAATTCTACCGGGGACATTCATATTCTAAGCAGGGCGGAAAATTCTATCGAGACTTCATATATTCTAAGCAAAGTGGAAAATTCTATCGGGGTCATTCATATTCTAAGCAGGGCGGAAAATTCTATCGAGACTTCATATATTCTAAGCAAAGTGGAAAATTCTATCGGGGTCATTCATATTCTAAGCAAGGCGGAAAATTCTATCGAGACTTCATATATTCTAAGCAAAGTGGAAAATTCTATCGGGGTCATTCATATTCTAAGCAGGGCGGAAAATTCTATCGAGACTTCATATATTCTAAGCAAAGTGGAAAATTCTATCGGGGTCATTCATATTCTAAGCAGGGCGGAAAATTCTATCGAGACTTCATATATTCTAAGCAAAGTGGAAAATTCTATCGGGGTCATTCATATTCTAAGCAGGGCGGAAAATTCTATCGAGACTTCATATATTCTAAGCAAAGTGGAAAATTCTACCGGGGACATTCATATTCTAAGCAGGGCGGAAAATTCTATCGAGACTTCATATATTCTAAGCAAAGTGGAAAATTCTATCGGGGTCATTCATATTCTAAGCAGGGCGGAAAATTCTATCGAGACTTCATATATTCTAAGCAAAGTGGAAAATTCTATCGGGGTCATTCATATTCTAAGCAGGGCGGAAAATTCTATCGAGACTTCATATATTCTAAGCAAAGTGGAAAATTCTATCGGGGTCATTCATATTCTAAGCAGGGCGGAAAATTCTATCGAGACTTCATATATTCTAAGCAAAGTGGAAAATTCTATCGGGGTCATTCATATTCTAAGCAAGGCGGAAAATTCTATCGAGACTTCATATATTCTAAGCAAAGTGGAAAATTCTACCGGGGACATTCATATTCTAAGCAAGGCGGAGAATTCTATCGGGGCTTTTGTTTAATGACTGATAATGGTCTCGAAATAAAAACACGTATGCTTTCAGTGAACTGTAAAAGCTGAACTCTTTTATTCGAAAACCAAACGCACTCTGACGATATTGCATTTCTTTCCCCGTCCAGCCGAGGATGTTTATAATTCCTCTGTATTCTAGTAATAAAAAAAACAAAAACTTAATAATATTGTAAAAGGAAGTACTTTTTTTAAACATATAATTAATATTTTACCATTAGTTCAGCTAATAAAAAAATTTATTGTAAAAATGTTATTGTTTTAATTTTTACTGAAACTAAAGTACTTTATTAAAGTCTCATCATAATCATACTATATATATTGAATTATTTAAATTAAAACAAAGTCACTGAATAAATTTAGCTATATTTACGTATTTAAGTAATTAATAATGTTTGATTTCGTATGTAATTACCGCATCGCAATGGTGATTTTGAAATTAATAAAATTTTTCGAAATGCTACATATTTTAGAAATGCCACATTTTTATCAAAAAGTCGATCCATCTAAATAGCTTCTGATATAGTAATTTTTTTATCAGTCATTCCAACTCTTTTAGGTGATTAATCAAAAATGTAATCAGGCTCAGACA
This sequence comes from Caerostris darwini, assembly GCA_021605075.1. Classification (NCBI taxonomy): domain Eukaryota; kingdom Metazoa; phylum Arthropoda; class Arachnida; order Araneae; family Araneidae; genus Caerostris; species Caerostris darwini. Next base: position 74,108 of record BPLQ01007048.1, read on the forward strand.
AAATCAGATAATCGTTTATTCTGTGATGCGATCAACTACTAATGATTCCTGCAATGTTTCATTTTGCGTGTGAATGATTATTTCCAGTTTTTTTCATTATCGGCAATAATTTTTTTTTTTGTGTGTGTGTGTGTGTGTGCTGTGTGGAAAAAAGAGAAATTCAGTTTTAAATAAAAGGACAGACTATGGAACACGTGACAAAGCCCAATTAGAAAAATAAGTCAGATTAAATTTTAAAAAAATTAAATTCAATGATTTTTTTTTCAGTTATCACTCATTATGAACAGTTGAACATTATTATCATTATAGACCGCATAACTCGTGGCTCAGTAGCAACATATACTACTGTGTCTAAAAAGTAAGATCAGTTTTCAATTTCCAGGGCATATGGTATTTCAATTTTCTTTTTTAGGTTGTTGGCATTGTCCTTGACATCTGTGAGAAATTTGACGTCAAAATATTCATTAGTGTTTGAGTTACGCTGGGTTTTATGAGATGCTGAAACTGATTTCGGCGATTTTTGAAATGTCTGAATTAATTGAGCAAGAACTTACAAGAATGTTGCAGAAGGCATTCGGTGAGCATTCTTATATCGGAAAGAAATGTTTAGAAGTGGTAAAAACAGTTCAAAGAAGGCAGAGAACGCGTTGAAGACGACGCGCCCTCTGATCGACCACCAACCTTAACCGACGAAGCTCAAAAGCGTCCAAAAAATTAAAGATTTGGTACTTGCACACTGTCGATTTACAATTAGAGACCTTGCTGATGATGTTGGAATTTCAAAATTTCATTTTAAAACATGTTTTGGGTCACAAACGCGTCAAATCTTGATTGGTACCGAAAACACTGAATGCGTCAGCTCACACTGCATTCAATCTTCGTGACTTTTTTGCCAAAACTGAAACCCATATCGTTCCACAACCACCGTATTCACCTGATTTAGCATCGTGCTACTTCTGGCTATTCCCTAAACTCAAAAGACCACTCCGGGGACAACGTTTTGAGTCGATTGAAGAAACATTTCAAAAATTGCCGGAATCAGTTTTATCATCTCACAAAACCAAGCGTAACTCAAACACTAATGAATATTTCGACGTCAAATTTCACACAGATGTCAGGGTCGTCACACAAAATATACAAAAAACAGATATTAAATATATAAATAAGTGTACTTTAAAAAATTTTAAATTATATTTAAATCATTAAATTATATAGCGTTTCAATACTTCGATATACATTTCACGGAATTGGTTTTATCCAGAACGTATTTCTTTCTTTAAAGTAAGTACAATTTATTTAATATTTCGTCTATGATATAGATTTCTATTTCGTCTATGATATAGATTTCTATTTCGTCTATGATATAGATTTCTATTTCGTCGTATATAGTATTATGAAGAAGAAAAGGTAACTGCATGATAAACTATGAACCCTGAAATTAATTTAATTTATAATTACAATAAATATTCTTTCAATGATATTTTTAAATGTAATTTATATTGGTGGGTATACTGAAAGTAAAAAAAAATTTCTCATTAGTAGTAATTCCTTAGAAAATTATCTGGAAATATGACAAATGATTTTGGTATCTGCTTTTTTTCCTCAATCACAAGTAAATATTTTGTTTTTAAAGAATGCAAAGCATGATCAGTAAACTAGTTTTTATCATGCTTTTGTGACAGAACACATTACAGTGAGTAAATCGTGATTAATCTGAGAAAGTAATCTTACTTTACTGATGAAGGGCCGAGTAGTCTGTTGGATTGGGTTTAAAAAGTAAGAGAAACATTAGAAACTTGTCAAGCAATGATGTATTGAAAGACTCTGTATCTATACATAGGATGGGAACAATAAACCCGTCAGCTGGAAAGTCTTCACGGAGAGGTTTTCAGGACGAAGACTACTATCCTCCGATGCCCTGAGGGTGTTTATATATAAATATGAAAATAATATTCTATTCATATTGATAAAATTATATATATTAAAGTTCGCGGCGTTTTTCGCAATTGACAAAATCTAAAAGGCAATACTTAACCGAAAAGTTTCATGTCTGTGATAGGAATGAACTCGATAAATCATTAAGCTGGAGAGTTTTTCCATTATTATTTTTAAAATGTAATAATTAGGAAAGAAAAAACGAGGAAGGTAGAGTATTCTGGTCTGTGCTGTCGTCTTACTGTATGAAAATGTCTTAGCAGATTTGCAGGGGTATATTTGAGAGTTAGTTAATAAAATATGGTGACGAATAAATGAATGGCATAGACATTTATTGAAATAACAGTGTTACACACAATGGGATTATGGTTATTGAAGTAGGCTACATACAGTTTGCTGAGGTTTTGAGTCACTGATTTTGGTTTGGTTTGTCGCTCTACGGTCATCTTGTGCACACTTTAGGCTAAACAGACCGGGACCTACAGTTTAAAGTGGATTCCGAACCACTACGAACACCCGTGGCACCGCCGGGACTCGAACCCGAAACCTGTGGTACCGAGCGCTTGAGTCACTGAGGGTTTCGGTAAAGGTGTATCTGCCAAAATTAGTGGGTCTGTTGGTGGAAATACGTTCACTTCTTACTAACGTTATTCATCTGCATGTGAATTTTTGGATTCGTCTTAAGTGCATTCAACCTTCTTTAATATGTTTCCGCATATAAATTGACATTATAAAATTTCACATTTTTTTTTTTCAATTCACAATACATTTCGCAATTTCATTTCACATGTATTAATTTTATTTTCTCGAGGCTTTTATTGTAATATTTAGTTTGATCTCACTGATATCTTTCAAATGAATCTTTGATCACTCCTGTGTCACGTCTAGATGCCGAGATATAACAGCGGGAACTGAGTCAGCTGCGTCGGATTCTTAGCCAACTCCGCCTCTCTTCCCTACGACTCCCCCTGCTCCTATTAGAATCTTTCAATTGTTCTCTACACCAAATATAACTTCAGAATTATACATATTTACTATTATGTACTATAACTTCAAAACTATACATATTTTCCAAATTATGTATAGTTTTGAAGTTATTAATATTTCAAACTGGACCTGAAACTATGACGCTCCAATCTTGAATCGGAATAGAATCCTATTGGAATCGTTTTTTTTTTCTTTTCACACAGAAAAAAAAACTTTCTTACAAGGACCAATGAATACTTCTTCAAATCTTATCTTCCAACAAATACTTTAAATTTTGTTATTAATGCAAAGTTTTTCAGTTAGAATGATGTTAATATTTTATATGAAGTTACCGTAAAAGATTTCAGTCTTTCCAAACCAAGCATTTAGTGCGGGGGTGGCAACGCCTTGAGCATTTTTCCGGCCTGTGAAATTTATCACACTTTTAAAAAATATATTTATTTTGTAATGGCCAAGTAATGAAAACCAATGTATTCAAAAATACATTATGTGTGCATGCATATACTCAAAAATTAACTTTGATTTTAAAATAATATTCCTGTGAATATATAACAGATATTGATTGTTTTATTTTTGAGTTCGCAGAATAATTAAATTATATTCTGCAAATTCAAGATGCATGCACGCCTTGGAACATTTAATATAAAAGGTTCTATGTTTCACTTAAAGTGACCATCCCTAGATAATTGAGTATCTAGGGATGGTCACTGCTTTGATGTAAGATGATCACTTAATTTTTGAAATTTAAAATACATATTTATTTAGAAGATTAAATATAGTCTAACAATGAATAGTAAACATGTGGCATAAAAAATTAACCCTTTCAGTTCAATTTATACCTGTGAATCGTTTTTTTCTAAAATGAAACTGACCAAACACAAAACATGCTCAGACATGCCAACCAACCTCAAACATGACACCAACCTGCAATACCAATTATGATGTGCCAATACCCAAATTGAGATCAATTTGCAAAAGCTGAAACAGTGAAACAAATATTGCAGTAGTAAAATAAATATTTTTTAATGATTTCATTTTTTAGCGTTATATATTTCTATACAATGTGCGTTTAGTATCATTGTTTTTATATTATCTATGTTTACATGCAAGAATAAATAGCAATCACAATAATAATAACTCATTATGTTTGATTTTTCACTCCAAAAAAATGTCTATAGTGTGCCTAAATCTGATATGAGGATATATAATTTTAAATGTGGCCCGTGAAGTTATGATGCATTTCCAAAGAGGCCAGCAAGATTATTTGGATTGGCCACTCCCGATTTAGTGAATTAAAAAAATAGTATTGGTGCAATTTCAAAATTTATAGTATTCTATTGTATATAAAGAATATGTTTCATAATAATGGGTGCAATTTAAAAATATTTAAGAATAGAAAGTACTTTTTGAAATTTAAAATACATCTATATTTAGAAGATTAAATATTGTCCAACCATGAATGGCAAACATCAGGTTTAATGGCAGAATTGATTACTTGTTGGGGTGCTAATCATGATATACGCTGCAGAAAGCAAGTATAATAGTGTTGAATTTTTTTTTCACCAATATTTTCTTTTTATACAATGAAATCTAAAATTTTATTGATTAAAATTTTTTAATGCAATTAGAATCCCTTCTTACATTAATGTATTTTTTAAAAATTATGTAAATTCACACAATTAAAAACACTTATCAGATCAACCTTCTAAACAATATTTTCTCCATTACCATGCTTTGTTTTTAATCTATCTAACATGACTGCTTTCCAATTTTCCCCATGTTTATTGGTCAGACTATACATATCAAATTCAAATGAGATTTATTTTTATTCCCCACTTTTTTTTTTCTAATATAGTTCTGATGTTTTGTAAAAATCAACAAGCAGTTATTCTTAATGTATTTTTTTTTTCAATGACTGAACACATTTAATACTTTATCTAAAAATAAAAACTCTTGCTCTGTGATATTTTTTTACCAGAATATAAACATGATTTACTTAACCGAGACAGATAAGTTAGTTTTCGATTTAAATTGATTCTTGACTAATAAAATATCTATTTCTTTTAAAAATATTTGCTGCAATAATATTCTTTTTTTAAATTTATATAAATTCACACAATTAAAAACACTTATCAGATCAAAAAATAGAAAAGTTCCTTTATATATATATATATACCAAACTTTCTTGTAAAATTGCTGAAAAAATTTAAACAATGTACAATTAATATTATTATATATTAAAATATGTTGATCATATACATTGAAAGTTATACAAATGGATATTCATTTCGCCCTTTTTGAAGTAATCTTTAGTAAACACTTCAGCATTGCCATGTTTCGTTGCAAATTTTTTTAATAACTGCAGATATTAATTCCCACTTTTAAATGTTTTCTCTATTTAGTACAGATGTTTTTTCCATTTCAATTCCACCAAAGAACAATTAACTAAAACAGTGTTTTTCAATGTATGAAGTGAAATTTTTAATTTCACTTAGCAAAATATACACTTTAAAAAAATCATAATTAAATATATTATTTTATATTAATTTTCTCCTATCAAAATATAGCAATACAATTATTAAATCATATGTAAAAAATTATTAATATTATTTTAAATATAATTATATTATGCCCAAAATATTCAACTCTTTTGATATTTAGTAGTAAATATCCATAATTCTATTTGATGCCAAGTTTTTCACAACTTCAATATAAAATACTTTTAGAATCTTAAAAAAAAAAAAAAAAAACCCCTTTTGGTAAACATCAGTATAATTTTGTTTATTTTTTTATAAACATGAAAAACTACAAACAATAAGAATATAAATTTAATTACAAGGAGCAATATTATTTCGAAATATAAATTTTATTCTTCCTGCAAATAGTTAAAAACATATTTTTAACAAGTATGTAAGTTTTAGGTTATGCAAAAACCACAACAATCCAAGTTAATGTCAAACAAAAAAATGATATTGACAATATGACAGGATGAAAATACAACTAGAACACAATATTCAAAAGCTCAAATATGTGAGTTTTTTTTTATAGTTTTATTTACAGTATTCATAATAAATATAGTTCCTTAAAAACAATATTCTTTACAAACAAATTAGATTAAGAAAAATTATTTAGCTTAGTTTCTTGGCCTTTTGATAAATAGAATCAACAACTTTTTCAAGGCAATGAATTGTTTCCAACGCTGCTTCATAAGTCTTATCGCTGTCAGATGCTTCAAATATTATGAGAATTCCTTGACCTTGATCAAGAATTCCTGAAATAAGTATTTTAAAATGATTTTTATTGAATCACAATTTATACAAGACAAATAATAGTGGTAATTTTTTTAGATGAACAATTTTCATATGTATAAAATAAGTGAATGGACACTTTATCCTTTAAATTACGCATAAATATAAAATTTATCCCTTTTTTTCATTGGTTTCTTAAGGTATACTTAATTTTTCTGTAATTACTTTCAATCATTATAATTCAGGGGAAATATATATATATGTTTGTACTAAATTTCTATAATATTTATATAATAAATTTCTATAATATTTATATAATAAATTTCTATAATATTTATATAATAAATTTCTAAACATAAAATACTTTTAATTCATAGTTCTATAACATATCTGGCAAATTAATAGCTATTTTCTGTCAGAAAGCATTTATACTACATCTTATATTCTTAATTTAACAACTAAGAAGGATGAAAAACAGTCATAACAGATATAATATAATAGCATATACATGATTGACTCATAAAATGTAAGAACTAATGCATGTAAATTAAACAATCATGTCCTCTAGTTATTAATTAGATCCACAAATGAATATTTGTCAAAAATTCATCCTCCATTACAAAAATTACTATACTTCAACAATGAAATGATAATGATTTCTTTGAGGATATAATATTAATCCTTAATATTTAAATATATATTTAAATATTAAAATTCAAAGCATAATTATTCTTGAATTGCACATAACACTGAAATTTCAATTTATACAGCTGCTTAATTTATTGATATTTCAATTATTTTGAAGTAAATATATATTTATATTACTCCAAATAGAACTTTCATTTACATTTACATACTATATAATTTTTATCAATTAAGTTTGTTTATACACAAATATAACTTTAGCTAATTTAAAACATGAATATCAAATGAAATTTATTATTTTTTTAAAACAAAAATAACATTTTATCAAGTTTAATAAATATTATAAATATACATATAAAAACAATTTATCATGTTATATATATATATATATATATATACATAAATTTAATAATACAGAGACATTTTCATTCTTCTATTGTCATTTAAATTTTGGTTGCCAGTTTTAGGTGCATGCAAACTCTGTTTAACATTTTGTATATAAGTATTTATATAGGTCAAATAATTGTTAAAACAAAATGCATTACAATACATAATAATTTTATTATATTAGTATTAAAATAAAATTTGAATTTTTAATACATACCACTAAGTTTTTTATCCAATATCATTTGTGACATCTTTTTTTCAACAGTATGCTAAAGCAAAATATTAAAATTAGAAATTTTTAGTTTACAAAATTAATTCATATAATATATAAATTATGATTGGGAAAAAAAAACAAAAAAAAACTTACCAATGGCAATTCAATAACACCAGCAACATGTTGTAACTAAGAAAGATATGTAAAATAGAGAAAACATTACATACATATATTGAGATTTTAAACTTAATAAATAGATCATTCTATGCAAGCCAATCACTAGTAGTTCACATATAAAATTTAATTTTAAATTGCCTATATGTTTTTTTTTTCTTTTTCAAGAGCATTGCAGACATCTTTTATTAAATTTTTTTAGCTATCAATAATAGGGTGAAGGTGGAAAGCGAGTTGTAAGTAGTACCTACTACTGTAAATTATAAGAAATTGTACAGTAATAATTAAAATCTTATATAAGCAACTCAAAAAAAGATATCGATATAAAATATCCAAGAAAAAAATAACTTGTGCTTTATTTTTTGGATTTAAAATATTAATGATAATCTCACAAGATTCTTTCATTAAAAGAAAATTTTTGATTATAAAAGTAAAGAAAAATAAATTTGAAATATTAAATAATTAACAAATTTGCTCACCTGAACCTTAGAATAAGGCTCAATAATCCTACAAAGATTCTTTTCTAACATAGTGTCATATAATGCATCTAAATGAGCTCTAATAATAGGATCCTCAATCAATTGTGGCTTATACTTTTTCAGTGCCTATAAAAAAATTACAATTTACTCATTATAAACTTTTTTTTAAAATTAATGAATATATTATTTGTACACACATGCATACACCAATAAACTTAATAACCTTATTTACAACACTTTTAATATTCTTAGGTTCAACAAATACTTTGGTATTATGAATTTATCTCGTTCTGAGCAAAAATGACTAGAATTAATCAAGGTAATTTAAATGTATAAAAACAGAAAATGCATATTTAAAGAAATATTTTAATAACAAGAAACTCTTCACACATTAATTTTTTAAAATATAATTTATTTAATAATTCAGAGTTCAAATAGATAATAAAAGAATTAAGAAAAAAAAATATATATCAGGGTAAATGGGAAATATTTCTTTTGTATCACATTATTTTGATAAGGTTACAAATTTAAGAAATGTATTTAAAATAATATATATTGTGAAATACTTCATAACAAATATAACATTACGTGTTAAGAGTATATTTATAGAAAAATAATTCCCATGACAATCTTGCAAAAACTTACTTCTTGAAAATCAGCAAGAGACCTTTTTGAACTAGCAGCAGCAATTGTTTTCATTGCATCTACATCTATTCCAGCATATTTTAATGCTAATCTACCCATAGTGAGTGAGACAACATCACCAGATCTACAAATTTAGAAAATAAACAATTTATACAATTTTAATAAAACTTTCAAAGATCTAAAAATGTTTAATAATTTATTTAATCAAAAATAGGTATTATTTTTATTCCAAATGAAACTAGAATGATTATTCATTCATAGATTATAACATTAAATCACACACATTATCAATAAATATTTAAGAAGTAAAACATTTTTATTAAATTAAAAATTTTCCCCCTCTCTTTAATTGTAATAACAACATACAAAATACTTTTGAAATATATAATATGACAAACAGCCTGCTATATTTCTTTAAGAAATCCTTAGAATCAAACAATCCTATTACTGAAATTCAAAACTAAGTTTAAGAATTTTTGGTTAATAAAAGTAACTTTATAATTGGGGATATTATTCAAGAAAATTTATTAATTTAAAAATAATAAGTCCCCACAAATATTCTAAGAAAAATGAAGTTTATTAAAGAAGGTAAAATATTAAAAAGCACCCAGCCTAAGTGTGAATAGATGAAAAAAATTAGAAAATTAAATATATTTCATTTCAGTTACATTTTTTAAACAAACAATTGCATATAAGATATGTTTTATAACACCATCTTTTAAATACTTACTCTCCTAACATAATTTTTGACAGCAACATATATTTTAAAGCTACAACTGCTTTTGGATCTTCAACAGATTCATAGCCTTCAAATGCTTCAAAGAAGTAGGAGAATGCAGTTTTAAAGTCCTTTCTCATCTGCAGCATGTAAAATTCCTGATTGCATATCTAAGGCAGCTTGAAGTTTTGGAGGGCAATAAATGCCATTTGCTGTTGTCCTAGCAGCAGTCAAAGCAGCTCTATACAAGAAAAAATACATCAATACATTATTTATAAATTATTATATCAAATTTAATTTAACATGAATGCATTTCACATAATCCAATTATAATCAATGAAAATGTTTACCTTGCTCGTGGAAAGTTAGTCAAAGAGTGATACACTTTACTTTCTAACAGTTGAACTTCTACCAACAGATTCTTATCATCTAATTTTTTTAATTCCTTTAATAAAGTACTTCCTAAAAAATATACATAAAAAATACAAAATTAGGAAATATTATGCGACAGTTATTAAAATACAATGAAAGAAACTATCATACATGATAACTTTTTCATGAAGTGCTCTCTTCAGAAATAATAAATCTTCAATTTTCATCACCTAACTATCTTACATTTAAATAGAGTGCAAATAAAGTGTTTTATTAATATACACATAACTTGTTTATTATAAATGAACTCCAACCGCTTGATGGGTGGATTTTAAAGATGTTTCAAATTAAAAACTATGTCATTTTTTCATAGCAATAATAAACTTCGAAGCAGAAACAAATAGTGTTTAAATATCCTTGAAATAGCCTATCACAATTAACAATATTCTGTGAAGAACAACCAAGGGGAAACTGGAAAGGCCTGATCTTTATTTTCAGCATGAATACGTACTGGAAAGGCAGGGTCAACCTCTGGATTTTACAAGTTTTATGCAAGGGGTGTTAGAAAAGTTACCCAAATTTGCCAAAAATAACCTTTGCATCTTGCTATCTATTTTTTAATATAACAAGAGGGTAAAAAAAAATCCTCATGTTTACAAATTTGATTCTACCATAAGAAAAGTGCCTATTTAGCAAAGAATTTAAAGACAAGGTTATGTCACTGGCTATGTAATTCAATAGGCAGCCCCCATAAAACAGGGAAACACAGTTAATTAATTATAATGAATAAGTACATATAATTCATATAATTTTTAATATACACAAAAACAAAAAAATTTTCAAATGATGGACTACATTAAAATAAAATTGCCTACACATTAAGAATAATTAAGTATAAATCACAAATAGCAGAAATGCATTTGTATAATTTTTCATATAAATTTTTTGATGATATTTGTACTAAAAGAAAGAATTTACATTTATTGGTTTTAAAATATTAAATGCACTAAAAAGTTTGTTTACTGAAATAAATAAAATACAATCTAAAAATTTTAAAGAGTATGTACCCGCAAAAATGTCTTAAAGCAACACAAATTCAGATTCTTAATGAAAATAAAAGTCAGTGTATAGTAAAAACACTGTATGATATAAATGTCAAGAAACTGATAATTTTTCTTTTTATTAGTCAACAATATAAATATAGGTTTCAAAATCAAAATTTACATTTTTGTAATAAAAAAAGGAACATACCTAAACTTAAGGCTTCTGTGAATTTCCCTGTGTCATAATATAAAGAAATAAGTCTAGCCTAAATAAGACGAAAAAAAACATTAATATGAAACAAATAAAATGCTGATTCAATCTTTAATGCTTTTTTACTATTTCTCTATACAAAATACAAATTTATATTAAAAAAATCCTATTGCTATAATAGTAAATGCGATTATTACTCACTTCTAAAGCTTGCCTTAAATAATTTCTTTTTTCTTGCTTGGCCCATTCGATACATTCAAGGCACATTTCAACCTGAAAGAATATTTCGACATTATAATTTATTAACGTTGACTTATTTAAAAAAATCGTTTCCTTTGAAATACATTATTCTCATACATATTAAGATAAATTACCTCTAAGCCAGTAGATGCTTCCATGTCTAAGAATAAATCAACTAATGTCCTTACAAGTTTTGTGGCTTTTGCCTTGCTGACTAATCCAAGAAAAGGTCTTGTCACTTTGATTAATCCGGCCAATTCTAAAGAGTAAAAATTAATTTATATATACATACGTATAAAAAAAAAGGACTTTTCGAAACAAATTTTTTATGTGAACTAAAAACACCAAAATTAGACAAACCTTTTGCTTTTCCAGACTCGGCAAGTACTTTGGCAAGGTCCAGAAGACTTTGCTCTTTAACACGGATAATTTCTTCATCTGGTTGAACATCTTTAGGGAAAACTAAGAATGGAAAATAAGTTCATATTGAGTACACCAAGAAAAAAATATATCAATGAATGTATAATATTAACAAACCCTAAAATAAAAATAAACGCAAACTATAAATATAAGGACTTAAAATTAAAATAATTGTCAAATCAATTTATAAATTACAGTGATTCACATAAATATATTTTCAGTGTGAATGACAGGAAACAACTCGGAACAAAAATTACTTTAAATAAATTCTAATTTTAATACTTTATTGAATTTATTTTAACTTTTTTCATAATTTATATACATTGGTGTTCAAAATGAAGAGAAGTTAAAATTTTTGATTTTCTCAAAAATGAAAATCTCTAGCATCATATATGTATGCATATACATGAGTGTAAGTGATGCAAGTACAGGGTGGCTACAGAAATTGTAAAAGATTTTCCTGTCTAAACCTACAACATTTCCCTGCCTTACGGCTACTAATTATATTAGTTTCCTGGCTTTTTTCCTACTCAGAATCAGTGCATGTGCCCAATATATGTTATTAAAAACACTTTTACTAATTTAACATGAAAAAAATATGTACTTTTATTAAATTTAATTAAAAAAAACAGAATAAACACCCGAAAAAAATCTATTAAAACAATATATTAACAGTAACCCCCAGAATTATAACAAGATAACTGCTTTTAAAATAAATACAGATAAATTATTTCATTTAAGCTATTCTTAAGAGGGACTTTTAAAGTTTTTAAAAAATAAAATGTCATGAAATGGCGAACGACAATTTTCTCCGAATGTGTTTTTTACAATGCCATTAAATTTTGTTTCCTCCCCTTTACATACACATATAATGGAAGCCCAATTGAAGAACAGAATCAGTAATCAACACACAAATATAGTTATTGTATGAAATCAATGCATATGCTAAAGGATACTTAATCAAATAATTTAGCCATAATATATTTAAAAAAAAATATATATAAATAATAATTCATTAGACATTTTCAGTAATTAAATACATAAATAACAAATACCAATCAATGTAAATGCTTAAGGATTGTGAAATTGGGTTCAAGGATCAATTAATTACCCAGTCCTACTCACTAATAATTACTGTCTCAACACTTTTTTTCTCCTTGTCTTCAAATTAAATATATTGATTGATGCATATTCTTATTTATAAAGTAAGAAAGAAATGGTACTTCGTCGAATTACTAAATAATAGGAAAGGCAAGTGATCAAAATAATTCTCAATGTTAATGGATATCATTAATATACAATAAGAGATTAAGTTATTACTAAACTAATTATTTTTGAGGAACTATTAAAAAATTTATAAAAAAGGAATACAGAAAATTAATTAAAACAATGAACGAGCAAAGTTTAAATAAGAAGTAATGAATATTTATTTTAGTAATACTTATTATTTATTTTCATAAGTTAGTTAATAAGTAGAATAAACGGAAAAACAGTGAAAACGAAACTAAATCGATGAAATGACAGATCAGAACCGTTTAAAGTTTTAAAATAAATTATTGATAAAAACAATCAATGGAAAATATTATGGAAATATTCTTCCTTCTCTAATATTTTAAGTTAGCAAAAATTAGAGTAATTAATTAAAAAATTAAGAAGTCTTTTATGATAAAAGAGTCATGATGACTTGCTATTTATAACACAAAGGGTAGCAAATGAACACAGCACATTTAGAATTGAATAATAAATGGTTGGGCGCAAGATAAAGCATACAAATAAAATATAACACGCAGATGATTTTTACTTACCAAATTGTTTGACGATGTCAACATTAAAGTTTTCTTTTTGAGCAAGAACATCACGACCATTTAACACTGCTGCTGCGGCTGCCATTTTTTTCGACATCAACAAGAGTTTAAGTTGCCAACTTGGAGTTACACATTTCTACAAATTCGCTGACAAATCCTGTCATTCTTACGAACTTCAATTTTAGCTTACGTAATCCTCTTGCTGCTTCGATGAATTTCTGTCGCACTGCAACTAAAAAGCATTTATCAAAAGTTTAAACTAATTATAAAAATATACTTATAAGAGTAAAGGAGAAAAATTATCTCCTTAAAAACTATTATTTTTAATTCTATAAATATTATTCTTTAAATTTTATTCATTTGAATCAATTTTGATATGTGAATCATAACTGATAAATTTTTCCTTAAATGGACTGAAAGTTTTACTTCCGTGAATGTGTTTATTTATTTTGTTCAATTGTATTAATATTACATCACATTTGTATCTAATTATAAAACTAATAAAAAGAAAAATTTTATCTTTCTAATTTAAAAATTGTAAAATATTTTAATGGCAAATTGAAAGTTTTGATTGTACAATAAATAGATTGGTGATTAAGGATTTCTGATTAATAATTTTTTATTCTTTCTATACTGATAGAAAATAACATAAGAAATTGTACAATTACTTAAAGGGTTCTCTGTAATAGACTTATTTTCAAGGAATTAATTATAAAATTTTCAGGGCTAAAATTTCTGAACTAGTCCGGATTAAATTATAAGAAAAAATCAATTAACTTTTACTAAACTAAACAATAATTCTTCAAATTATCTTTAAATGAAGGATTCAGTAAAAATCTATAACAGGAACAGTATCAAAAGAGAGATTTAAAGAAAAAAAAATCAATGCTGCGAAATCAGAAATTGGGATATTGATATGTATCAACCTAAAATGAAAGAAATAAACTGAAAATACAGCATCTTCTTATTTTATTGCCTGTTGAAAATATTCATTATCTTGCAAACAGCAATTACGAAAAATTCTTTTATATTTCTTTCTTTCTAAAATTATTTGAAAGCACAATAAAAGAAAATGCCATTCAGTATTAGCAAACATTCTGATAAAGCATATATATTTGGATAAAGTGACTTATCGGATTAAATTTCTCTTACATTATAATTTCAAATGAAATTTTAGTTTTTAAGAATTTTGTAATATATCTTAAAATGTAAAATCAAAATTTCCAGTGAAAATTGATAAAACTTAGCAAGCCTATTAGAATTTTATTGAAATGAATAAATAATAATTAAAAAAAAAAAAAAAAAAATGGAGGAGAAAACCTCTTAGTAAGTAATTAAATGAGAATCTGAAGTTACATTCAAATTATGTCTCGCAATTTTTTTTTTATAAATGGCCTATAAAATGTATAAATGCAATTTTTTTTTTGTAATTTGTTTGCTTTGATAAAAGTTTTTCAGTAAACATTGATTTCAAAAAGTTTTTAAATGAACAATATATAATATTGTCAATGAATAATAAAGAATATGTACAAATGTGTGGCTCATAATTTTGAAAAATTTACACAATAAAAATAAAAATAATCGTATAAGTTTATTCAAAATATTTAATCACTTCAGAATGTTTTATTCAATATTAAAAAAAATTTTCTTCTCAAAAACCAGTAATTAAAGCAATTTTAGAAATTTTTTAAATATAAGATAATTTTTATAAATCATGGGAACACAATCAACAATTTCCTTTCCTTGATTGCATCAATTAAATTAGGCAAAATCATTAACATACTATTTTTTAAATATTTTGGTTAGTGTAAAATTTAAAAAGAACTATCCCTTTTTAAAAATGTGAACCAAATAAGATATAAATCATGAAACTATTTAAAGATATTTCTTCAATTATATTCTGCAAGTTTAAATAATATATTTTTATCCATGCGTCGCACTTTTCCATTATAAACAGAAGAAATGATAGTGATACAACTCTATTAAATCTTAGTATTAGGTTAAGCGTTTTGCAGAGAATTTGCGATTATACACTTGTAAATAGAAATATTAATATTAGAATTCATTGAAATTCAAGACAGAAATTCAGTCGCACTAAACTCTAAAAACGTCATTTAAAGTGATATACCTCGCGTTTGCGAGACACATGGGATAAAACTAGAAAATCTCTTAGAAGGCAACCTGACTGTTGATGCGAGAAGTTTTAATCAGAAGAAGAATCAGAATGCAAGATGTTTTTTTCTGTCAATTGCCAACGAGGCGTGTCGCTTCAAAAAGTAGTGATCATAAGAGTGGCTGCAAGCCGATCTAAATCTGAGGCCTTCTGTAGGCTAACTGAGTCGGTTACAAGTGGGCTTGGCAAGTCTGTCTTGTTGGCTATTCATAGCCTAAAAAAACTGATTCAAATGTCAGCAAACTATGAAATTCGATCCTACTTGTGATGTATATGTCACGAAAAGCTCTAAAAACCTCATTATGTAAAACGCTGAGTACTACCTAGGTGCCAATAATAATAATCTAAATTAAAACTCTCTTCTTATAAAGAACACTTCAGTTTCAAGGAAAAGACAACTATGCTAACAGTTACCTTCCCTTGAGTAATTACATAAAAGGATATGGCGAATGAACTGTTCTAAATATTCACTCCTATATAATATTCCTTATTAAAAATCTCCTTGCATTTGTTTCAAAGTGTAATTATCAAATTTTTAAATGTTTTAATCAGAAAACTATTCACAGCTCTTATACATCATGTATATTTATAAGATTGTATTTCAACAGTTTGACAGATTACCTTTTTTTAAACAATTTAGCTATACTTTTTTTTGAATTGTCTGATTTTGAAATTAACAAAGTCTTTAACGACTTTCATTTATTTAAATTATTTAAGTAATTTAAATTCTGAAAACAAATGATTTTTTAGAGTCTATATTTAGGTGCCAATTAAAATAATAAAAATTTAAAAGCTCATAAGTGTTTAAATAGTCGGAAAAGGAAACACACTTTTATGGATGTTTTCCAGGAATGGAACCCTATGAGCAATGGAATAGATAGTTGACTTAAAAAAATAATTTAAGTAATAATTAATTATATTAATTAATAATTTGAAATAATTAAAAATTAAAATTTAAATAATTTTAATTAATAATTTTTCACTTAATTAAAATTATAATTAATAAATTTATAACTTTAATTAATGAAGTTATTTTAATTTATAATTTTTAAATTATTAATTAAACTAACATTAATAATTTAAAATAATTAAAATGACTTTTTAAATTAGAATAAAATTTTAATTCGTTAAGGTACAATCAGGCATAACTCTGATATTTTTTTTTTTTCCCAAAACAAGCAAAAACAAAAACAACAACAACAACAACAAAAAAAAGTTATGAGTTTCAAAAAACATTTTGTTTCCATTTTGAACAGAAATCTAAGAATTGAAACTTTTTCTAAATGTTTTTTTTAATGCATTTTTTTTAAACAGATACTTAAAAAAAAAATAAAACTTGATTTTTTAATACGTAAACTTCGTAATAAAATTTTTTTTTTGCAAAAATTGAGTGCAATTAAACACATCAAATAACTATAGTCATCATGTTCAACCTGAGAAAGTTGTTCAATTCCTTAATTTATGAGTGATATTGATACACTATATGATATAGAAATAAATCCCACAAAATATATAATGATACTAGGAATATAATAATAATTTCTTAAGTAATTCCAGTTAAAGATAAAAAAGCAATGACGCCAATTCAATTTAGTAATGCTTTTTCTGATTATGATGAAAAAAAAATTGAAGATCGTTGATATTTTTAATGGTACTTGTTTGAATATAAAGGAAAAAAAATCATGCCATTTTAATACGTTTGATAGTACAAATGAAAATGTGCCTATTATATGTACTGAAAATTCATTCGTGTATCCAATTTTTGTTACAGGCATTATTTATGATGGAAATTTCGGTTTAATTAAACTTTTTGTGTAAATCAATACAGATGGCAGCACTATTTTTAAAACTTTCAAAATTGTATGATAATTTTTTTAGATATGAATTAAAACTATTTCGATCGAGGTATTAAATGCGGCTAGAACTATTTAATCTGGTATTTAAAAAAAAAATTCCTTACTATTTATTTTATTGTATCGGGACAATTAAATCAGGAGGATATATTTAATGTTTTCAAATAACTAGTATTTGTTCATTGTAAAAAAAAAAAAAAAAAAAGAAAAAAGAATCATTATTATAAACTTCATTATAATCATCCTTATTATAGTGAAATATAAAATATTACAGCAAAGCACAACATTATTAATGCTTTTTCTAGTTTTGTATTGTAATTTTTTGTACAAAAATTGTAATTATTATTATTTTTTGAAATTATTAAGTTTTTAAAATGATAAAGTAAATAATTTATATACAATATATGTTTTATGATTTATGTCAACTATATATATATACACTCAAGAGCCAAAACATTATGACCACCTGTCAATAACGAGTTGGCCCACCTTTGGCGCGCAACACAGCTTCAACCCGCCCTGGCATGGATTAATACCACCACTTAATACCAGTTAAATACCACTTCCACCTGATCACGTGCCTTCCACGTCATCCCGGCGTGTTCATTGCAAAATGTAGGGTTGGTCATACTATTTTGGCTCTTGAGTGTATATATACATATATATATTATACATTATGTATATATATATATACACTCATGACCATAAATTAAGGATAATTCAGAATCCCACAGAAATAGAACTCTAAAATAAAAATTTCACCTATAGAATTATCATACACATCTTGAAGAAGAATATGCAAATTACAGGAAACCACCAGATGGCGCGGATAGTACGTCACAATGACGAGAGTGTAAGAGAGGGGTATATAAGGAAGATAGCAAAGAAGTAAAATTGTTCACAAGCGCTTTAAAAGCCTTTCAATGCAATAACCGCATAGTTATGGCACAAAGAAAGCATTTGGATGATTTTTTACGTGGTAGAATTATCGGACGACTGGAATGGGGACGTACCCAGCTGGAAGTATCCGAGGAACTTGGAATCTCCCAGAGTGTCATCTCCAGGCTTTGGCAACGATTCCAAGATGATGGTAATGTGAGTTGATGTTACAGCACAGGTCGCCCCCGAGTTACAACGCCGAATGAGGACCGGTATTTAGCAGTTACTGCCAAAAGAAACAGACGGAGCACAGCATCAGACCTGTTTCGTCAGCTCTCTTCAGCTACCGGTACGACAGTTTCAAGGCAGACCATGTACAGACACTTAGGGTACATTGGTCTATATGCTCGTAGGCCTGTCAGGTGTGTTCCACTTACCGCAACTCACTGTCGCCTGCGATTAGCCTGGAGTAGAGAGCATGCATTGTGGACACCGCAACAGTGGTCTGGTGTGATGTTTTCCGACGAGTCCAGGTTTAGTTTGCAGTCTGATTCTCGCCGGACTTTCATACAGGAGAGCGCCAGGTACCCGTTACCCCCAAGAGAACACCATTGAACGACACCGTTACGGTGGTGCAGGATGGTTCGTTTGGGGAGGAATTGTTCTTGGTTCCAGAACTGACCTGCATGTTCAGAGTGTAACGATGACAGGCCACATCTATCGGGATGCCATTCTGGAGCAACGTGTACGCTTGTTTCGGGGCGCCATGGGTGCTGAATTTCTGTTTATGGATGACAACGCCCGTCCTCACCGTGCAAACATTGTAGACGAATGCCTTCAATTGGAGGATATCACCCGTATGGATTGGCCAGCATACTCTCCGGACTTGAATCCAATATAGCATGTGTGGGATATGCTTGGCCGACGAATTGCAGCCCATCAACCCCCTCCCACCTGTCAACCGGAACTTCGGAGGGCATTGCTTGATGAGTGGTGTAATATTCCCCAAGATCAGATTGATAATTTGATACTCAGCATGCCTAGGCGTTGTAAGGCCTGTATTGCATCGTCCGGGAGACATACTCCATATTAACCATCATACTAGCCATGTTAAACTGTTTTTTTGTAAATAGGTCTTTTTTGAAATTTGGTCCAGGGAGTAAAAATCGCAATTTTTATTAATTATGTCAAACATATAGCATCTTTTTTGCTCTTTACCTTTTGTTCAATAAATAGACTTTACAAATAAGTCACATTTGTTTTGCTTCTGTCTCTTTCTTTGCCTGAACTTCATTTTCCTTAATTTATGGACATGAGTGTATATAGACCTCGTATTTCATCAATGTAGGCCTCGTTTAATATAAATCTATCGAGGGGTGACGATGACGATATGGAGGACATTGTGATCTGGGAAAAATTTAAAGGGTAATTGTTCCACTTGTTCATGTTTTATGAAAGGAAACCCAGAAGTCAGACTGCTTGTTGATGAGAAATACTTTTTTTATGCTTATCCAATCGCCTTGAAGTGTCCTCTATTCTAAAAGCAACCACTGCAGGTATACACAAACACAAATATGCGCAATTTTGCACGAGAGCTGCTCATTTTGTGAAAGGGCCGCTAGTCAGGTATATTACTTTTTAAAACATATAGATTATTCTTATTGATTAATGGAAATAAAATTATCAATTTCTGAATGATACTAATGAATTGTGCCTGATGGGAGAAGAGGGTTAACTGCAAAGGGACTTGTTAAGCATTTGTCTGTCACATGGAAGAAAACCCTAAAAACTCCCTTTCCTAAATAGTCCAAATTTATAATGCGATAAGCTCTCACGTTCTCATAATATTTCTTTCTGAAAATAGCCATGACAACGCCTATCAACCGTGCATTTTAACTTTCTTGTTTTTTTCTTGCACGCTAACCTGCAGTTGTTTACACTGGAAAGAAATGAATTGACTGTGTTGAAATTTTATATAGATGTGTGTATGCAATATATATATACTGGTGCTTAAAATTAAGAGAATTTGCATGTTTTGCCGATTTTCTCAAAAAGTATTAAACGAAAGGTAAGATTAATATTTCCACACAATTTTGTAAATCTCTAGTGTCGACTAAGCAGGCGTATACATGCTTGTGGATGATATAGAGGAACAAGGCTTAGAAGTGCTCGTAGTAATTTGTGCTTTTCATTCGCTCATACCTCGACTAATTTCGTGGTGTTTTTCTGCAATCGGAGAAATTTAAAAATATAACGTGTAGGTTGGGCAAAAAGATTATAATTGGGTGTGATTGGGTTAAGATTCTTGAGGCACACGTTGGAGAACCTACGGCTTTATTTAGAATTAGAAACACACAATATTTTACAATTAGAGACACACAATATTTAGCACATTTAAAGACAGATTCGTGGAAGGACTCCACTTCTAAGCCGAAAACCCGAAATTCCGCTACGCGCAGGGTGGGCGAAATATATTTCCTCTTGGGGTGAGAGACTATAAACTAAACGTTTTTTTGCGGGAGTGCAGGTAGTTCTGTACTTTCTTTCTGGGGAGAGTCTTGAGGTCTTTTGACAATTTCTCCTGAACGCCACAGGGGGTGCTCTTGCCAGTGAGTGGGAAAAGCACGGTTACAAAAGTAAATATTTAAAGTAAGCAACAATGATAGTTTGAAATATGTAATATGAAATAGCGAATCGTGAGGAGACTGGAAGCAAGGAAGTCTCCAGTTCTGTTTGCTAATGGCTGAAATATGACTCTCAGCTCGTCGTGCTATCTTAGGAAAACAGTTCAAAGATACTGAATCCGTAGAGAGAAAGCTTGGGGCAATTCCAAGTCGTCCAAGAGCACGACAGCCATTGAAAATCGAGATTTTTTCATTACAAAGAAATGTAACAGAAGCTGAATTGCTTCTCAGTTCTCTCGTGACTTCCATGCTAACACAGAAATTTCAGTTTCATGATTCTCATCTGGTCGACGAATTTCTGGAAAATGTAGATATTAGTCGGGTGTTGGCCAGCCAAATCTGCGACTTAAACCAAATCCAATCCGTCTTGCACCTTCGAGAACCATCCATTGATTGAAAACAGCGTTGCTGGAGGATTCGAACCGACTTCTTTTGGCTTATAAACTACCTGATTTCGAGTATGAATTCACATTGCGAAAGCTTTAAAATAGACATATTCGTATCTACTATTTTTGTATTTGATATTGTAAGCTCTGTTTTTGAATTTTTGATGTTCAGGTGTCTTACTAATCATCATGTGTGGGCGTGTGTGTGTGTGTGTCATAAATGCTTTTTTTTGTGTACTCGTAAATCAACCTTTATCCACATCTAATTTCAACAAAATCTATTGATCAGTTCTGCAGATAATCGATTAAAAGTGAAAATTCTCTTAATTTTGAACAACAACAATATATTGCATTTCTATAATATTAAAAATGATACATTTTAATAATTTTAGACAATTTCATTGGCAGGATGTGATGCAACTAGTGCTGTTTTAAGGGTAACACTAACTCATGTTGATTTTATAAATTCTGATAATTAAAATTTTTTTAAGTAAGTAATTCAATAGATTACAGTTTATTTTGCTAAGCGATTTAAAATTCTAAAGTTAAAATTCTAGTTCAGTTGAAAATCAATAAAATACCTAGAATTTAATTTGCATGATAGGATTACAATTCTAAGTAAATAATAAACAATTGTTTATTTAGTCGGAATTTTATTTGATAAAAAATGTAATTGAAGGATTTAATACTTTTTCAAATTCAATTTAAATGTTTTTTGCTGATCTTGCTGTAAAAAAATTTTCTTTTTTCCTTTGTATTTAAACTGTAAAGTTTTTAAGATATGAGAAAATTAGCTTTTAAGAAAAAAAAATAATACAATTGAAAAAAACAAAACAAATTAAAAAATTCTATTTATTTAATCGTTTTCTGAAGTATTGGTTATTTGATTTTTTGATAAAAATTCAAATTGATAAAAGGGGGAAAAAAAAAATCAATAATTGGAGAATTCTTATGATTGGATTTTTTTTTTGGATTGAAAAAAAAAATATATTTTATTTTATTTAGTATAAAATATATCGAAAGAAAAAAAAAAAAAAAATGAAGGAAGAAAAACACTTAATTCCAAAGCACTTAAATTCAAATATTCGATTAGAATTTAAAAACAAGTTCATTTTTTTCCATCGAGCTTAGCTACATTTTGTTTTCGATTATTTGTTTCTTAAGTGAAATGGGTTTACTCGTATTTGCTGAATTTTACAAATTGCCTCGACTACTAATATTTTTTATGCCTTACTAAAAAATTAATTGTAAAAATTAGAAGAACGCAATTAGGCTAATTAGGAGTAGAATATTAACTAAGATAATTATACATTTTTTATTTTAGAATGGCCAAAATGGTTTTAAACCATATTTATGATATTTACTAATAATAAAAGACAAAAAGTATTAAAATAAAGAACAATTACTCTATTGTTATTAATATTTTCAAATGTTACAATATTTAACATAAAAAAAAATGTACTTTTAGAAGTAGGTTTCTTTTAATAATATTATCTTTTAGTATGTAAAAGACATGATTTGTGATATTTATGTTGCACGGCTTTGATTAAAAATTTGAGTTGCCCCTTAAAAGTTCAAATATTTTTTTTTCAAAATATTATCATTAATTATGAATAACAATTAATCAGGGTTTTATTATTTGATGGAATTTCTTTTGGTCTTTATGGTAGCATAAACCTTTTTGGTTACGTTAAATAATAATTTACGACACTACCGCTTTTATACCATTCTATATTTCTTGAAGATAGTTTTTAGCGTTTGATAGTTAGATGTTGATGTATGATGTTGCAACAAAAGTTTTAATAAATGTTTGGTTTGGTTAGTCTGGAAACTATGGTGACTGATTTAAAATATCAATGCTGTCCTCCAGAATTGACATCATTAAAGGCAATACATGGCATGGGAAGTTGTACATGGGCGTATACATGGCAAGTTGTATTATAGATATGCAATTTAAGGCCATCTATGTTAATGCTCTTTTATATGGAAAATGCTAATCATCCCGCATTTTGTGGTACTTTGTATTATAGAAGCCATTGTAACTCACTCTCTTACGAAGGCTGATGATAACAAACTGGTGATTAAATATGTAAAGTATGCTCTAAATATAGGTATCTGTTACCGTGAAAAGAATTTACTGGTAATGTTATTCAAATTTATAGGAACTGAATTTTTTTTTTTTTTTTTATGCTTCTTTTATTTTTACTTCGGAGTTTATGATGATAAAAATAATAATAGCTAAAAATGATATAAATAATAATTATAATATCTTTTAAATAAATAATAATGAATAATAATAATAATAATAATTATTATTATTATTAATAATAGCTTTTAAAGAGAATTATGTAGTCATCTTAATAAGATTTTAATGCTTTTTTAAGTCTTATAATGAGATGAAGTAATTTCTATAATTTGCACTTATGCAGTATTTCCGGCACTGAGTAGAAAATAATAAACTGTATTTTAAGTAAGTTTAAATAAAGGATTTTTTTTAATGTGTATAATTAAACATTTACAATAAAATTTTTTATTCATTTAAAACATAATTTGATAAAAAGATTTTCACAAATCTCTAAAAATGGACTTAAAAATATGAAAAGATTGAAATTTGGATCTCATATTATAATTTATTTATTTGCTATTAGAATGTCTCTCAAAATAATCTGTTTTAAAAAAAATATTCTATTTAAAAAGTATACATAAGTCAGTAAAATATGAAATAGAAAATTTAATAATGCTATAAATACAATCTATTATATATTTCTGTTCAGACATCACTACAAGGTTAAGTGTGGAACTTTTAATATTGGAAGACATTCCCATTTAAGCTTGAACACATGCTCAAATAACTCATGCCTAACATTCGTAATGTGAGACCTAAATATGGAAAAATACTAGGGATCTAGCTTTATCAAGAGTCCAATAAGTTCAATAATATTAAAAACGAATTATAGATTTTCCGTTAACCGGGCGGAGTAACTTAAAAATGTCTGGTTGTCTGAAACAGTGTCATGAACAACGGTATTAGAAAAAGCCTCAAGAATTAAGTAGATGTTGCGAAATATTTTAGAATATAATACTAGGCAAACAGCTAAACCATTAATCACCGAAAAGAAAACTTCAAATAAATACTCTGGTAACAAAGCTAAATCAAACTCAAAAGCAATAGTGTGTCAGGAAGAAAGAGATTTTGGTCTATCTCTCTCTTTATATATATATATATATATATTGTATATACATACATATATGTATATACACTCAAGAGCCAAAACATTATGACCACCTGTCACCTTTCACTTACTTCTATGTGTGTTCCCATCACACACAGAAATAAGTGAAAGAATGATTCTTCAGACTCTCCAGCAGCAGTTAAATACCACTTCCACCTGATCACGTGCCTTCCACGTCATCCAGGCGAGTTCATTGCAAAATGTAGGGGTGCTCATAATGTTTCTGCTCTTGAGTGTATGTATATATATATTTGTAGTAGTTGTTGTTTTGTAATAGGAACCAGATGAATTTTTCAGGAAATTAAAAACTTAGTTTATTAATGTAGGATTTGCTTGACTGCTAATCAGCAGATGTCAACACTGGGAGGTTATGTGTGTCGATGGAGAGTTTACCAACGCGTGGGAGAATTGTACTCTAAACTTAACACTTTGGAAAAGGGACAGGACGAGCAGAGAGCAAGGTTAGCTGAGGACAACTGCAGACGGTTGCATGATGCGATTAGGAGAATGAAAATGGCAATACATGTTTTGTTTAATCCAGAATTATTAATGATGTTAAATTTTATTGTAAATATAGTTGTGTGTATTAAGTGTGCTAAAAAAAAAAGGAACATCCTGTCCATTTTTCTTTGTGTGTTTTAAACACCTAGACACCTGTCAACGCACGACATTCCCCACACCCTAAATTAATAATGATAATTAAGGTATTTAAGGGTTGGAAACCGGATTGAAAGCAGTTAGAAGTGGCTGTTACTAGAAAACACGGAAATAAGTTTAATAGAGGGTTGATGTAGCAACCGAATTCGTTAATTATTTACTCAATTTATACAGATTTGGTCCCTTACCGTAGAAACAAATAAAACATATAAACAAAGCAAAATTACAAAGGGAAAAGACTACACATTCTTAACAAAAACGACCAAAAGGCCTTAAAAACAAGTTAAATGTTCTAAGGATAAAAATTAAAAAAGCCAGAAACACCGTAATAAAAGTCTTTGCGATCAGGACATGTTTTCTCAGGCCCTCCGGTAAAGAGTACACACATCACCATCTTGTTGTCAGTTAAGAGGCTAATCACAAGCAAACAAGTAGATTGGCCTTATTCTTTTTCTCTGTCACACACACACACACACACACACACACACACACACATATATATATATATATATATATATATATATATATATATATATATATTATAGACTGCAATTGATGCCAATTGTCAGATATTGGGAAAACTGTCGAAGATGCAGAAGTTTTAATGAAATCTTTTAAAGTACTCCAAGGAGTCAGATATTTCTGACGGCAAGAAAAAGTTTGCTTGTTATCAAACATAAAGGAAAAGTAAGCCTCAAATATAGGAAGAAAATAATATCCAAGACTTCTGAATCTTCCGTGCTCTAAAACTGCAATGTCGGTAGACTTATAAAAACAGAATAGGAGAACGATTTAAACGAAATAAAACTATGATCAGATTATAACATAAAAACAATGAAATTCTACATTAAGAATACGAGAGTTCCTTCCAGAATTCATCCTTTAATGCGTGAAAGCAGATATTATATCAACGCTTCATGCTCTTTCTCTCCTCTCTCTCTCTCTCTATATATATATATATATAGATAGATATATAGATAGATAAATAAATTGTATAATGACGTTATAAAAGAACAGAAAATGTCAGAATGTTATGATTACAAGAACGTTATGACAAATGCATAGAAACAGAAGAAGAATAATATACTTTAGAATAAACTATTTTTAGTATATAAATATTTTATTATATATTATAATAAATTATTTATTATAATAAACATTTTTTTTGTATAAGAAAGGAAAAAAAAAAGGATGATTTGGGGATGAAATTCGCTATTCCTCAGTAAATAATTTTTGGATAACCAATAATGAAATGACAAATGCATGTATTAATAATAATAACATTCAACCTTTTTGAAATGATTCTTAATTTGTTTATCTAAAACTTTTGTGCAGTGAGAGATAATTCAGCAAAATTAATGAGTTTTCTATTTCTAGAATTATTTGCTATCAATTTATTTAAAAAGCAAACATCAATTTCATTTTCAAAAACTGTAGTGGTTTATTTTGAATAATGTAATATTATAGTACCACTCTTCAGAATTTAATCTTTATATTAAATTATCTTGAAATTAAGTTATCCTTATTTTCCCCCCATTTTTTTTTTGTTAATCCCCTTTCTCGAAATTTCTTTAACAGAAATATTAAATTATAATATCATAGCATGTTTTTCAGAATTTAACTTTTATAAACAAAAACAAAACCAAGTAATCAGAATTTTCCTAGAACTGTTTACGAGTAATCCAAACTTTCATATAAAAACAAATTTATTTAATTTTTAAAGGGGAAAAAATATTTGTTTAAAGGAACAGCAAAGAATTTAATATTTATTTTTATTGGTTTGAACGATAAAAGAAAATTTACCCCATCGACTAAAAATTATTTGTAAGTTTATTTAAAGAAAAACCTTTTCGCTGTGTTAAACAAACAAAAATAATACATTTTTCGTAAAAAATGTTTAGATAAAGAAAATATTTTTGCCAAGGATAAACTAATGACTTTATTGACATCTAAAAGTAATATTTTTCTAAAAAGAAATAAAAAGAACTCTGAAAAACTTTTTTAGGAAAGGGAGCATTAAGAAACAAAGCTTTATTTCAAAAGAACAGAATTTATTTCTATGATGCCTTGATACATTTAATGATGCCTTGTCAACGACGAATTCTGGACTCCAGCTGAAATAAAAAGGAAATACAATGATGGCAAATAGAAATACTCATAGATTTTAATAGACATTGAATAAAATGTAATATTTTCTGATATGAATTTTTATTTCGAGTATTTCAGTCTAAAATTAATAATTAAATCATTGCAATTTAATATATATGAAACTCACGAGATAGGGCTTCTAACTTAATGTTCTTTACAAATTTATTCCTATTTGGATTTACAACTCAAATACTTTTTAAATCAGATAGTAATGTATAATTAGCATCTCATCTTATACTCATGTCCTTCATGGGATTAAGGTGGCAAATCACATAAACAAAAGTATGAAATATCTAAAAATAAAGCAGAACTATCTCCAATCAATATTATTTTGGTTTACAAACCAAATTATTTTCAAATTGGATAATTGTATCGAATTAGCATTTTATCACACTCATGTCCTTTATGAGATTATGCAACGAAATCCTATATAAATTGCCTTAAAATATCTCAAAATAAGATAATTTGACCAGTCGCATGTTGCACTGAGTCACGAGTTTTGCACTTTTAAGAAATATTTTTCTTTTAATCACTTTGATGTTTAAAATAATAAGATAATTTGAACCATCTCTAAAGAAAATTGGTTCATTATGAATGCAGGCCCCTCCTCTTCCTTAAATGTCTACAGATGTGTATGTGTATAGATGTATCACGACCCCGACCCGGCCTAATGATCTTCACCTACATTCTTTTGTCTTCTTCCTGTCATCATCAAGAATACCGACTTCGTCATTCTCCTAAGAGCTGGTTGCGATTCATTGTCTTCATTCTTATAAAATACTGGTTTCTTTATTTTGCTTTTTCTTCTAATTTGTTGGTGCTGTTGCTTTTTCCCTTTTCTTAATGTTAATTGGTTTCACTAATATTGTCAGTATTCTGAAGTATGTGTTTGCAATGAGTAGTGACTCGTATCCCAGGAAAAGATGATACAGGGGATTGAGTTCAGGTGGAATTGCAGCTCTTATTTGAGCAGCACATCTCTTTGGTTTTCGAGCTTGATTTAGAATCCAGTATATCTAGAGTCCGGGGGTGCTAATCGGCTGGTAATCGTCATACATTTGTGGTTGAATCTGTTTCAAATTCAAGCGATGGATCATTTCCTGGGCATCTCGCTAAGGGTGGATGTACTCCTGAACGTATGGATTTTGAATCAATATTAAAGTAGGAATTACAATGCATAGACAGGACATGCGTTACATACATAACAGTCGAATTAGATTCCTTGTGAAAAATAAATTTTAGCAAATTAAAGTCCAGCAAAATATTTCTTACACAGATGCAAAGAAAATGATAACTTGTAACCATGCTTCCTCCTATGCACTGGCAAGGGCGCCCCCTGTGGCGTTCAGGAGAAAGGGTCAGGTGGCCTATAGACTCTCATCCTGAAAGGAAGTGTATTTCGCTCCAGGTAAGAGTATCCGAGTTTCGGATTTTCTGCTTAGAAGTGGAATCCTTCAATAACTGTATAATTACACAATAAATGTCTTTAAATGTGCTCAATATTGCATGTCTCTAATTGTATGTGGGTGGTATTTGCCTGTGTGTAAGTAAAGCTGTGAGTTCTCCAACCAGTGCCCCAAATATCTCAACCCAACCACACCCAGTTACATTGCAGTTGCCCAACCTGCACACTAAAAATTCAGAAACATTTTATTACTTTTGCTGATAAACTTAAAATTATGTATATTCCATTGATACTCATACAAAAGATTTATTTTCCCTTGCTGCAGAGAAATTTTCAACACTAGCAAATAATACCAATCTATCCATCAAATCAACCTATCTACCAAGTCAACCTATCCTATGCAGGCAATTAATGTATGTGATATACCTTTTTCTATTTCTTCAAGTTCTAAAACTCCGACTTCAAATCTCACGACTCAGTTCATTTGCTCTAACAAATTTACTCTAAAAAAACTTGCACAAAGAACGTGCCTCATAAAATTTCGAGCAATTCTCAGTTTTTGTCTACTGCTACAGCCCCTAAAAAACCGATGTAAAACTTTCAAAGACAATAAATCAAAATCAAAACTACTTTTTTAACTCTAAAAGATTTGAACCACTGAAGTTCCTAATTTATCACAGGAGTTTTAAAGAATGAATCGAAACAGAAAAACGTGATTCTTCAACTTCTGATGAATTGGAGTAAGATGCGAATGAGATGATTTTTATTAGACAAAGTTTTAATCCGATTACAACCTGATTTTAATTGTCACTGAATTTCATCTGATTTTCAAATAGTCTTTTTGGTAGTTTAACCTTTTATGTATTGTTGAGTTGCTACCTAACTACTTTTTTGAAAAATGTTTTTCTTTTTATCAATTTGATGTTTAAAAAATTCGATTGTTTGGTGCCCTAACCAATTTACTAGCTCTGTTAATCTAATAGCATCACCATCAGCTTCCACCTATACTTTTCGTACAAATCGTACTAGTAAATCCAACCTCAATGCTAAGCTAAATGCTAATTCAAAATATTAGTTGAAATATATAATATAATTTGTGATGTTCAACATCTTGTCTCGTTAATCGGAATACTTGGTGGAAATTTCAGGGCGTTACTCGAATACGATAAGCAAATGTGGGGTAGTTCCCCCTAAAAATCCTCCCAGAAGGAACTTCTATCCTTCTTCAGCGTCACGGTGCTAAGTCAGACCTTCTGTCTGACAACAAAAGTTCCTCCATTCCTTCCATCCATGAGTAGACTATTCATGGAGTGCCCGTCCCGCACTGAGGACTAGACACAACAACATATACAAAGTGTTTCGTGTTGTTATTTTAATGAAGTAATGTGAGAAAAAATGTTAATTAGTTTTGTAGATCGTTCACCGTAAAATACAACTATTTCTTTGGTGTAGCTGAACCCAAACTGATCCTTACGAAAATTAAAAACACTAACCAACAATTAGGAATGTAAAGCTTAAAAAAAAAAAGTGTGGCAAATTTCTCCTTTTCAAAGGTTTTCTTAGTAATTAAAAAATATTTTAATTAAAATCTAAAATATTGATAAGGTTGAAACTAAATTGAAAAAAATATTTTAATTCTTTTTATCAACGAAAATAACTTATTTCATGAATTTTATTTGTTATTAATACATTCTTCTTTTTATTTTTACACTAGTAAATTTAACACAAACTTGCCCATGTTTGAGTAGAGAAAATATATTAAATTTCGATAGCTGTTGACTTAAGAAAAATAAATTGAAAATGTAAAATTATTATCAGTAAAAATAATTATCAATTAAAAATGTAATTATATATCAAAAAATAATTTTAAGACATTTCTAATGAGATGGTAAAAGTATTGGAAAAAGAAACCCCCTTTGTGATCAAGTTTTTCAAAATATTATCTTATCATTCGCGGGTGTTAAACCTTTGTAAATATTTGTTCATCATCAGTTTGTGATCATTTTAAATTTTTAAAAATTTAAGTTCAAACTCTCATTAATTAATTTTTTAAACATATACTCTATTTCTGAATATTTGAATTTAGAAACATATGCATAAAAAGAGCACCTTGATTTTGTTTATCAAAAACCTTATTGATATTATTATGAACATTATTTTAAGAAATATGTTAATGGTATTACAAAAATTATTTGCTACAAGGCATTTATATTACATTTTCTTTACCGCATTATAATACTTTAATTCATTTGTATACTACATTACAAATTAATTTTTGCTTAATTAAAAATAGCCAAGAAATATTTTTTCGTGATATTTGGTTAGGTACCAATTTAAAAAAATAATAAATTCATAGAAAAAAAATGTGCTTCAAAGTTTTATAGTTACGTTTATAAAAATATAAATAGACAAACAAGGCAAATCTCTTGCTTCGGATTATAAGTTATTCTTAAAAGATTCTTTGGTAAATATATCTGATACCAGTCACTAATAATTCTATAACTGATCAAATACCGCCCCCTGAATGAATTTGCATGAAAAAAAGAAGGATTAGAATCACAACATCGTTTTTTTGTGTATCTTTTCAATTCCTACTATTAGCTCACACTCTCCCTATATATATCTTGTTCAAATTTTCGATCTTGAATAAAATACTTTTTATTCATCCACTGAAGTTCAAATACATTTTTTTTGAACTTGTAGTGGACGGCACTGGATGTTAATACAGTTTCTTCAAATATTCATTAATTAATTTAATTTAATTAGAAAGCGAATAAATAGTAACAAACAAAAATAATAGTCCAACACCATATATAGAAAGGAAAATGGAAAATTGCAAGGAAA
Source organism: Caerostris darwini (assembly GCA_021605075.1). Lineage (NCBI taxonomy): Eukaryota > Metazoa > Arthropoda > Arachnida > Araneae > Araneidae > Caerostris > Caerostris darwini. The sequence continues at coordinate 105,893 of BPLQ01007048.1, forward strand.
TTCGCTTTTTATTGTGATTCTGTTATATGTATATAAATATTTACATTAATTGTAATTATTTAATCAAAAGTAACTAAAGTAAAATTTTTCTTTGCTGACATAAATAGGAATTGACTTACAATTTTTTTTTATATTACTTATTTGTTTTTTGTTATATGAAGTAAATTTATTTATTCAAAGAGCCTATTTTCAAAGGGCCTATTTCAACGAAGGAAAATACAGTTATATCTCCTATCCTTCTTTATTATTAAATGTCATATTAATTTTGAGGCTGTGTTGCCTCATATAAATGGCTCCACGAACGTTATTATAAAAAATGTAGATGTAAACCTACGCCAGAGGTATTTATTATAACTTCCTCGTCTGCGTGGGCGGGAGTTTGTTTTAACGAGCAAGAAACGTGATTATCAATAGAATGCGTTTGGTTTTTGAATAAAAGAATTGGAAGTCCACTGGAGTATGTGTGTTTTATTTGGTGACCTTGACATTTAACAGGCTTTATTCAATTTATTTTACATTGACAATATACGATTAGAAGTCTGTACTTATTAGAAGTTTCTTGTATTAAAAGTAGTCACAATTTTGAACATATTTTTTGGATTGAAATAAACTTTAACTAATTTAAATAGGTAATGAAATATTAAATATTTTATAAATATTTAATTGGATGCGCAGAAGATCTACCTCCCCGTGGTGCACCTGGTAACACTTTTTAGTGGTTAAAAGATCTGCAACTTGGCATTATTGTTAGATTAATGAACTCTGTTTCAGCATGTTTTGTTGTATTATTTTGTTCTTGTTGTATGTTTTTGCTGTAACTGTTAATAATCTGCCATTGGAAATAAATAAAAAAATAATAAATAAATATTTCATTTATTTCAATTAATATTTTATTTATTCAATAATTAAGTATTTTAACATTATTGCTGCATGACTTATTTTAAAGAAATACTTTTTCTAAAAGAGGATGCATTATCAGAAAAACCCCTATAAGTTATTAAAAAAATATTTATTCTTAAGCTACAACGACTTTTTAGTAGTTAAAAAAAAAACTCAATCTTAAATAAGCTGATATGAAAGAAATAATTAAAAATTTTGTGTAATTAAAGTTTGAATTCATAAAATAGTCTCACTAGTGACTCAGAGGTAACGTGAAAAGCTAGCTTGCAGAAGGACTGAGATTCGAATCCACTGATGGCACCCGTTGCAGTCACTCGGTTTAGAAATTATGAGACTCGATGCGATTATGACTGTCAAAATATTTTTTTTTCAATTGCCCAAGAAAATTAAAACGTATAAAAGAACAATGATAAAAATCGTTTGTTTAAATAAATAAATTTTTGTTTGGACCTGAATGGCCGAGTTTTTCAATTGCCACAGGTTTCGGGTTCCAAGAAAAGTGGTTTAAAACGTATAGAGCGTCAAGAACAACGGGTGCTCCATAAAAAACCGTTTGTTTAAATAAATGGGATAAGAAACAACAACAACAACAATTTTTGTTTTTGGCAGTTTTGTCCATTTGTGAAAATATTTGGTACTTACGTAGTAACGGTACCTTGGCGACAGACTTGGCGGTTTTTAAGTGTCGCCAATCTTTATTATTTGGAATAAAAATATTTTTAAAGCGTTTTGATTTTAAATGAAGTGTTTCATATATATTTTATTATTTGGAACAAAAATTTTAAGTGTAGATTGGCGCCAAATCTGTAGCTGCGGTTGGCGCGTGTGCTCTTTATTGGCGCAACTGTCGCCAAGGTACTGTTAATACGTAAGTACCAAATAATTTTTTTTTCAAGTGTCCAAGAAAATTAAAACGTATAGTAGAACAATGATAAAAATCAGATTAGCAATTTTTGTCCAGTTATGATATTAATAAATTGAATAAAAAGAAATGACTTTTTTTTCACATATTATTCTGTGTATTTCTTCATTCACGCTTCTTTTAATAAAACAGAGCTGGCAGGTTTTTAATAGGTAATATGCATTTTTAACACATAATTATATGCAAGTGAGTAAATGCGTGCTAAAATATGCAATATGTGCAAATGCATGTTAAAATATGAAAGGTAAAATGTTTGTGTATTCTTTTGGGGAGCGGGTTTTTGGTGTCCTTGACCACTTTCAATTTTGGACATTGCCACAGAAATCTGTAATTTTTAAATTACATTCACGTGCTTTTTTTATTCATTATAGTTTTTTATATATCTTTTTTTTTCTATTTCTTTCACAAACTTTTTTTATACATAATATTTATTTGAATTTATTTCACGAGCTAATTAATCATAAACTTAATTATAATTAAATAAAGTGAAATTGTTCTAAAAGGTCATCTGATGAAAGCAATTTTACTTCAAATTAAAAATGTGATTTTTCAAGGAACGAAAAATTGTTTGTAATTCTACACTTTTTTTTTATCTTTTAAGATTGCTGTTATGCGTTTTGTTTCTACATTAAATTTAAATTTATGAGTAACCTGCATAACGGCCCAGCCGATTATACATTCATATTTTATTTTAATTTTATTAACTGGCTCTACCTATTACCACTAGTGGCTGAACTATAATGAATCCTAATTAAAGTATTAAATTATGAAAATTAAATTCCTGTTCGTGAAGCTGTTATCACTGTAATTACAACTTTAAAAATGAGTAGAGTCGTTTAAAAATTGTGACAACGTCAGACTGCCTATCTATCTACACTACTGGCCATTAAAATCGCTACACCAAGAAGGCGACATGCTACAGACGTGAAATTTAAACAAGAAGGGCTGTGATATGCAAATGATTAGCTTTTCAGACAAAACAGGTGCCAGTAGCGACACCTATATTGCGTTTAAATGAGGAAATTGTTCAGCCGGTTTCTCATACACAAATTGCAATTGAGAGTTGTTGCCCTGGTGAAAAGTTGTTGTGATGCCTCGTGTAAGAAGCAGAAATGCGTACCACCCCGTTTCTGACTTGGATAAAGATCGAATCGTAGCTTACCGGGGCTGCAGTTTTTGGTATCGCAGTATTGCTGCTCGCATCGGTCGAGATCCAATGACTGTTAGCAGAATATGGAATCGATGGGTTCAGGACGGTAATACGGAACGCCGTGCTGAATTTCAACGGTCCCTTATCACTAGCAGCCGAGAAGACAGGCATGTTACCCGCATGGCCTTAATGGATCGTGCAGCCACGTCACGAGCCCTGAGTCAAGAATTGGGGTCGTTTGCAAGACAAAAAGTGACTGCACGAACAGTTCGACGACGTTTGCAGCAGCATGAAGTCACAGCTCCATGCCCAGGCGTATAAGTGCTGTTATTACTGGCAGAGGTGGTTGTGCTGATTTCTCAGGATCTGTGCATCCAAATTTCTTGAAAATTTGATCACTTGTTATTTCCAGTATAATATATTTTTCCAATGAATATCATTTTGTTATCTGCATTTCTTCCTGCTGTAGCAATTTTAATGGCCAGTAGTGTATCTAGTTAGAGTTTTGTAGATTTTCGATTTGAAAGCTTGTGTGGATAACGACTCTTGACAGTTCTTCGTAAAATATTAAAAATTAATTATTGATAACAAACAATTTAACAAGTTGAAAAAGAAAAGTAAAAAAGTAAAACAGTATCAAAACAAAACAGCAATAAAACAGAAAAAAAAAATTATCACACGTTCAATTCATGTCAATAAATGAATTGATATCGAATTTCAATTGCAATTATTCAATTCATAAATGTACTCGGATTTAGCAATAGCGAAACAATATCGGATCTCCTAGTAGTTTAATATTTATCTGTACAAATGTAATAGTTACGCGGAATTGATAGTGATGCAAGCGCGATAGATTGAGCGATGTAATAGTTTAGATGTACTAGTATACAAAGCGCTATCTATATTTCTTGAGACTTAAAAACTCTAACTATGAGTTTCTTTCCTTGAATTTTTTTTGTTATCACTGAAGCATATTCAGAAATCTAGAAAAAATTTAATTAGTTTTTTGAATTAAATAAAACTTTAATTTTAATATTGAATTAGCTATAAATTTGAGATTAATTAAAATAGTGAAGCTTTAAAAACAATACGTTTCTATCTATATTTCTGTTTTTTAAAGAAGATGAAAGAACTGAATTGTTAAAAAGTAAACTTAAGTTCAATATTGTGTGCGCACTATTTACCTAATTATTTTATTTTATTTCTTTTTTCGTGAATTAAAAAAATTTTTTTTTCATAAATTACAGCACCAGCCCGCTTTATGCTTCTTTTCTCAATTGAGATTATTTTATTTATCTGAAGAAATGTAAATTAATAAACATTTGAACGTAGATGAAATTTATTTAATTTCACTTGTTCTCTGAAAAATTCTCGAAAAAAAAATATGCATAAATTTCTTATTTTTATGACAATAAGAGAGGATCGATTACTGCGACATCATAGGACATGAAGTGGTATTTTCAATCTTAAACTAAAAATTATTTACTATGTGTTGTTGTTCTAATGCAGCTGGCAATACAAAGACAGTCAATATTTATGCCATAAGCAAAGGCTGCACCGCTGTTACTCATGTGGCATTACCCAGGGGGCATGTATAGCTTTGAAGATATGCTACGGACGCGAGTAACACTACCCCCCAACGATCCTACGGTTTAAAGTGAATTCCGACTACAAACATCCATGGCACCGCCGGGAATCTCGGCCATCAGCCCCACTATTTACTAAGTTTATGACCATATTAAATAGACCCAACTCGTCGCTGAGCGGCAAGGAGCACTGGTGAGCATTAGGGCTGAGGTTCCACCCGCTGGCTGCTTTGTTGTAGACACTGTTTCAACAAACGAGGAGATTCGATGGAGCTTGTGATCTTCAGCATCTTGCCTCGTGAGTCTAGGTTGTCTCCCATACGATACGCAAAAGCGGGGTAGTTTTCCCTGGAAGTCCTTCCGGAAGGCACTGCCCTCCATCTTCAGCGACTCGGAGGCAAGTCAGACGTCCACCTATTGGTGCTTCATCACAACAGAAGCCCAGAACATCACCCTTTCCCTTCTTCCATGAGAACACATGGGGTCATGGACTTGGCCTAGATGTCTACTGATTTTATTTTTAATTATTATTAAAATATTAACACTTATCATTGAGAATATTTCTAAATATTGTTTACATATTCTTCTGTTGAATTCCATATAGAACTTTGTAAGTAGGTTATTATTATAATGTTTACCAACTTATTAGTCTCTTTATTTAAGAAATTTCACATATGTATATATATGTTTTCATATATATATACATATGTGAAATCTGTTTTCATAAATTTCACATATGTTTTAAAATATCAAGTTTTTTCAAAATATCATATTTAAGTATATTCAGAATTTTGTTTTTATATTGTGTTCTTTAAATAAAGATTTCGAAATAAAGAAAACTTTTCTTACGCAAAACTAACATATACACTCAAGAGCCAAAACATTATGACCATCTGTCAATAACGAGTTGGCCCAACTTTTACTGAAATTTTCAAAGCTTCAACCCGCCTTGGCATGGATTAATACCAAACCAAAAATACCAGGTTAAATACCACTTCCAAAAACATGTCTTCCACGTCATAAGTTCAGCAAAATGTGCGGGTGGTCATAATTTTCATGTTTTTTGGAAAGTGTAAAAGGATACATTTTTAAAGCTTTATATTTTGAAGATGACAAATTTTGAAACTTTTATAGAAATTTTCAAAGGTAATCCAAAAAGTATTGTTGAAAATTGCATACAAATTTAAAAAAAAGGCGTAAATCCATTAAAAATATGCAAATAAGAGATATCCATTCTTTTTCATGTTTCTAATGGAAAAACAGTTGAAACATTTTTAAAGTCTGTTTACTGCATGTTAAACTTCTTAATGATCTCTTTTATATTCTTATTTAATGTTTTAATTTAAACTTTGACCTTTTCTAGTAATTGGTAACTGACTTCATTTAAATAGAAAACGCGTGGGTTTTGAATAACATAGAAAGTTTTTAAAGAAATACACTTTTTACATTTAAAAGTAATCAAAATAGATTGACTTGTAGCAAAAGACATCAAAGATTGTTTTGAATGAAATAATTAATTCTAAAGTTCCGTGTCTATTAAAATATCTTTATCATAATGTAAAAAAGATAGTTACAATTTTTAAATGAAAATTCAAATAACAAAATTTGTGGAAAAATCGTTATATTATGTTAAAAAATTTTACTTAATAATTTCACAACCATATTTTTTATGATTTTCATGTTTTTTAAAAAAATATTTAGTAATAAATTATAATAAATTTTTTTTATTAAAATACATTTATCATAATGTAAAAAAATTAGGTAGTTACAATTTTTAAATGAAAATTCAAATAACAAAATTTGTGGAAAATTCGTTAAATTATGTTAAATAAATTTTACATAACAATTTCCAAACACATAATTTTTCTTATGATTTTCATGTTTTCTTATGTTATTTTAGAAAGCTGTGCACTTTGACCCTAGTTCACTCTCTAACAATATAGAAGATCAAACGTTTTTCAGGACACACCACGATGGAAGGAGAGTTGCTAAATTACATCGAATATTTTGAAGAAATATCATCAGGGACTTAATCAAGGGGTCTCTTAAAGCTCTTGTAGTTAAATAGAAAATTCTGGCTTACGGATTAATCATGCTCGGGCACCTTAGCTTCCTTTCAGAAAGCTTTTGGTGAGTGAACTATATCGAAAAAAAATATTTACAAGTGGTGTAAACAGTTCAAAGACAAAGAAAGCGTTGAAGACGAAGAGCTCTGAGGTCGACCGTCAACCTCAACCGACGAAGCTCACGTCCAAAAATTTAATGCTCGCAAACCGTCGATTTACAATTAGAGACCTTGCTGATGATGTTGGAATTTCAAGAGGATCAGTCAATTCCATTTTAAAAGATGTTTTGAGCCTCAAACACATCAAATCTCGATTGGTACCGAAAACACTGAATATTTTGAAAAACATCGTCACGTTGAAGTGTGTGTGAAACAATGCTTTCTGACTATCAGGACAAGTTGAATTGCATCATAACTTCAGATGAGACTTGTATTTATGCTTACGATCCGGAAACAATCGATCAATCGAGCTAATATCGTGACAAGAGTGAAACAAGACCGAAAAGACCCCTCCAAAGTCGCTCAAAAATCAAGGTCATCTTGACTGTTTTCTTCGATTACCGTGAAGTGGTGCATTATGAATTCCTTCCGCCGGGCCAAACTGTCAACAAGGAATATTATTTGAGTGTTATGCGTCGTTTGCGTGAAGCTATTCGCAAAAAGACGCCAAACTTATGGAAAGATAACTCTTGGTTTTTGTATCACGAGAATGCGCCAGCTCACACTGCGTTGATTCTTCATGACTTTTTCGCCAAAAATGAAACCCATAATAACCCCCACAACCTCTGTATTAACCTGATTTAGCGCCATTCGACTTCTGGCTATTCCCTAAACTCTAAAGACCACTCCAGGGACACCGTTTTGATCGATTGAAGAGATTCAATGTGAATCGGCACGCGATTTGAAGGCCATCCCGGCCTATGACTTTTTAGCATGCATTGAGGATTGGAAAAAACGTTGGCATAAGTGCATTTCGTCCGGAGGGGATTACTTTGAAGGCGATGAAAGAAATTTGGAAGAATAAATAGAGTTTTTGAAAAAAAATAAAAATTGGTCGTTCTTTTTGGGCATAGTAGTAGAGTTTTGAATCCAATTCCCCAAGTTGGGAAACAATACACACATCATAATCATCACATATTATGCATCTTTTTATAAAATATTGAAGTAAAATAATTTTTTTAAAATTTTTTGTTTTAAATTAATTTTTTAAAGTATTTAATATATTATTTGCTATGGTATGATATAACTAAACCATTGCTGTTTCATTAAAATTTTTTAATGGCAATTTAAGTAATCAAGTGTAATTGTAAAACAAATTTATGAAATAAACGTATTTTTTTCATGGCAGTTTTTTACACGATGATTTCTGTATAGCAATTCTTTTCTTAAAAATTTTATCCATTCTTTCAATCTGTATTAAATTAATAGAATGATTTAAATTTGTACCTCTCATTATAATAAGTAAACTTAGTTAGCAATTAATTTTAATGTTACAAAAAGGCAAAATTAAATAACCGTATTGATAATAATAAACTTAAAAATTGAAAAAAAAAACACCTTTTTTAATATTTATATTTATTGAAGTATATTTTTCATTCAAAGTAGGCTAAAATTTAATTCTTATTATAGGACACTCTTGGTGAATGTGGGTTTGAAGAACACGACTCTGAACATATGCTTTATTTTAATTGTTGTGAACACTTTTAATGTATTTTCATTTTGAAAATGGATCCTAAGTAATCATACAAATTACAAAAGCAATTGTCGACGGAAGGCGTCGAGTGAGCATGAAGAATGAAGAATTTTCATGAAAATAAAGACTGAAGAATTGGAAGGACAATGAAAAATGAAGAATTGAAATTAGAATGAGGAACAGAAATGAGAATCAAGAATAAAGAATTGGAAGGAAAATGAATAAAGAATTGGAAGGAAAATGAAGAATTAAGAATTGGAGTGAGAATGAAGAAGAATTAAAATGACTCAAGTGAATGAAGAACTGGAATGAGAATGAAAAAAAAAAAGAATTTTAATGAAAATGAAGAATAAAGAATAAAGAATTTTAATGAAAGAAGAAGAATAAAGAATTATAATGAAGATGAAGAATGAAGAATAATGAATTTTAATGATAGTGAAGAATGAAGAATAAAGAATTTTGGAAAAGAATGAAGAATAAAGAATTTTAATGAAAGTGAAGAATGAAGAATAAATAATTATAATGAAAATGAAGAATTAAGAAACACCTTAATTTGATAAACGAATTGTTAGTTGATTTTGAAATGGAGATTGATCTAAATAACGACACTTTCTGAGAGGAATTGCTATTCTTACCATGAAACTTTTAAAGAACTGTATCTCGTTAAATTATTCATACGTTTTTAATTTGAACTATACCTAACACATTTTTTCGATAACAAATTAACTTTGCAGAAAGCGATTTTGACATGTACAAAATGTATTAACGATGTAACTTTCGGTAAGTGTTTGTCCTATTTATATAAATTAAAAGATTCTTACAGGAAATTTTGAAAATGCCAAAAGAAAAAAAAGAAAAGTTAAATACATCAAGTAAAATAGATTTTTTTAATGAAATTTTATACCAGTATAATGTAGTTAATGATAAAAAAAAATTCTTTTCAACTTCTACAATTTTTTTAAGGTAAAATATTTTCTTTCAAAAAATACATCCCCTATTATTCTAAAAATTCTTTTTTTTTCGAAGAGAGGTAATGACACAAGTTTCTTCTCAAATCAAACAGTAAAGTTTGACTTTTTCTTTTAGAATTTCCAAAAACAATTACGTTTAATTAATCAGAATAGTAAGTTAATGGTCAGTTGATTAAATATCAGAAACTGACTGAGTTTTTTTTAATTAATCCTGCCAAAATTAAGTTTCCTACTGTTGACTCCCTTTGAAAACCATGAAATGAGGCAAATGCTAAAGTTCACCACCAAATAAGCTTCAATTATATTTGATTACAAATTCGCCAAGATTGCTTTGAGATTGAGGGAATTAGATTACCGTGTTTATTTTCAAACAAAGCATTTTTGACAGTAATGTTATTATTAGGAATTATTTCTTGATTCTCCGTCTAATTAACTGAAGCCATGGAAAGCTGTTGTTTTCGCAATCGATACTTATAGTTAATAATAGCTTTGTTGGATAAACATCTACTTGAATAATTCTTAATTAAGAATATAAGATGTGACATTTCATATTTGTTAAGTAAGATACTACTGTGCCCAAAAAGTAAAACCAATTATTATTTTTTCAAAAACACTTTTTTTTTCTTCCAAATTTATTTCATCACCTTCAAAGCAATTCCCTCCGGACACAATGCACTTAGGCCAACTTTTTCTTCAATGCTCAGTGTGCGCTAAAAAGTCATCGGCAGGGATAATTCCTTTCAATTTCTGCGATACAAAGCGCGCGGCAATTCATGTTGAATCTCTTCAATCGACTCAAAGCGGTGTCCCCGGAATGGTCTTTTGAGGAATTTTTAGGGAATAGCCAGAAGTCGAACGGTGTGAATACGCTGATTGTGGAGCGATATGGGTTTCGTTTTTGGCGAAACAGTCACAAAGAATCAATGCAGTGTGAGCTGGCGCATTCAGTGTTTTCGGTACCAATCAAGGTTTGAAGCGTTTGAGGTCCAAAATTGAATTCACTAATCCTTTTGAAATTCCAACATCAGCAGCAAGGTCTCTAATTGTAAATCGACGGTTTGCAAGCACCAAATATTTAATTATTTGGACGCTGGCTTCGTCGGTTGAGGTTGATGGTCGACCAGAGGACTCATCGTCTTCAACACGTTCTCTGCCTTCTTTGAACTGTTTATACCCCTTGAAAACATTTCTTTCCGATATAGGAACGCTCACCGAATGCCGTCTATAACATTCTATACATTTCCACAAACAAAATTGAATGCAAGTTCTTTGCTCAATTAATTCAGACATTTCCAAAATCGCCGGAATCAGTTTTAGCGTCTCGCAAAAAAGCACTAATGAATATTTTGACATCGTATTTCACACCGATGTCAATGACAGTGTCAGCAACCTAAAAAAGGAAAAAAAAATTGAAATTCCATAAGCCCCGGGAATTTTAAATTGAAAATTGGTCTTACTTTTTGGACGCAGTAGTACATATAAATCCATTACAGGTTAACAATATTCCTTCACGTAAAATTTTCTATCGTCACGCTGAAAAACACGAGTCTATAGCTGCAATCATTAATAACTGAGATAGCTCATTCTGAAACTGACAAGCAAACAGAGACGTAAGTTCCCGCGTGTCCGCTAAATATGGGCACGATAAATATATATATATAGTGTGTGTGGAATGAAAGGGCAGAAGAAGCGAGAATCGTGAAGCATCACTTGGGGCTTGTAACGTTGTATTGTGTAGAGATTTTTTTGTGCCCGGCTCAGTGGCAACGCTCGCCGCTGATGAGCGTTAGTGTAGAGGTTCAATCCACAGGCGGATATGTTGTAGACACTGCAGCAAACGAGAAGACTCGACGGCGCTTGTGATTTTCAGCATCTTGCCTAGTGAGTCGGAATAACTGGTGGGGTTGCCTCCCATACGACACGCAAATGCGGAGTTTAGTTTTCCCTGGAAGTCCTCCTGGAAGGCACTGCCCTCCATTTCAGCGACACGGAGCCAAGTCAGACTTCTACCTACGGGTGCTTCATCTTAATAGATGCTCCCTCCCTCCTTCTCTCCTTCCATGAGAACACATGGGATCAAGCACTTGGCCTAGATGTCTACTGGTTTTATTTTCAATCATTATTAAAAGATTAATATTTATCATTAAGAATATTTCTAAATATTGCTTACATATTCCTCTGCTGAATTCCATATTGAACTTTGAAATTAGGTTATTATTATAATAATGTTTACCAAATTATTTACTTGATTTAAAAAGAGTTATTATTTAAATAGCTTATTTTCAAACAATGCTGTAGACACTGTTTCAAAAAACGAGGGACTCGATGGCGTTTGTGATACTCAGCATCTTTCCTTTTTAGTCGGATTACCTGTTGGGAGTTTAGCGGGTTTTCAACGTACGCAAATAAGGAGTAGTTCTCCCTAAAAAGTCCTTCTTCTCCAGCCACTCGGAGCAAAATCAGGCTTCTATCTTACGGGTGCTCCATCAAAACACAATCTGTGCCCCTCCTTCCGTGAGACCGCACGTGTTCTAGGACTTGGTCTAGATGTTGCTGTCGACCTGAAATAAGAAACAGATATTTTTGTTTAGGCGTCAGAAGGCGACAAAAAACAAAATCAAAAAAACAACAACAACAAAAAATAATAATATACCACAAAAATTAAGCGTTAAATATTGAAAACTCCATGATAACTTGCAGAAGGGCTCAGGTTCAAACCCGTTGGAGGTGTCCTATGAAATCACTGCTTTCAGAAATGAAGGGATACAATAGCGATTGTAACGACGTGTGTAAAACTTCTATATCATTAGTCAATGTAGGAGTCTTTCCAGGTTTTCTCCCTTATGACCCGCATAGTTGCCAGTTTTCTGCCATTCTCCATTATGTGGGTTATATGGTTTTCATCCCATATGACCGCATAATGTAGGCCATTTTCCTGTAAAAGTCCACCCGGAATCATGTCTTTTCGCCTTTCTTGGTCTAAATTGGCCTTTCTTTGGTTTTTTTCCAAACATAATATAATACTGATTTGGGACCTGAATGGCCGAGTGTCTAGCGCTCTGGCACTCGGTGCCACAGGTTTCGGGTTCGAATCCCGGCGGTGCCATGGATGTTTGTAGTGATTCGGTGTCCACTTTAAGCCGTAGGTCTCGGTCTCCTATGACTTTAAGAGCGTCACGGAGCCAAAGTCAGACTTCTACGTACGGGTGCTCCATCACAACAGAAACTGCTTCCTTCCCCTTCAACCATGAGTACGTATGGGCTCGTGGACTTGACCAGCCAAGTGGGATAAGAAACAACAACATATAATACTGAGGTAATGAAAAGTTTTGCTACCCACTTTTAAAACTGTTTTAAATTAACATCTAACATTAAAAAATTAAAACTGTATATCTAATTAAAAATTCTTTTAAATTTAAATTTAGAACACATTTTATATACGACTTTTGTTATTTAGAAAAAATTAATAAATATAAATTAATATTCAATGGCTAATGTATGTTTGTAGATGGAGTAACAAATATGTTAAAAATACTTTTGATCGTGAATATGATGAAGGTAATTTTTTTTCAAAAGCAATCTAATAGCAGCTTTGAAACAATATTAGAATATTTGCTAATTATATTTTTAAAATAAACTAGTAAATAATTTTTTAAAAAGTATAGTTTAAGTAACATTGAAATATTTTATTTAATAATAATAAATTTGTCTTTATTCTCTTGAATGTATTTTGAACCTAATTAATTAAATTAGTTAGCAAAATTAATGTAGTAGAAGTCAATATTTAATTAAAATGTAAGCATTGTTAAAAACTAAAAAATTTTTTTAAAGTTTGTTAAAAGTTACAAAACGTGCGTGTAAATGTAAAATTAAATTTTAGAATAAAAAAAATGTATTTTATGGAAAAATATACAATTTTACAAAATATCCATGATAATATTATGTATATTTCTTTCAACTAAATACTGAAAATGCAATTTAAAACCATCATGCTCTGTAGATTTGTCTAAAATGATACTGTAACAAAATTAATCCACTATAATATTTGTTTGATTTTTGTTTGCATTGAATTTGTTTAATAGAGCAAAATATAATTTATTTTTAGCAGAAATATAGTTTTATTCATATCCTAATATTGTTGAATAATAATTCCAAGTAAGACAAAAAAAATATTTTAAATTAAACGCTATAAAATAACCCAAGTACAATTCATAAAATCTCAACTAGTTCCAGACGACAGCTGCTGAAGATTTTTATAGTTCTTTATATATATATATATTTTTTTTTATAATTCTCCAGAATATTCACGGATTGTGAGATTTTTTTGCTAAATAAGTGTCAAACTAATAGCTGTCTCGTGTTTTCTTTCTATTCTTCTATTAGCATAAGAAAAATTCATCATAAACATTGCCAAATATCTCGCCAATCTTGTTGCCAAGATCAATTCAACTATATTTTTTATCGTTGGACTGTATAAACACGCATTTACATATTTTTACGAGTAAAAGATTTAACACAACAAATCAAATTAGCTAACAATTAATTACACAATACATTTTAAACATTAACAAATTAATATTAAAACTGTTAATTTACTAAAATTAAACAACATCTTACATATTTACGCGAAATTTCGTGACAATGCGCATAATAAAAATATAAAACAAATCTTTGGCGTCTAATTTTCTCATCTAAAAAATCTTATACCAGTCTGCTGCAAATCAACGCAGTGTAAGCTGGCGCATTCAGTGTTTTTGGTACCAATCAAGATTTGACGCGTTAGGGGCCCAAAACATCTTTTAAAATGGAAGTTTGAAATTCCAACATCATCAGCAAGGTCTCCAATTGTACATCTACCGTTTGCAAGCTCCAAATCTTTAATTCTTTGGATGTGAGCTTCGTCGGTTGAGGTTGGTGGTCGACCAGAGGGCTCTTCGTCTTCAACGAGTTCTCTGCCTTCTTTGAACTGTTTTTACCACTTCTTAACATTTCTTTACGATATAGGAATGCTCACCGAATGCCTACTGCAACATTCTATACGTTTCTGCAAACAAAATTTAACACAAGTTCTTGCTCAATTAATTCAGACATTTCGAAAATCGCCGGAATCAGTTTTAGCATTTCACAAAAGCAACCGTAATTCAAACACTAATCAATATTTTGATATAAAACTTCACACACATGTCAAGGACAGTGCTAACAACCCAAAAAAAAAAAAAAAATTGAAATACCATATGCCCGGGAAATTTAAATTGAAAAGCGGTCTTATTTTTGGACACTGTAGTATAACCTTATACCAGTCTGCTGCAAATATCTGAATAAGTGGATGGATATACTGTATATATATATATATATATATATGCACTCAAGAGCCAAAACATTATGACCACCCCTATATTTTGCAATGAACTCGCTTGGATGCCATGGAAGGCACGTGATCAGGTGGAAGTGGTATTTAACTGGTGGTATTAATCCATGCCAAGGCGGGTTGAAGTTGTGTTGCGCGCCAAAGGTGGGCCAACTCGTTATTGACAGGTGATCATAATGTTTTGGCTCTTGAGTGTATATATATATATATATTATATATATATATATTATATATATATATATATATATTATATATATATATATATATATTATATATATATATATATATATATATATATATATATATATATATATATATATATATATATATATATATATACAGAGAGAGAGAGAGATTTTAATAAATTAATAATGCTACAATCAGTTTAATAAATTGATATAAAACTGTTAATTTATTAAAATTAAAGAACAGCTTACACATTTACACGAAATTTCATGACAGTACGCATAATAAAAATATAAAACAAATCTTTGGCATCTAATTTTATCACCCAAAGCCTTATACCAGTGTGCTGCAAATATCTGAATATGTGGGCGGATATACAAGGACAGTGCGTTTGACAAGGGCTTTTGTTAAAGGCGGGGATGTTATTCAGTTCATAAAAGGAATTTTATTTCCTTTCACAGCTTTTAAAATTATCCTCTTATGCTAAAAGTTTTTATTTTTCCGCCTCTATAAATCTTCACATCATAAAAAGGTGTTTAGTCATTATATCTTTAGAAATACATTTTGACAAATTTTCTTCTCTTCAAATATTGCTTTTTTAAAAAGTTTAATGAGGTTTTTCTTTTACAAAAGTAAAATTTTATTAATAAATAAGAATTAAAAATAATTTAAAAATTATTCGTGCATTTATATATTTTTTTTAAATCTTTAAAACTGAAACATGGCGGCGATGATTGGGACAGTATGTGTAAATATCGTTGATGGAAGACATTTACACATACTGTCATAATCATTTACACAACATTTACACATACTATTTACTCATTACTGCAATATTTACACATAAAGTCATAATCACAAGTTGATTATCTAGAGAATACTTTTATACTACAATTATATTTCAATTATATACATACGGTAATGATCTCAACTGGCATTTAGGACAATAAAGATTTGATTTTCACTGTAGGTGTGCTTTGCGATCTCTGATTTCAAAAAGGAGTCAATGACGGTTGTGAATTTGTAAATGTTCTCCATCGACAAGCTGACTAGATCGTGAATGTTTTCATAGTATAATTATATTTCAATTATATACCTATGTTTAATGATCTTAACTAGCAAGTACAAAATAAAGGTTTGAATTTGGTGCATTGGTTTGTAATCGCTGATTTCAAAAAGGAGTAGATGGCGGTTGTGATTCTGTAAATGCCCTCCATCGACAAGCTGACTAGATCGTGAATGTTTTCATAGTATAATTATATTTCAATTATGTACCTATGATAATGATCTCAACTAGCAAGTAGGAGAATATAGGTTTGAATTTGGTGCATTAGTTCGTAATCGCTGATTTCAAAAAGGAGTCAATGACGGTTGTGAATTTGTAAATGTCCTCCATCGACAAGCTGACTAGATCGTGAATGTTTTCATAGTATAATTATATTTCAATTATATACCTATGATAATGATCTCAACTAGCAAGTAGGAGAATATAGGTTTGAATTTGGTGCATTGGTTTGTAATCGCTGATTTCAAAAAGGAGTAGATGGCGGTTGTGATTCTGTAAATGCCCTCCATCGACAAGCTGACTAGATCGTGAATGTTTTCATAGTATAATTATATTTCAATTATGTACCTATGATAATGATCTCAACTAGCAAGTAGGAGAATATAGGTTTGAATTTGGTGCATTAGTTCGTAATCGCTGATTTCAAAATGAGTCGATGACGGTTGTGAATCTGTAAATGTCCTCCATCGACAAGCTGACTAGATCGTGAATGTTTTCATAGTATAATTATATTTCAATTATTTGCCTATGATAATGATCTCAACTAGCAAGTAAGAAAATATAGGTTTGAATTTGGTGCATTGGTTTTTGTAATCGCTGATTTCAAAAAGGAGTAGATGGCGGTTGTGATTCTGTAAATGCCCTCCATCGACAAGCAGATTTTTTTGTAAAACATTTCCAACTAATACTCCATCAAACTCTAAAAGTTTGCCCAAAAGGCAACATCTGCTTTTCTAGCCAACGGTGGACTACTCGTAGCCAATAGTTAATTTGATAATTAAGTAGATTTCAGTAAGATTAAGTAATTAAGAGTAAGAGTAAGTAATTAAGTAGATTTAATAGTTAGTAGTAGTCTTCTTCTTCTTTATTGGTGCAATAGCCCCACGGTTAGTCAAGGCCGTCTGCTTACTGGCAGATTTCGAGACAGGAGATTTTTTTCTTTTTTTGAAGGTATGGTTGTCAGCCTTAAGCTCTATAATCATGTTAGACCGTGACCTTTTTAAAGTGGATTTCGATTCACTGCAAACATCCATGGCACTGTCGGGATTTGAACCCAAAATCTGTGAAAATGGGTGACAGGCACTCGGCCATCAGGCCTGAACATAAGGGCTAGTATGTAAAAAAATAAAATATCTCAATTCTCCAATTATTCCCAGCTTTTATTAATTAAATACTAAAATGAAGACATAAATATTAATATTGTAACGTCTCGGCCTATATTAGAGATATAGTGGCTTCAAGGAGAGACTACGTTCAGGTTCGTAGGAACACTTTAATTTTTATTTACAAAGCGCTATACATATACAAATAATGTCTTCTGGATCATTATACAAAGAAATTAAAAATCACAAATTTGATCACAAGTGCACGATTAAACCCCAATTACAGTTCTGTCCAAGGTCGGTGATATTCAGAGTTTCTGAGTCTACATCGAATCTAGTTGCCTGATATGCGGCAGACATTAATTATCACATGGCGTATTACACGAAACCAAAAAGGGTTCACTTTCGAAACAAGCGGAAAATCCGACCTATTCAGTCCCTTCAGAGGAAAAAACAAAAACAACACTTCTGGTCGACTCGTCGCAGAACTCTCTATCTCTTCTTCACCAAAAACCTCTCTTTTAAGACATTCCGTCAAGAAGGGGGATTAGTTTCCCTCACTTCTTATTGGAGTAGACATTTGTCAGCTCATGGTCTATCGCCAACTCATGCTATGGTTAAAATTCAATCTGTAATTGCTTCGACCTGTGAAGGTCGTACAGACTTTCGCTAATTTCCCGAGTCTCATTATGCATGATACCGAATAACTGCTGTCAGATTTAAAGGACAGGTTGTTCTCATTAGTACAAAACATTAATTGCATGTAATAGAACTACCTACAATAGAGCTCGTCTGTTGTCAAATTTGAGTGATGAGTTTATTATGTATTTGTCAAATAAAATACATTCCTCTCTTCTGGGATTGAAATGCCTTAACTCATGGGAAAAAAATTGCTATAATATATACATCCTATCTTACTATTCTACTATTCTATTTAAACTAAAATAATTCAATAATAATTAATACTTTTAAAATTTATTCAACCTTCTTTAAAATATTTCAGAATTAATTTTAAATACACTCCTCGTCAAATGTAATTTTATTAGCACGAATATCTATAAATATCTTAGTCAATATAAAATTTCAGCCATATTTAATCAGCAACAGAACATTTTCACCTTTCTTTCATAAGACCAAATTCTTTTACCTAATATACTTCGCCTTGATTGCATAAAGCTACCTTCATAATTGATTTTTCAATGTTACATGCTCTCAGATTCGCGATAGGTAATTTTACCGTCAAGTTTTTGGTTTTTTATTTATCTCATTAACATGAGTAAACAGCGTTTGTAACTTTATACCAGTGGGGTTTTTTTCCATCACCCAACACCGTAATTAATTTAATGAGCATAGCGTTCATTAAGAGTATTAAACATGTGATAACGAAAGCTTGTTAAAATGTTTCTCCTAACTTTTCTAAAGATTCAAGTCCCAAATTGATGAAGTCTTAAAAAGAAACATTTTTTTTATTTACTAAGCAAACAAAAATGTGTAAGTAGATTAAAATATGTATTAAGTATGCCAACAGTTTATCATAATGAAAAGTTTAAAATATTTACTCGTTCTTTTAATTAGAGCGTTAACTGCTAAATATAGGAAATCAAATATTTTATTTTGTTTAAAATTGTTATAGTATGGATTGAAACCATCATTTAAATAGAAATTAATGATGGAATTTTCCTAATTTTACTCCAAGGAATTGAATATTAAATCATTCTTATTTTTTATTAAATCAATTTTAATTTTTTTCCACCTGTTTGTAAAATATATAAACTTAAAGTCTGGCAGCCTAAAAACAGTTATATTTCTGAGTTAAAATTTAATTTTCAACTATAAAATAACTATAAAATTTCCTGCAGGTTAACTATAACATTTCTTTCTTTTCTACATTTATTTCCTTAAAGTTATGACTTCAATACGAATCTTGTCCAAGAAATTTATATAGCACTTTATATTTATGTATTTTCTTTTTATAAGACATATCGCTGAAAATCAATAGATTTTATGTTGCCTTGGTTTAATATATATATATATATATTTTAACTTACTAGAGCAGTGGCAAAAAGTCTACTTGTAATAACAGTATGATTTGTAAACAATATTTAATGTGATTGTAGACTAATATTTTTTTTTTATTTCCATTGGCAGATTATGAACAGTTACAGAACAACGAAAAATAAAAAAAAGAACAGAGAAAACAACAAAACATGCTGAAATAGAGTTCACTAATCTAACATATCTCTAGCGTCCCAATATCGCTCGGCGAGAAAAGTCTTGCTCAGAGCAGGACAGTTAAGTAGATGCGTGGAGTCCATGGCCTCTCCAGAGGTGCATATCGGGGAAGGAACAAATTTGAGCCTGTAAAGATATTTACGCAGGCAGTCATGTCCAGTGGCTAGTCGGAAATGAGCGACTGCTCTACGCCTTGGAACATTACACAGATTTGGGATGGCTTTCTTCCAGGACTTTTGGGAAACATGGTTATAGAGGTCTTCTTGAGCGCGGACTTTAATTGATCTTCTGATGAGATTTTTGATAGAGTGGCAGGGTATAGGACGAGATATTTTTTGTGTGATTAAAGCCTCCCTTTTAGCCAGGAAGTCGGCTTTTTGTAGACTAATATTAAATATTGTAGCTGCAAGTTGGGCAACCAGATTGTAACGGAGTGTGGTTGGGTTAAGATGCTTGAGGCACATATTTGAGAACTCCCAGCTTTATTTACACAAGCACAAATACCACACACATACAATTAGAGACATATAATATTTAATAATTTAATATAAACAGTAATATAATTTAATATAGTAATACAGTATTATATTAATATACAGTAATATATTAATATAGTAATAATATATAATACGACAGTAATTTAATATAGACTACATAATTTAACAGAGACATATAATATTTAATAATTAATTTAATTTAATGAAAAAACATTTTTTTTTAAAGTCAATTCCTACTTTTTTTTCACTCTATTGCAGAAAGTCCTTTATAAAGAAGGTTGAAATTTTCCTCTTACATCTGGCGCCATCTATTGGTAAATACATGCAACTTAAATCTAAAAAAACTAAATTTAATTAATTTAATCAATGAGTTAATATTTGAAAAAATTGTATTAATATCAAGTATCATCCACTACAAGTTTCAAAAAAAGTGTTTGAACTTGAGTGGATGAATAAAAAGTATTTTATGAACGATTGAAAATTTAAACAATATATATATATGGGGAGAGTGTGAGCTAATAGAAGGAATTGAAAAAAAATAATTGACTTTCTATCATATACGTGTAGGAAAAACAAAAGTATTTAAAATATTTTTATTTTATTTTTTTGATAAAATAAAAAAATATATTTGCAAGTCTATCGTTAAAATTTTCAATAAGATACATATTTGTTAGGTACAAAAAGGGCACTAAATTACACAAAATACATTTATTTCACTACATCTTCAGAGAATAATTTCATTGATGCATTCTCATGTTTTATGAAGAGATATTTCTTCGAAGATGACATTTTCAATACATATTTCAGATTGAAAAATATATTTCAGACGTTATTTTTTTTTCTGGACATTTTTTTCTTTCTAAATTTTCTTTTTCATCAAATATATTTGTATATATAGAGTGAATGAATAAGAATGGCGATTTTAAGGGATCATAGTTTATTAACTAAGTTAAGCCAAACAAACTGTTTGTTAATTAACAAATACATCTCAAATGTTGTATTTTATTACTGAAAATTTATTTTTCCTAAATTTCCTGCATTTTCTTTTCTTTCTCATCGAATATGCTTGAATATATAGACTGGGTGTGTAAGGATATATATTTGAACAGATAGCTTTAAATAAGAATGTCAAATTTAATGGAAAAAAATGCTCAGTTTTAGCTGGGCTACGCCAAACAAAAGATATACTACTGTGCCCAAAAAGTAAGACCAATTTTCAATTTAAAATTCTCAATTCAATTTAAATTAATTTAAATAATTTTCAATTTTTGAAATGTCTGAATTAATTCAGCAAAGAACTTGCATTCAATTTTGTTTGCGGAAACGTATAGAATGTTGCAGAAAATATTCGGTGAGCATTCCTATGTCGGAAAGCAATGTTTAGAAATGGTACAGACAGTTCAAAGAAGGCAGAGAACTCGTTGAAGACAAAGAGCCCCCTGGTCGACCATCAACTTCAACCGACGAAGCTCGCGTCCAAATAATTAAATATTTGGTGTTTGCAAACCGTCGATTTACAATTAGAGACCTTGCTGCTGATGTTGGAATTTAAAAAAGGATCGGTCAATTCTATTTTGGCTATTATTCAACGCGTTATTAAATTATGCTATATTCATACGCGTCAAATTTCGATTAGTACCGAAAACACTTAATGCTCCAGCTCCCACTGCATTGATTCTTCGTGACTTTTTCGCCAAAAATGAAACCCATATCGTTCCACAACCACCGTATTCCAACCGTGCTAATTCTGGCTATTCCCTAAACTCAAAAGACCACTCCGGGGACACAGTTTTAAGTCGATTGAAGAGATGCAACGTGAATCGCCGCCTGCTTTGAAGGCCATCCCTGCCGATGACTTTGAAGCATGCATTGAGGATAGGAAAAAATGTTGGCATAAGTGCATTGTGTCCGGTGGAGATTACTTTGAAGGCGATGAAATAAATTTGTGAGAATAAATATAGAGTTTGTGAAAAAAATAGAAATTGTTCTTACTTTTTGGACACATTAGCACATTACCGCTGGGCAACAAGCCAGACATCTTTAATATTTCCAAAAATTTAGAAACTTCTGAAATCAATCATATGACAGTGCTACATAAATTCATTTTATAAAGCTAAAATCGTAATTCTAAGAAGAATTGATCTGAAAATCAATACTGCCATTTAAAGAAAAAAAAAATCTCTAAAGCAACTCTTTGTCTTGAACTAATTTCATTTATCAAGCGTTTCTTGTAACCGAAGATGTTTCAATTGAAATATTTCAAATGAAAAACGGTTTTAATTTTTTTTTGTAACACGATCTGAACTCATTCATTAACTATCATTTCATATTCAGAACCGTTGAACCATTCTATTTGTACAAAACGTCATTTCCCTACAAAGACCTTTTATTTATTTCTTTATTCTTGGAGTAATTAAATAACTAAAAATAATTTTAATGTGGGTTTTTTTTTTTGCACAAAATAAGTATTTATATGCAGAATTGCTTTTATCTTAATATGTGAAAATATAAAACTCTAAAAAGAATACTTTCTATAAAGGTTATGTGTTTTTTGAAATATAATTTTATAATAAACTTATAATTTAAACAAACCACTAAATATATATTATTTTTAAATATGATACTTTTATTAGTTACGGATCAGAAGAAAGTCCAAATAGGAAATTTCATAAGCACCCCCCAATTTTTTTTTATTTTTATCAGGATAATCGTATTTCACGTTGTACGATTCCAAAATGAATGTAAAGTAAATAAAATAAATGTAAAAATTAAAATAATAAACGAAAATAATAGAAATTTAAAAAATAATAATGAATGTTAAAAATAAAAATAAATGTAAAAAATAATAAATGTAAATAAAATAAATGTTAAAAAAGAAAAATAAATAATAAAATAAATGCAAAAAAACAAAACAAATAATAAAATAAACGTAAATAATAATAATAACTGTAAAAAATGATAAAAAATGTAATCAAATAAATGTAAAAAATAATAATAAATGTAAAAAATAAAAATAAATTTAAAAAATAATAATGCATATAAAAATATTTTCCTCTAAAAATCAATGTTCGTTATCCAAAGATAAATAACAGCATAAATAAAATGTCAAATAAGGAGGGAAGGAAAATATTTCAAAAAGTTTTTCTGGATATCGGCGGACCACGTGTTCCACTTTACGTGTGTCACGAATAGTTCTAACTAACAAACTCCCTGGCACTACTACACCACACCGCATCACTGTTTCTAGAGCTGAGTTGCCCCTTTACAGTTTGGGAATGATGTGGGTGAGAAGAAGTCAGATTGGGCTCTGTGACGCTCTACTGTCATATAAGAGCGGGACCTAAGGCTTAAAACGGATTCCAAACCACTACAAACATCCATGGCACCGCCGGGACTCGGACTAGAAACTTGGGGTACCGAGAGGCATTCGGCCATCAGGCCCCATTCCCTGGCACTACAGCCCATGGTAGGGCAAGGCCATCTGAATAGTGGCAGATTCCGAGACAGGAGATGGTTTCTTTTTTCGGGCTAAGGTTGCCAGCCTTACCCACGTTCTACAGTCATATTAGGCCGGGTCCTACGGATTAATGTGGATTCTGAACCACTACAAACATCCATGGTGTCTCAAACCCGAAACCTGTAGTTCCGAACGCCAGAGCGCTAGTCACTCGGTCATTACATAAAACTTTCATTCAACATTCGCATTGAAAAATTTATATTAATAAAATGTGAAACAATCTGTAAATTATGACTGTAGATTATTACCTTAAAATTATACCTAGAAACAGAAGCATGTGTTTATTATATCTTTGTATTATTATTCTTATCAATATATCTGGTTAATTTAATTTAATTTTATTTTATTTAACGCATTTAAAAATGTAATTTATTTGAGAAGAGCATAAAAAAGAAACGTTTACCCTTTTATTTGTGTGGCCCTGAATGGCCGTGTGGCTAGCGCTCTGGCGTTCGGTACCACAGGTTTCGGGTTCGAGTCCCGGCGGTGCCATGGATGTTTGTAGTGGTTTGGAATCCACTTTAAATCGTAGGTCCCGGTTCTAATAGGATCGCACAGCGTTGCGGGGCCATTGTAACTACGCGTCCCTGGCTTATCTTCAAGTTACATGCGTCCCCTGGGTAATGTAAAGTGAGTAACGTCTGTACAGCGCTTGCCTCAAGGCCTCTAAGACCAAACTGTCTAAGTGTTTGCCAGCTGTATTAGAAAGAAAAACCCTTTTATTTGTAAAAGGGTTCATTACTTTAATTTTGCAGGAAAGTTTAAGTTAAAAAATGGTTTTAAAAGTTAATAGTTTGTCTTTTAATATTTGGTAAAATTTTAAGATTTTGCATCTGCACAAAATTTTCAAAATACTTAATAATTTTAGACACTCTATTGGTTGCCCATTTCCTAGTTCGTGGTATTGTTTAAAAAGAATGTATATAGGAAAACCTCTAAAAATAAATAATTCGTGCTTTTTATTTAAAAGTTGAATAATTTTAACTTTAAAAATTAAATTTAAAAAAATCTGTTTTTGATTCGCATTTTAAAATTGTATACAAAACAAGAAATTTTTTTACTACAAAATTAATTTCTACCTATTGGTTGTTCGTTTCCTAGTTTATTGTATAGGGACATACACTCAAGAGCCAAAACATTATGACCACCTGTCAATAACGAGTTGGCCCCCCCCCCTTTAGTGCGCAACACAGCTTCACCCCGCCTTGGCATGGATTAATACCACCACTTAATACCCGTTAAATATCACTTCCACCTGATCACGTGCCTTCCACGTCATTCAGGCGAGTTCATTGCAAAATGTAGGGGTGCTCATAATGTTTTGGCTCTTGAGTGTATATATTAACAGAATATAAAAGAATCTAAAAATAAATAAGTCATAATTTTTGCTTACAAGTTAATTGTTTTTTCTCACTAAAAGTTAAACAAAAACTACTAATACTTTGATAGTTACTAAGAATGTTACTTTTTCTAATATTTTAAATAAAAAATATTTTAGACCCTTATTCATTATCCAAATGGCATATTTTACACTTGTATATCAGCATGAAATATTTTACTACTAAATTAATTTAAATATGTACATAACATTTTTATATTGAAAAAATCCAGAATTTAAAAAAGGAAGTAAACCGAATTTGAAATTTGAAAATGTCTTTTGAATAAATGAATTAAATTTAAATTAAATTAATTTAATTAATGCATTGAAATTAAATTAATTCATTGAAATTAAATTAATTTTAATTTCAATGCATTAGTGAATTATATTTTATTCTAGAAACAAAGCCTAACCCAATATTTGTCATAAAAATTATTATTAAACTTACAGAATAAATATTATTTTGATAAATGAGCGAAAGATAGCATCATCGATCAAAGACTTTTTTATCGATTCCTAAGTTATGTATAACATTAATCATGTTAGAATAACGGCAAAAATGACATGAATACTTGGTAATGAATCTTGTCTAATAACTCTATCGATATTTCATTTTAGCATAGAATATATTTATTGGAAGACATACAAGGAAAAATCAGCAGATTTTTTTCACTATGTAGTTCTTTCTACAAGCATGTATGTATGTTCCGTATTATTACACATACACTAAATTAAAACCTCTCATTTAATGAAATAAGTACATATTATTTAATTTTTTTTTGTTTAAAATTTCTTTCCATTTTTTTTATCGCTTTGGAGTAGGATACTATTAGATTTTTGAAAAATAGTTATTGATACAAATTAGCAATGCGAAAAAATTCCATGATTTAATAAAAAAAAAAATCATTAATTAATAATCATAAAAAAGTTTAATAAACATTTTAAATAGTTGGAGAAACAAATATAGAAAAATAAAAAGCAAATATAAATAATTAAGGAAAGTTTTGTGTTCCAAAAATAATAAAATGGATGTCAATATGCTCTTTAACAAAATAAAATTGGCCCATCTCTCTGACGTCATAACTATTTATAATCTACTAACGTCACAACGATTACTAAGGAATTATCAAAAATTAAGGGAAAGATCTTTTGTTACTGCTTGATAACTTCTACTTATCGACTGCTACTATTTACTTGAAATCTGATAATGCGGAGTAATTAACCAGCTATTTTAAGACAATATGCCAGTTGATAAATATGCACGATGTCTATAAATAACTCCATGTCTATAATCAACTGGGTTGATACATGAGTGTAGCATAAAATTTTGAATTTGATGTAAAAACAAAACGCATAGAAGCGATCTTAAACAAACAAGGAAAAAGTATCAATAAATAATATTCCTCAGTTAACTTTCAAAACTGAAAAAAGAAAACAGATTAAATAAAAATAAAAAACTGTAGAATTCCGACAGATTTTATAAAAAAAAACACGCGGAAGAAATTTAATAAAAATGCACGTGAGATAAATTTAAAGAAATAAATAAGCATAGCTCAAGAAAGAATTTAAATAAACCAGTAAGAATAAAGAAATTTAAATAAACCAGTAAAAATAAAGAAATTTAAATAACCAGTAAGAATAAAGAAACTGAAATAAACCAGTAAGAATAGCACGAGAAAGATATTTAAATAAACCAGTAAGAATAGCACAAGGAAGAAATTTAAATAAACTAGTAAGAATAGCTCAAGAAAGAAATATAAATAAACCAGTAAAATTATCTCAAGAAAGAAATTTAAATAAACCAGTAAGAATAGCTAAAGAAAAAATTTAAATAAAATAGTAAGAATAGCTCGAGAAAGAAATTTAAATAAACCAGTAAGAATAGCTCAAGAAAGAAATTTAAATAAACTAGTAAGAATAGCTCAAGAAAGAAATTTAAATAAACCAGTAAGAGTAAAGAAATTTAAATAAACCAATAAAAATAAAGAAATTTAAATAAACCAGTAAGAATAGCTCAAGAAAGAAATTTAAATAAACCAGTAAAATTATCTCAAGAAAGAAATTTAAATAAACCAGTAAGAATAGCTAAAGAAAAAATTTAAATAAAATAGTAAGAATAGCTCAAGAAAGAAATTTAAATAAACCAGTAAGAATAGTTCAAGAGAGAAATTTAAATAAACCAGTAAGAGTAAAGAAATTTATATAAACCAATAAGAATAAAGAAATTTAAATAAACCAGTAAGAATAGCTCGAGAAAGAAATTTAAATAAACTAGTAAGAATAGCTCAAGAAAGAAATTTAAATAAACCAGTAAAATTATCTCAAGAAAGAAATTTAAATAAACCAGTAAGAATAGCTAAAGAAAAATTTAAATAAAATAGTAAGAATAGCTCGAGAAAGAAATTTAAATAAACCAGTAAGAATAGCTCAATAAAGAAATTTAAATAAACCAGTAAGAATAGCTCAAGAAAGAAATTTAAATAAACCGAATAGTTCAAGAAAGAAATTTAAATAAATCAGTAAAATTATCTCAAGAAAGAAATTTAAATAAACCAGCAAGAATAGATAAAGAAAAAATTTAAATAAACCATAAGAATAGCTCGAGAAAGAAATTTAAATAAACCAGTAAGAATAGCTCGAGAAAGAAATTTAAAATAAATTAACCAATGAGAAACATTGAAAGTGATCCAGGACATCGCTGACCCACTGTCACCAAGCAATGCTCATATATTTTATGGGTTATAAAATATAAAGTTTTAATTTTCATTGATGATCCATAGCATTTAAATACGATGTTATTTTTGTTAGAAATTAAATATGAATTACATATTGAATTACATATTATGAATTATGAATATTATGAATTACATATTATGAATTACATATTATGCACATATTGATAATTATTGAAAATTATTATGCACATATTGATAATTATTGAATCATGAATGCACATATTGGTTGATGGCAGCCTATTAATGTTTTTTTTGCAGAATAATATATTAAATATCTTTAATTCTGATTTAAAAATCCTTGTTACACACATATTGCTAAGACGAAATAAAATAGAAAAATAATTTATATTTAATGATTAAAATGGGTTAGAGATCTGAAAAGATTATTCAATTTTAAGTTAGGATGGTGATATAAAATTTGAAAACCACTACCCTATGTGACTTACCAGAAATTTAACTATCATTACGAAACACCCACGCCCTCTGTCAATATATCCATCGAGCCTTAAAATATCTCCTCCCACTCAAAGATATTGTATGCAATTGCTACTATTCCTTTGATGTATATATTACTTTCAAGTAGCAAAGTCTATTAAACTTGTGAAATCTCTCCTCATGATCTATGATATTCAATATTGCATGCGGACTAAAGTTGGGAAATATCTGAAAAAAATATTACAGAACACTTGTGAAGGCTTATTAATCTTAGAAGAACGTTTTACACTTCTTATTTTATTGTTATTTAAAGAAATTCATTACTTTTAATGTTTTTAAAAATTAAAGCTTTTTATTGTTGTACATTATCGATGTATGTACGTATACATTCGCGATTTATAGAAATTTAGCCTGGTAGCAGAGTGGCTAGCGCTCTGGCACTCGATACTACAGATATCGGGTTCAAATCCCGGCTATACCATGGATGTTTAGTGGTTCGGAATCCACTTTAAACCGTAGGTCCCGGTTTAATAGGATCGTAGAGCGTTGTGGTGGTAATATTACTTGTGTCCGCAGCATATCTTCAAGCTACACATGTCTATTGGGTAGTACTAAAGGAGTAACAGCAGTGCAGCCCTTGCTTATGGCATAAGGATTAACCGTCTGTAGTGCCAGCTAGAGCTTGCTGGAACAACAAAAACATGCACGATTTGTTGGATTTCGTATTCTACTTATGTATATCAAGAGGACTTTTAGAGTTTACTGTCTGAATCTGTGCATCCTATGGTAGAAAACCCAATAAACTTCTACAAAAATTGTTATCACTGAGGAATATTCATACGCACTGCTATAGCCACCACCGAGTCTCCTCATTATTGAAAGCAGTAACTACAATAGACGCCTCCATTGAATGTGAACCTAAGCTTCCTGCATGTTACCATTGAGTTGGGCCCAGAGTCATGGTCCTTTATCAATTAAATTTATGATAAATAAACTCTCTAGACGATTAGAAACATTTGTTTCTTGAAAAATTTAGGTGCTTTTAAAAATTTTCTCTGAACAGCTTCCGGTTTCTAACTCAGTAGAAATTGTCCAATCTTTTAAAGTATTCAGATGCTACGATGAGGATTGCTGCAGTCAGTTCCTTTCTGTTGTTGAAACCCATTTTTAAATCAACTAGTTTATTCCTGCTCAGCAGATGCTGTGCAATAAAACTTTATAAATGTTACGTTAATTTAACAACAAAGATAAAATATAATCTGTGAAAATGTAATGCAAGTTTTATTTCTGTACAAGTTACATGTAATGTAATTTTTCACATAATTTATTTCAAAGATAACTCAATTTGTGCAAAAAAAAAAAAAAAAAAAAAAAAAAAAATGGGCCGAAATTTAGTTTGCTTTTAATTATATTTTGTAAAAATTAAAGATTCTTATCTTGAAAATCTTATATTTGTTCTTCCTGATGCGTATATTTAAAATTGAATATATACGTTTTCAGAATTTACAATAAAAAAGTACACTAGTAATTTGATTTGTCGATCTACTGTCATTTTTTGAACACTTTACTCTAATTAGATCGGGATCTACAGTTTAACGTGGATTCTAAACCACTCACAAACATCCATGCTACCGCCAGGATTCGAACATGAAGCCTGTAGTATCAACGCCCAGAGCTCTACTTAATTGGCCCTCAGGTCGCGCTAGTAGTTTGATTTTTATACTTTATACATTGTATACATTTTTATGGAAATGTATTGAAAACTATTCCTTGTATGGTGATAAAAGCTAATTGGCCTATGTTCATTAAATTACTTGCAAAAAGATATATTAGTTATAGTTTAATTGATTAATATATTTGATATAATTATTATACCTATTGCTGGCTGTAGTTTTCTTTTCTTTAGGCAAAGACTATAAAGACGAATTACTTTTGTAATATATTCCACATACTCTGAGAATACTGTTGCAATTATTTACTTCCAATTTTAAGAAAATGGACAAACATCATAACTATATTATTTAATTTTTTAATAATATGATGATTGTATAGCATCGAAGATAGTTTTTATAACATAATGTTATTATTTCGTAATTGAAACATTTTCATCATCTTTCTGAATAAGATTTCTCCGTAAAATAATTGTATAGTAAAATAACTGTAATCATTATTTTGAACCACCTGTAATTATAGATTATCCGTTCGAGGCATTGTAATAAAATCTACCATTAATCTCTCTATATAATCTCATATTTAAATAAAATTGTGTGAAATTTAGTTATTTAAATTTCTAAGTTAATTTCTAAGTCTCGTTCCTTCTATTAATTTTATTCATTTGAATTAATTTGTCATAATAGATATTTTGAAATATTCTTGAAATAAAATTAGTATTTAACCATTAATTTAATTTCCATTTAATATCTGAAGATCTTTTTTTATTAAAAAAAAAAGAGTAATTATACAAAATGTAGAAGGAAAAAAAAAAGTAACGCAAAATCGTATTCACTAGTGATGATACTAGAGAGTTGAGAAAAAAATGTATTTTACAATCTATTTATTCTAAACAACAGATAAAATTTTGTAAAGGCTTTAAATAACATCATCGATTTCCCAAAAATCAATAATTCTGATAAGCAAGTAGCGCATTTTCTAATTTAATTTCGGTTTTAGATTCCTTTTTTTAAAAACTAAATCATTAAAGCAGACATTGAAAACAAAACATCTCAGTGAAATTTTTTTTCTTGGTATTTTCTTTCACTTGGTGAAATTCGGAGAACGTTAGCTTTTCCATCAAAGGTACGGGTAAGACTGGCGAATCAGGTGGTGCGAAACGTCACTTGCCCCGCCCTCTTGCGGCTGCCATTCACTAGCCTCTGCATCACCATAGTAACCGTCCCATGCAAATCTTCTTCGATCAGATTCGGGCAGAGTTGGCAAGCAGACATGTTTTGAGACCCATTCGTGGTAATAACGAATCTCCTGTAAATTTCCCCCCATTTCGATGTCTATTTTCGTTGAAGATATCTTTATTTGAAGATTCAAAGGATCAGCTTTCGTTATGGATCGATACGGAAATGCTATCCCTTCTGCTTGGACTCAGCTTCCTACCATTTGACCCCGAAGGTCGATTGAATCTAATGGTAAGTGTCTTTCCGTTCCGTTCCGTTCCCTTATGACTCGGTCGTTCTCCTGTTGCTCACCTGTGTTTACTCATAATTAAATCGCATAAGAAAACCGATCAACATGGGTACTGTGCTAAGTATATCTCCAAGGGACAGAAAACCAGCGTACGGAGAGTATACGTTGAATGGTTTCAATTATGAACAACTGAGCAACGCCAAGAACAAGGAGAAGAATGGTAACGTAGTGGCCAATCTGAACCACACTCACAATTCAAATTTTAAGAAACATTCTCTCTTCATTAACGCTTTGAGTTGGAAAACTTTGACGTCTTCAAACAGGAGGAAAGTTGATAAAAACAAAAACACGACACGTCAGCCACTCGACAACATCAACAATGTCGTCGACAACAAGAAGAACATCCAGAAGTCCGTTTCGTGCTACAATCTCAAGACATCCACCGTTGCTGCCCTCGACGTGGTGGTGCGGAATACTTCAGCTGGGGATCGTCACAAGATGCCACCCTCCTTGCCGCCCTCGAAACCATCGGTGCTAGCTGCTCACAACCTAGTCCGACCTCTCATGAACCACATTTCTGGCAGCCACAATTCTCACCACGGGCATCAGCATGGCATCCACTTTCCGAATGGTGCTTCACTGAGCGTTGCTGGAAAGAGCAACACTGTCATCAGTCCGAGCCAGCAGCACAGGAAGACTGTCATCCAGGCATCCACGTCAGAACTCCTTCGATGTCTGGGAGAGTTCCTCTGCAAAAGGTGCTGGAAGCTGAGAGAAATACAACCAGCCGATGCAGTCCTGTGGCTGAGATCCGTGGACCGGAGCCTACTGCTGCAGGGATGGCAGGACATTGCTTTCATCAACCCGGCCAATGTCGTGTTTCTGTACTTGCTGATCAGGGAACTTGTCAACGAGGACATCGATGACGAACGCGAACTGCAGTCTGTTGTACTCACGTGCTTATATCTAAGTTATTCGTACATGGGAAATGAAATATCTTATCCGTTGAAGCCATTTCTAGTTGACGACTCCAAGGAAAAGTTCTGGGATCGGTGTTTGATGATTATTAACCTCCTGAGTGGAAAAATGCTCAGAATCAACAGTGAACCAAGCTATTTCACAGAGATTTTCACTGAATTGAAAGGTTGCTCTGCTCCAAATACTTGAAGAGGAATTTCATCGATTAAAAAAAAAAAAGGTTTGTAATATGAGGGAGAAATTTACATTCTTGATAAGATTTTAGAATTTTAAAATATTGTTTAATGTACAATTTATTTTATGAAAATATATCAGTTGGTGGAGTTATTGAATGTTAAGCCTTTTTTTAATTAGGTTATTATCTGATTATTGTTATAGAATTAATGAATTTTTATCTTTTTATAATGGATTACTATAGATTAATTAAGTGAAATGTTTATACCTGTTTATTTCATTTTTTTTACATCATTAGTTATATTTTCGTGTATTTGTTTTATATTCTAATTTTCTGAGTAAAATATATACAAAGCTTGAAAAAATTAAAGAATATTTAACAATATTCTGGTTCGGAAATTAAGGAAAAAGGAACTATAAAAATATAATACATTACTGATCCTACAAAAGCCAAAGATTGCAATCAAGTTTTTTGTATATTTTTCTATAATTTTTGTAATAAATTATAAGATGAGAAACAAATAGGATGGGAAAAAAAAATCATCACAATTTTTTTTTTTATACTAATACAATTAATGCATATTGTAAACATTATTAAGTATCATCTTCAAAACCAAAAATGGGACTTTATTATTCTTCTGCAATTTTACAATACATTTCGTTCTGATTATATTTTCAAGGTCACAACAAATTATAAATTTGGTCGGCTGAAGTTTAAAAAATTTTACTGTATCCAGAATACTGAAATTAATTTATAAATTTATCTGAATTGCTGTCTTGTATTTATAGTAAAATATGTTATCTGAAATAAGTATTTATTTGTAAATAAGATGCGTGGAAAAAATTGAAATGTGAAAATATTTTAGTAGTACTTTTACTAAATGAAATTATAAATGGAATACAAGCAGAAAGATTCTTCATAAACGCTACCCGTACTGTTACTATTGTGTGTTAATGATTTTATAAATGAAATCACAAAATTTACATCCAACACATATCTTGCACTTGTAAACATGGATTTCAGTTTATTTACAATTTATTTCTATGCAATGTCATCAGTTAATATATTTATAAAATGTTACTGACACCATAACATGATTCATGGAAAATCTTTGAATACATAACTAGGAAACCACGAGTTTTGACAGTATTTTCAATCTCACATTTGAGGAATTTTGAAATATTTCATAATGTTAAATATTTGATGGCTCAAAATAACCATCAACATGCCAGATGCCAAATCAGACGTTTCACATAGCAACATGTTGTCTAGATTTAGGCAGATTAAAGTATATCGTCTGAGCTGATGAAATATAGATAATTTGTTATTTTTATAGATTCCAAATTGTGTATATTTGCACTGTAAAATGCTACTTTTAAAACAGTATTAAAATATTGAATGAGTGTATCCTTATTATGTGATAAATGTCTACCAGCTCAAAATAGTTTGTCGTGTTTTAGCCCTCACAGAAATAAGTATTATTTACTCTTCCGTAATAGTTTGTAGAAAATTTAGATATGGACCTAGCCATATAGTATAAACTGTGTTTTATTCTTCAATACTTAACATAGATTCCAAAGTTTTTAGAATGTAAAAACCATTCACTTGTATATAATGTTACAATGTTATTCTATGTTATTTTTTTTTTTAATTTAAAAGTTTCAACTTATGAAATATTTGTGGGAAACTTAAGCAAAATAAATTTTACAGAAAATCACATTTATTTATTTTATACGAATTTAATCTTTCAGTGCTCTCAAAGCAATGTTCTCTAAATATATCTGTATTTTGCACAACATTTATCTTTTATATCATTAATAAAATGGTAAAATCATTTCTGTAAGAAATTAAAGTTATTCATATTTTTTATGAGAAGTATTGCAAACACATTGTGACATCGACATTGTACAACATGACATTTTACATATGGACACACACAAAAGTTTTAATAAAATAAAATTAAATATCCTGATATAAATTATTAATAGAAACAAAATACGATTACATTAAAATATGCAATTAAAAGTTTAAAATGCTATTCTGTAATTATAATCTAAAAATACACGATTATAAAATATATCAATTGTTAATTTATCCTTCAATTTTTGAATGAGGTTTAAAATCAATCAAAAATCAGAAACAGTGAAATAAAAATAGATAATAATGATTTTTCTGTTTTTTTTATTTTGTTGCTTTATTTTCTATAATCTAAACATATCTTGTTAAAGTTATTCAATTATTCCAAAATGTATAATTTTAATAATCGCACTTACTTGTAAAAATTTAAATGTTTTTTATTTTTAATATATATTTTTAATACATTTCATTGCAAAATAAAAACTCTAAGCTACAACCAAACAATGTATTTGTAATACTTCGAAAGTATTCCTAACAAATAATTGCTATACATTGATCTCAATTGCGTGCAAATTAGCCCATGTATTCTTTTTATATTTCTATCTTTAATATAAAAATATTTGTTTTTATAATTCTTTTTTAAATTCTGTAAATTATATTTACAAAAATTTTTTTTCAATAATTTTTTTAAGTTATGTAAAGAAATGCATAATGTTTATTTTTTACATAAGCTGCATATTGCGCAACGGACATTGCCCACCGCCTTTTAGCAATATCTTTTGCAAATGGCATCATCTTGCATAGCAGTATGTTATCCATCTTATATTAGCAAGTGCAATGAATTTAATTTAGAGCATTCAGTACACATATAGGAATAGAAAAATCAAATGAATATATTACCTAATGTATTTCGAATAACGTTTTTTACCCCCCAAAATTATAATTACACTGGAATACATTTATATTTTTCTGTCTACGTAATTAATATGTTGTTATGCAAAAGGAAATGCATAAGTTTTATTAAAAATTTATATATATCTGCTTTTATTAAAGTATAGTAATTAATGTTTCAGTTTTATGTTCTACAATATTCAAATTAATTTAACTGTTCGTTCAATTTTTAAATAATTCATTTCTTGTTAATTAATTTGTTTTAATGTGATGGCAACATTATTTTTCCTTGTATGTTTTTCACTTATTTGATTGGATTTAAAAAAAAAGATATTCTTAAACGTTTGCGAATAATAGCCAAACTGGAAAGTTCTTTAATATAGTTAAAATGAAAACTAATTTAACTAAAAACAGTTTGTTCATCATGTTGTAAATAACTTAAATGTAAAATGAAGTGTATA
This sequence comes from Caerostris darwini, assembly GCA_021605075.1. Lineage (NCBI taxonomy): Eukaryota > Metazoa > Arthropoda > Arachnida > Araneae > Araneidae > Caerostris > Caerostris darwini. Next base: position 141,416 of record BPLQ01007048.1, read on the forward strand.
ACATTTTTCAATAAAATCGCAGAATAGGGGTTGTTGGGATTTGGCATCAAAATTTTTTTTCGCCAAAGTGCACCAAGTAACGGATTGCGATTGTAAGTGAAGTGAATCGTAAATAATACCATAAAACTGTGTTACTACATTTGGCTACTTATCGCCCAATAGGTGCTACAAAAATGTCGCCAAATCCCAAAAATGGCCCATTTTTAAACTGAGTTAAAGATAAAAAATTTTTTTCTTCACGTTTAATTAATTATATTATTTAACAGATTTATTGAATATTAATAAGCAGATTTCTACGACAGAATTTAAATATTTAGCTGAAGTGTTAGTATAATTATTTACAAGAAAAAATTATGTACATAAAAAGATGGAGTAAATGTAACTTCTACACTGAGGGTCATATACTAGTATTATTTCATTTAAAAAAAAATATATTTGAATGATGTTTTGAGTTGTTTCAATTAAATTTATTTATCTCTTTATGTTTGAATATAATTGTTATATGAATTTATATATATGGCATGTTGTTATGTGAATTTATTGTAACATAAATGTATGACACGAATATGGCGATAAACTTCTAAGAAGGATGTCTCTTCGAACTTAGATGTGTAGATTTAACTGATATACATAGTTGAAACCAATAGGTTTATTCTTGGTGTTTGTACAATTCATGAACAAATATATCAAAGTATATTTGCCAGCATGCATGGTGCTATTTAATGTTCACTTGCTGTATTTATTAGCCTTTAATAGATTTTTCTGATATTTTTGTTAAATCAGTGGCATTGATAATTATAGTTGTATTGTGCATTTTATCAAATTTTAACTTCACCTATGCTTCTTTTATATAACTACTTCATTACAGCACCTATTCAAAGGAAATTGTCTGATTTCTTTTAAAAGATTTCTGCACTTTCTTTTTTAAAATTATTTCTATCTTTTTTTTTATTATTGTAAGAATAGTTGAATACAAACTTTAATATGTTATAGTCTGTAGATATACGGAAGTTGGAAATAAGAAATAATTGGAGGAAATATCTACAAATACGGTGAATTAAAAAACAAAATAAGGTAAAATCGCAGAATAAGGGCCGTTGGAATTAGGTGTTAAATGTTTTTCGTCAAAATGTGCCAAATAATGGATTTTGATTGTAAGTGAAGTGAATTGCAAACAAGAAACCCTGGGTTACCACATTTGACGACTTATTGCCCAACTGAATCCAAAAAAAGTTGCCAAATTCCAACACCCCCTATATTACGATTTGGCCCAAAATAAATCGTAATTAAAATAATACAAAGCAGTTTGAAAATATTATGTCTAAAAAAAAGATGAATGGTTTTTATGGTAGATGATATTTTTTTAATATCCTTTTTCCATTAATTGGAAGAAATAACAGTATTAAAAAAAATTATTATTTTGATTAATATTTTTAAAAACTTCAACGCTATTTTTATTGAGCGACAAACATAGCTCAAAAACAGTTATAGCTATAAATCTTATGTATATTTTTATTTCAAAGAATTTGCTACGATGATTGATATAAACGTTAGTATTTTAAGGAGAAGTTTAAACTTATCCCATAGAAATTATTCTAAAGATAAGTTTTAACATACTAAGAATACTTAAGTGCCAAATATTTCCTAATTTAATTTCCAATATACATAATATAAACTTTTTTTCTTACTTTACTATGTGTGCCGAAATTATACATTAATAAAATATTATCAATATTTTCGTAATCCTTTATTTGTAATGTTTATTAAAGAGAATTACAGGTCATATTAATTTGAAAACTTAAAATCAAAATTTATTTTAGTAATTGATATTTCTACTAATTTTAAATATAGCATAACATAAAAGTTTAAGTTTTGATTGTATAGACGCATTTCATTCTTTAAACATTCATATTAAAGATAAATAATTTATATTTCTCTTATGACTATATTAAAAAAAAATTAGTTATTAAATTTTTTTTCATACACATTTACAATTGAATATTTAATTCAATTGTAAATGTGTTATTTGATTATAAATAAGTTATATTTACGAATAATAACTTGAGTTATAAAATTTATGGATTTGCAATTTATTCGTTAATCGATGTTATTTGTAAAATCTCAATTTCTTATGAAATTCTGAAATTTCATTGAATGTTCATATATGCTAATATTTTTTTTATTTCATAAAATTTAAATAAGATTTGTTGTATGTTATTAAAAACTTAAGGACTGTTTCATTATTTCAAAAATTAATGTAATATTTATTTGGAATTACCTTATTTTGGAATTCGTAATTAGGAACTAAGACGTAATCAATAATTTCGTGTACTTGATTGTGATCAATTACAATTTGAGATCTCAATTTTTAAATCATAAAAAAAAATTCAGGAAATTATTGCCAAAGAAACCAAGGTATTATAATGAAACCTTCCATTTATTTTTTAAATGGTTCGAATTTCAATTTTAATCTTGCAGTATCAAAATTTGAGTATAATTATGTAATGCTAGCATTATAATTATTAATAAAAAAATTTTGTTGAATATTTTTAGCATTTCGATCGTAAAAATATTAATTTAGTAAAAAAAAAATTAATTAAATTAATACCAGGAATATAATTTATTATGTATATTAAACTCTATACATAACCTGTACTTTTTATTTATATTTGCTTTTAAATAAATCAGATCTGAAGATAAGCTTAATTTCATTAGCTTCTCTCACAGTTGATAGAAGTCAAAACGATATCGATTATATAATCGATAGAATAACTAGACGAAAGGAAAACACTAGTGGCTTTCAGAAATATATCGATAAATCTATAAGTCCAGGAAAAATATAGCATATTTACGATGAATGCAGCTACTTTTTTTATTTGATTTTCTGTGTTTAAATTCTGTATGTCTATTAATGTTTTTTTGCTGTTTATTTTTAAGGAAATAAAATTATCCGCATTGTTTATTGTGATTTATTACACAATTTTAAAAAATCATAATTATTTATACGTTTAAGTGTTATTATACAAACTACTATATTTTGTATTATATTCCTTATGTACATTAAGAGGAATTAACTCAATATTTAAAAAGAATTCTTACATAAATTTTCTTTAAAATAATCCTATTGAAAAGATTATAAATTCATTATGCCAGCAAAATTAGATGAATTAATTGCTTAAAAATTAAAAAGATAACATTTTTACATTAATTCTTATATCAACATTTCAATAATTTTCAATAATACCTATACTTAAACTCAAAACAATTGTAATGTAGTATTTCACATTTAAATATCTGTTTTTATTAATTGATAATTTTTATTTAATTACTCGTATGATAGATTTTTCTGATTGAATCTAAATTTAAATTATTACAATTTTTCATGCACAAATTCAGTATAAAGTATTTGATTTTATTAATAAAAACAGATATTTAATTTATTTGTAAAAGAAAAATTATTTAACTGCACCTTTATATTTATTTATTCTGTAAAATTGTATTTCACATTTTCTGTATTATAGTATATTTATGTTGAAAACAATTTTTTGAATTTGTATATGTTTTCATGTATGTTTTTAAAATTTTGTTTTGTTGTTATATTCTATACTGTGATAAAAAAAATAACTCATTAATTTAAAATTGAAGTTATTGTTTTTTTTTAATATGCTAAGCAGATAAATCAGCTAGTGACTGCCAAAGATGTAAATTAATTACTCCTTTTAAAAATATAATGAAAGCATTGCTCACCTTAAAACATATAAATTTTGTACATGAGGGAAAGGTTGTTGCTGTAAATAAATATTTTTGAAGTGTACAGAAAATAAAAAAAGGAGAGAAATTGTCACGGGAATTATATTTGAAAAAATTTTTAAGACTCAAAAGAATGAAATGTGTTGAAAGAATATGACAGTTTGTAACATGTTTTCCTGAATTAAAAATGTTCTTTATGTGTTAATACTGTTTCATTTTTTTACTGGGATTTACATAAAAATCAAAATAATAAACAAATTTATTTACTTACATTAAATAATACACTCAAGAGCCAAAACATTAGGACCATCCCAACATTTTGCAATGAACTCGCCTGGATGACGTGGAAGGCACGTGATCAGATGGAAGTGGTATTTAACTGGTATTAAGTGGTGGTATTAATCCATGCCAAGGGGGGTTGAAGCTGTGTTGCGCGCCAAAGGTGGGCCAACTCGTTATTGACAAGTGGTCGTAATGTTTTGGCTCTTGAGTGTAAATATATTTATTTCCCTTACTTTTAACAATTTATTTAAAAATAAAAGCCATTAATTACGTATTAATTGTGTAGAAGTAATAATGTGTAGAAGTAATAATAATTTTTTACTCAGATTGGGGTATTGTGAAAAATTCAACACATACACTTTAAAATTTAACTTTCTATCAATTGTTACGCAATATTTTACTTAAGTTATCTTTTAATGTTAGTATAACTTTTATGGCCCACTTTTATCATGAGGATTTCAATAATTAATTAATTTTATAAAAAGATTACGTTCTTATATTAAACAATCATTATCATTTTTTAATTATATAAACTAAATACAGGTTCCTCTTTCTCTCTAAAGCTCAAGAATTTATAAAATTCTTTACAGTTACATTTTTTCAGTAATAGCAGTTCAAAGAGTATGTGAGTATATTTAGCTAAAATTCTATAAAAATAATTCTGTAAAATTCTACATAGTTTCTAAATGTAACTACAGCTAGATTTTAAATTAATACCATTATTATCCCAATAACAGTTTCTAAAGGCTAATTCATTGAATTAATTAGGTAAATAAACTGAAAGTTTAAACATATTACTTACACTAAAAAAAGCATAATAAATAGTTATTTTACATCAAAGTAAAATAATTTACATTCTTTTTCATTCTTACAGTTTTATCAATTCTCTAACAAAATTAATTGTAATTAATTCGATCGTATAATTTCTGCATCTGCTAAAAAAATTAACATGAAATAAACTTTTCGTAACTAATTAACTTTTCTAATTATTTACGTAACTTCAAATTTATAAGGAATTTTACGACATAATTTATTAAACAATATTTTAAAATATCTAGTGTCTAAATAAATAGTTGGAAATGCAAAGAATTATGTATGAAAATCAAAGAATTATGTATAAAAATCAAATTATGAAGCAAATCAAAGAATTATGTATGAAAGACAGAGAATTGTGTATGAAAATTAAAAAAAAATGTCAAAAATCAAAAGTTTGTAAAAAAAAACATAAAAACAATATGACTAGGGATTGCAATATCGGACCAAAAGTTGAATACCAGTATTCAGTATTTTGTAGATCTTAATACCGGGATACCGGTTTTAATACCGGTAGTAGAAATTTTAGAAAAAAAAAGAAAACACAGGTGTTTTCTTATTTTCCTTACCAGTTTTATTAGAGAATGTAAGTATCACAAAAAAATTGGTAACTTATAAATTATAACAGTTTATAAAGAATAGCAAAAAAGTAAAGAAACATTTTATTTTTTTAAATCACAAAAAAGTGTAACTATCACTATTCAGTGTGTGTGGTACTATTACAAATTTTTGAAATGTGATCTTAAAAAACATAGTGCCTCAATTGTATTATCATTAAGCCTGGAACGTAATTTTGTGCTCAAAATTATCAACAGTCGAAAACGCTCTTTCAGTATCTATGCTAATTGGTGGTACTTGTTATACTTTTTCCAAGTATTTACCTCTAAATCCCTCATCTTCAAATAAATCTATTTCTCGTCGAATTGTTAGACGTTTCTCGTTAGATGATTTCTGTATTGTATTTTGGTTTGTTGAAATTTTTTAACTATCGCCAATTTTAGTTTTTGCTCAAGAGACAATTCCTTTTCACTATCGACATAAGTGTTATCATAATCTTCGATAACTGTATCGAATTCTTTTGAATGTCGATGGGTTTGCGGGTAAAAAATTTTAAGAAAGTTTACTATAAACTTGATCAAATTTGAATTGGTTAGTCTCTTTTCTTCTTTTTCAGTGCCACTTTTAAAATCAATATAATTATGTAAATACCGTAAGACATTTTCTATTTTGGTATGCATTCCTTTTGTACGATTTTTCAATGTAATATATAATTCTTCAGATAGTGATATGTGCTATTCTTTCAGTGACTGCAACATGAAATTTATTGTTGCATTAGTTGTTAATAAATTAGAATCTCTCCGACATAATGCCTCAACAGCCAATTTTATTGGAAGTAGAGCTGATACATTTCTGGATATTAAGGCGAATTCACTATCGGAAAAAATTAATTTGCAGGTTTAAGTAGATCATTGTTTTATGGATTGGATTTTTCAGTTTCAAAAAACGTTCCATCATTAGGAGTAAACTATTCCAACATGTTTTAGAATCTAGTATTAACATATATTCTGTTTTATTTTCAGTTAGTACATATTTTTGTAATATGGCATTTTTTGTAGGGGAACGTTTAAATATCTTAACAATTTTTCGAACTTTATAAATTATAGGAAGCAATTCTTGATGGGTTAATATTTCATCTTCATTAGCAATATCTTCTTCAACAATCGCATTGTCATTGTCATTGTCGGCATCTTCATCGCAATTAGATTCTTTCCTCTTTAACAAATTTGTATCATGTTTCGTTTTTAAATGTGTATGGAGTCCGCTTGTACATCCTCCATTCACTTTAATAACTCTTGAACATTTTTTACATTGTGCCACCGTATTCTTTTCATCATATAAATAGTGAAACCAAACCGAAGTATTATCAACTGATTTTTTATATTCTTTAAAGTTATTCTTATTCATTATTGTGGTGTATTACTTATGAGTATATATATATATATATACACTGGTGTCCAAATGTTAAGCATAATTGCTAATCATGTGAATAAAGAAGGAACTGTAAATCAAAATGGCGGGAAGCGTGATATGCGAGTGTAAAATTGTTATAAAATAAGAAAGCAAATCAAAAGAACGATAATAATTGATTTAATTATCCAAAGTAGCAGTTTGAAAGAAAACTGAGCATTGGAAGGGTTCACACTTTAAAGAAAAAATGAAAGAAAACATTAAATAAAATACTGAGGCTGCAGTTCAATAAGGCGTGTGGTCACCTCTGGCAGCCAGGCACGCTGCACAGCGATTTACCATACTTGCTATGAGATGATGAATGAGTTGTGGGCTCAAACGGTTCCAAGCTTCTTGGAGCGCTCTCTTCAGTTCTGTAACGGAGCTTGGTGGGTGCGAAAGGGCTGTAATTTGTCTCCCGAGCATATCCCATACATGATCGATAGGATTTAAATCAGGGGAGTTCGCAGTCCACGACATGCGCTGGATGTTTTCCGTTTCAAGGAAGTCATCAACCAGTACCGATCGGTGACATGGCGCATTATCATCCATGCATATGAAGTCAGGACCGACAGCACCTCGAAACAAGCTAACATAAGGCTCAAGAACTTCGTCTCTGTATCTTTGACCAGTCACAGACCCTGTGTCAAAGAAATGAAGGTCTGTGCGGCCGTCCATCATGATGCCTGCCCAAACCATTACTCCCCTTGATGGAAAAGGATGTCTTTCCGTTATGTTTCTTGGTTCAAAATGTGTTCCACGTTCTCTCCATATCGTTACCCGACGAGAATCACTACTCAGACTAAACCGGGACTCGTCACTGAACATCACATTGGCCACTCTCCCACACTCCAATGTTGATGTTTCAAACTCCAGTTCAAGCGAGCGCGTTTATGCGCAGACGTGAGGGGAATGCAAACTGCTGGTCTTCTGGCATACAGGCCAGCATGACAGTCTCCTGAAAAAAGTTTGTCTCGAAATTCGTATTCCTGTGGCGACTGTGAGCGCCGAACCCAATGCTCTGGCAGTACTGCCCCTCTGACGTCGCGCACTTATTACCAGATATTGGTCTTGGCTAGGGGTTGTGACTCTTGGTCGACCTGATACTGGTTGTCGGGTAACATCTCCCGTTCTTTGAAACCTCTGCCACAGTCTTGAGATCACAGACTGGTCCACATTCAAAATTCGAGACACTTCGGTTTGTGATCGTCCGGATTCCAGCATTCCAACGATTCTTCCTTTCGCAAACATGTCCAATTGGCGTCTTTGTGCCATCATTCACCTTGTTTGATGGTTAACAATGTTCCTTCGCACAGCAGTTGCACGAAACTTGTCTGAACTGCCTATGCTGCGTGAATCGGTTTCTCTGCGTTCCGACACGCGCAGGTGTTTCGCGCAGGATGTAGTCGACTGAAAAGTTTTGCATAAACCCAATGTTTCTTCTTCACCCAATTAATATCCGCAAGAAATTTCGAATAATTTTACGAATATTTACTCCATGTTTTTCGCATTTTACGATTTATGCTTAACTTTTGGACACCAGTGTATATATATATATAATAAATCTGAAAAATATTTTGAACTCTAAAGTATGATATGCAAATTCAATGTGAATAACAAACTCATCAGTTTAAAAAATATTGAAATATTACACACTTTATTCACAACTACAACCGTGTTTTCACAAATAAGAATTTCTAGTTTTCAGATAAGAATAAGAATTTCACAGATAAGAATTCTAAATTTCTAGTAAATACCGAAAAAACAGTATTTAAACTTGTGAATACCGGTATTACAAAATTGTATAAATGGCTCAAAATACCGGTATTCGGTATCCCGGTATTGCAATCCCTAAATATGACACATAGCAACAGATTTCTCATTTCATGCTGTATGTATAAAGATATCATTTAAGATACTATTTATACTTTAGTTTATATTTTTACAAAGGTAAAATCGCAAAACAAAGACTGTTAGGATTTGGCGTCAAAAATTCTTTTTGCCGAAGTCCACCAAGTAACGGGTTTGCTATTGTAAGTGAAGCAAATTGCAAACACTTCAAGAAATCCTGGTTACCAAATCTGGCGATTTATCGCTCAGTTGGCGCTACAAAAAAGTCGGCAAATCCCAACGGCCCCTATTTTGCGATTTGACCTTTACAAAATATAAAGAAATCAAATATTGAAATTTAATAGTTTAATTTTGCAAAAGATTGTTCAAAAATTGCTGGGGGTTATCAAAAGAGCTATAAGATAGCAGAGATAACTTACTTTCAATATTTCTGAAACAGAGTTGTGTGTCATAGAAAAATTATAGTTAAACACTTTTTTGTCCCAATATTCAAAGTTATCTAAGATCTAAATAGAAGATTTCTTCTTTTAACTAAAATTCTTATTTAAACAAAGAAAGAAAATCAGTTTTATAACTGCTTTTAGTAAAATATTCTTAATCCAATTTAAAAATTATTTTAAAGAATAGTCAGTATAAAATTCATATTTAAGGTTTTTCAACTTTAATAGATTGAGTTTGTAACTGAATGAAAACTCTTTGAAGATAAAAAAATATATGCTAAGTTATAATTAAGATGGCTTAAAAAATTTAGAGATTAGATCAATAAATTTATATTTTCTTTTTTTGTGTGTGAAATATAGGAAATATGGAATGCAATGCTTTTGGTAAATAATCTTAGAACAAAAAAATAATGTGTTCTTAGTGTTCTAGTTCTTATTCCTAAAGTGTTCTTCTAATCTTAGAACAAAAAATAAAAAATTTCCCTCGTAAAAAATAATTCACAAATGACTCTTCAGTCTTTATCAAGAACTTAATATCTTGTGGGGGCTTTGTACGCCATATCAGTATGATTCATAAGAATTTTATATTAGATGAAATGAGATTTTATGGGCAGCTTAGCACAGCATGTCAATGAGGTTTATGAGGATTTTACATTGGATGCCAAAGGTATCTTATGGACAGTATTATGAGAAACTTTGCATGGTAAGTCAATGTAATGCATTAGGATTTTACATTAAATAAATTCTTTTATATGTGACCTTAATCATGTGACCTGACCTCTTTTACATGTGACCTGATCTGTGACCTTAATCACTAATCAATAATACAAGCAACAATCGGATTATGGTCTGGTAGCCTAGGGGGCCAACTTCAATATAAAATTTTCACATAAAATTACTCACAAAGTTAACTGTATGCTTCTTCCTATACATAATACTTTTTATTTCGAAATAAATTCAAACTTATTTTCATGCGTGTTTAGTCGCATTTAGTTGCCGAACATTCGTAATTCTTAAAACAAATATATTTTATAATGTTAATTACTTTTGTATAATCAATAATTTTTCTAATTTTTATTTATTTATTTGAGAATTTATCCAAATTAGAATTTAATATGTTTAAACTTTGATTTTAACGTATTAAATTCCAATTTGAATAACTACAAATTTCTTATTTAATTGTACAAATTCTTATTCTCTTCGTAATTCTTATTATAATTCTTATTTGGTTTTGTTTCACTACTTATCTTAATGTAGAGCATTAAAACTGCGTCTCTGTCTGGTTTATATTTCAATACTGAAATGTGTGTCGAATTAAGGTACTACTGTGTTCAAAAAGTAAGACCAATTATTCTTTTTTTCAAAAACTCTTTATTTATTCTTCCAAATTTATTTCATCGTTTTCAAAGTAATCCCCGCCGGACACAATGCACTTATGCCAACTTTTTTCCAATCCTCAATGTATGCTAAGAAGTCATCGGCAGGGACAATTCCTTTCAATTTCTACGATACAAAGTGCGCGGTGATTCAAGTTGAATCTCTTCAATCAACTCAAAACGGGGTCCCTGGAATGATCTTTTGAGTTTAGGGAATAGCCAGAAGTAGAACGGTGTGAATACGGTGGTTGCGGAACTATATGAGTTTCATTTTTGGTGAAAAAGTCGTGAAGAATCAATGTAGTGTGAGCTGGTGCATTCAATGTTTTGGGTACCAATCGAGATTTAACGCCCAAAATAGAATGGAAAAATCATTTTGAAATTCCCACATCATCAACAAGGTCTCTAATTGTAAATCGACTGTTTGCAAACAGTCTTACTAATTTATATTAATTCATCATTGTCATCTTTAATTTTTTGAACTTGAGCTTCGTCGGTTGAGGTTGATGGTCGACCAGAGGGCTCTTTGCCTTCAACGCGTTCTCTGCCTTCTTTGAATTGCTTATCTCACTTCTAAACATTTTTTTCCGATATAGGAATGCTCACCGAATGCCTTCTGCTACATTCTATACATTTCCGCAAACAAAATTGAATGCAAGTTCTTTGCTCAATTAATTCAGACATTTCAAAAATCGCCGGAATCAGTTTTAGCGTCTTTCTTTTTTCCAATCCTCAATGCATGCTGAAAAGTCATCGGCAGAGATGGCCTTCAAAGTGCCTGGCGATTCGCGTTGAATCTCTTCAATCGACTCAAAATGGTGTCCCCGGAGTGGTATTTTGAGTTTAGGGAATAGCCAGAAGTCGCACTGGGTGAATACGGTGGTTGTGGAACATTATGGGTAACGAAAAATAACGAAGAATCAGTGCAGTGTACAAGCACCAAATCTTTAATTCTTTCGATGTGAGCTTCGTCAGTTGATGGTCAATCAGAGTGCTCTTCGTCTTCAATGCGTTCTCTGCCTTCTTTTAACTGTTTATACCACTTCTAAACATTTCTTTCCGATATAGGAATGCTCACTGAATGTCTTCTGAAACATTCTATACTTTTCCGCAAACAAAATTGAATGCAAGTTCTTTGCTCAATTGATTCAGACATTTTAAAAATCGCCGGAATCAGTTTTAGCGTCTCACTAAGCCAAGCGTAACTCAAACACTAATGAATATTTTGAAATAAAATTTCACACGGACGTCAAAGACAGTGCCAGCAACATAAGAAAGAAAAAGAATTGAAAGTCCATAAGTCCCGGGAATTTTAAATTGAAAGTTGGTTTTAATTTTGGACACAGTAGTAAATGTGCTCTAAAGATGATGCAATTTTTTAGAAAATTGTAGCTTCATTATATTTAAATTATACTAGCTTAAGGATATAAATACAATTTTTTATGAGATGCGACTTAATTTCTTACTAAATATGAAACATATAAAGTAGACAAAAGGAATTAGTTTAAAAATATAATAGAACAAATTATAAAATACTAAATAAAATAAACTGTGGAACTTCCTTTTCTTTACAAATAAAAATTTCCCATAAATGATTTTACAGTTTTAAGAAATATAAAAAATTTTTCATTTTTCATTTATATTAGTTACGTTATTCTACTTTAAGTAATTTTTCAAGAAATGCTTTTTATTTTTTTTAATTATGATTATTGAAAATTAAATTTTTAACTACGCAAAAAAAAAAAAAAAAAAAAAAATAACTAGATACAAGTAAGTAAATTTTTATGCCATAATAAATAATTTAGATGAGCTGAAATGTTTACATTTGTATTATAACTACTTATAATAGAATATATCGTATTACTACTTTTGTAATTTTTATAATCAATAAAGCATTCGAGCTATTGGTAAAAATTACAAGAACTAATTTAAAATGACAGGAATGCATAAATTTAAAATTACTTTTTTTATATGTTTTAGAATATAATTTAAAACTAAGTTCTAAAAAAACTATAGCACATAAATTTTACAAAATAAAAAAACTTATACGGACTAATTAATTCTAGTTCTAATTCTTCGAACTTTCTAGTTTTTTTTCAACAATTGTCATCTTTACTCAATTATTTAAATTTGAATCTTTTAAAAAGTATTTTTAAAATGCATGTCTGTTCTAATTAAGAACAACATTTTTTTGCTGTAAAATGTGAATTACTTTTCATTTTTTATCAGAATTCCTAAACTCTCTTCTTAAATTGTACTTTAAGCTTTCCATTTTATGAAATAATCCACATTTATTTATTTTGCTGACGGTATTTTTTTTTTCCATTTTTAAAAAGTATCAAGGAATATTTACGTAAAAGAGAGACGGAATATTTACGTAAAGAAAAGAATTTTCCTCACATTTTAATGATCAACAATTTTCCAGATTAACACATATTTTTAGAGCACATTGCGAAAGCAGAACAAAGAAAGAGTTTTTTTTATTTGTCTTTCTTTATATTTTCTTAAATATTTTTATTACAATTCTCTTTCGCTGTAATTTAAATATTTCGAATTCTTATCCACTTTCTTTTATTTCTCTAATTTCCCTTTTTTTTTTTAACTGTTCTGTTTATTCTTTATGATTAGCTTTAATAATATTTTTACTTTTTTTTACTTAAAACTTGAATTTGAAATACACAAATGTACATTATTTAGTTTCATTTGATTTGAGAAAACCTTTTGAATCACGACATTTTTACTCAAGGAAAAATGATGCAGTTTTATTTTTTTTTTAACATTTTATTAAATACTACTACATGAGACATTTTTTTTCCTTTCTCTACAGTGTATTGTGTACATTAAATGCATTGTACTGTAAAATATTTATTAAATTATAAACATGCACAGTCTTAAAATATTTATTTTTCGAAAATACTTCTGTATTACACATTATTAAATGAGAAAATATATTTGACTAAATAAATTCCAATAATAAATCTTTAAATGTATAGTTAAAAATAGCATGTATAAGCTACGGTTATGTTATTGAACATTATATTTTGCCCATTATAAGTATATTATGATTAATAAAATATATAATAATTGGTTTACATTAAATGCATCGTACTGTAAAATATTTATTAAATTCTAAACATGCACAGTTTTAAACTATTTTTTTTCAAAAATATTTCTGTATTACATATTATTAAATGATGAAGTATATTTGACTAAATAAATTAAAATAATAATTTTTTTTTAATGTAGAGTTAAAATAGCATGCATTAGCTACAGTTACAGTTATGTTATTACAGAATTACTGTGTTGTTCATAAACATAATTTGCAATTCGATCATTATTAAAAGTTTAAAGAATATCTCTATTTGAACAGAAATCTAAAAAACATAATTCACAGATTGCTTAGACAAGTTTTTTTTTTCTTTCTAATGCAGCTGGCAAACACTTAGACGCCTTGGTCTTGGATGCCTTAAGGCAAGCGCTGCACAGACGTTACTCACTTTGCATTATCCAGGAGGCGCCTGTGACTTGAAGATAAGCCACGGACGCGGAATAACAATGCCCCCGCAACGCTCCTATTAGACAGGGACCTACGGTTTGAAGTGGATTCCGAACCACTACAAACATCCATGGCACCACCGGGACTCGAACCCGAAACCTGTGGTACCGAGCGCCACAGCGTTAGCCACTCGGCCATTCAGACCCTTGCTTAGACAAGTAAATGATTACAATTAATTTAGTAAAGTATACCCCCATTTACCCTGTAATAACTTTTGGTCCAATCTTTCATTGCATTCATTTATGCTTCCAAATTTGGGAACTCTGCATCCAGTTTTAGACGATGCATATTGGCGAAATTCCATTATAAATTTAATCTGTTCTTTACCTAATCTTATCTGGAGGGACTTTTTTTTTTTAAATATTGATGTAGTAGCATTCCGTTCACAGGAGAGAGTAACGTATATTTTTAACAAGTGCATAATAACAACCTATCACCTAAATTTGACAGCAGACAAACAGTATTTTGGGTAGTTATTAGTGTTACGTACTAATGAGAACAACATGTCACTCAAATCTTACAGCAGATATTCAGTGTCATGGATAATGGGAAAGACCTCGCGAAATTAGCGATTGCCAGTGCGACCTTCACAGGTCGAAACAATTACAGATTTAGTATGGAGTGCACCATGAGTTGTTCCATCGTGATTGGTGATCGACCATGAGCTGAGAAATGTTTACTCCAATGAGAAGTTAGGACAGTTCACTCTTTTGACGGTGTTTTTTAAACGGGGGCTTTTGGAGAAGAAAGAAGTGAGTTCTGACACGAGTCGACCAGAAGTTTTTCTTTTTTTCTCTGAAGTGACTCACCGGCCTTGAGTTTTCGTCTGTTTACAAAGTGAGCTCCATGGGGTTTCGTGTATCACGTTGTGTGATAATTTAGGTCTGCCGCAGACCGGTTGGACTATAATTTCAGTCCTTGGAGTGAACTGAATTTGCAAATCAAATTTAATTATTTATTTTTAATTTTTTTGTAAATAATAAATTATAATAAATGGAGTTCTGTTCATGCACACACACACACACACACATATATATATATAAATATAAATATATATATATAAATATATATATATATATATATAAATATATATATATATATATATAAATATATATATATATATATATATACACTCAAGAGCCAAAACATTATGACCACCTGTCAACGCACAACGAGTTAGCCCACCTTTGGCGCACAACACAGCTTCAACTCGCCTTGGCATGGATTAATACCACCACTTAATACCAGTTAAATACCACTTCCACCTGATCACATGCCTTTCACGTCATCCAGGCGAGTTCATTGCAAAATGTAGGGGTGATCATAATCTTTTAGCTCTTGAGTGTATATATATATATATATATATATATATATACACACTCAAGATATAATGCTTATAAATAAAAATTAAAATGTTCCTATGAACCTGAAAGTGGCCATCTTCTTGAAGCCATTATAGGTCTAGTATAGACTGAGATCTTACAATATATATGAGGACAAAATACAATTATGCATTCAATAATGACTATTGACCAATTTTTCCTTCTTAGAGTTTCACTTTAAGGAAAAAAATTTTTTATCTAATGCAGCTGACAAACAGACAAATGTCTTGGATGCCTTGACGCCAACTTACTCGCTTAGCTCTACGCCCTACGATCTTGTTAGACCGGGACCTACGGTTTTAAGCTGATTCCGAACCACTACAGACATCTATGGCACCTCCGGGACTGGAACCCAAAAACCTGTGGTACAGAGCGCTAGCCACTCGGCCATTCAGGCCCCATTTTATGGATATATTGTAGCTCAAAATTTGTGCAGAATACATAAAATGAATCTTCTCATCATATAAAAAAAATTCATTTTCATAACTTTAGTCATCTTCTAAAGGACTCTTCTAATATCGAAATGGCAAATTATTTAATAAAACAATGTATAATTTTTTCACTGAGGAATTTTAAAATAATTTTTTTCAATTTATCGATTTTAAAAATTGAGAAATATATTACAGACTTGTGTATAGTTTAAATTATCGAACATGAAATTCCATGAAAAAAACAAAATAAAATTCAATTATTGACATCAAAAAATATTTATGTTCTATTTAGAAAATGTTATATATTTTGTTTTCTCCATTTACTTTATTTTCTGGACTTTAAATGTGTAAAGGAGGGTAAGTAAATTCACACAAAATGTAAATTTCAAAAGGTTTTATTATTGACTGTTAAACCTATTGCAATGTTTATACCTTTGACCTTAAAACATTGGTCTCCTTGAACAAAATCAACGTAAACGAAAGTTTGTTAGGCGCCAAAGAAATCCTTTTGTACCTAATCTGTAACTCTAAGCGGATTTAATTTCCGCCAAACTCTACTCAATAGCTCGGTAAATGTGTCGAATTTAAAATGTACTACTGTTTTGTTGTTTTTACCAGTTTCCCTTTTAAATGTTTTAATAGGTTAATAGGTTTAATAGGTTAAATTTTGCAGATGTGGATTTCACGTTTAGTAAAATTTAAAACTGTCAAATACTATTACAATTAAACGTGTAGAACATTTATTACTTTAATTTTTTTAAAGATTATTAAGATTGTTTTAAAAATTTAGTAGTAACAAGTAATATAAAAAAATTTAAAAGTCAATTCCTACTTAGGTTAAAAAAGAAAATTTTTATTTTAGTTACTTCTTATTAAATAATTACAATTAATATAAATATGTATATACATATGACAGAATCACAATATTAAGTGGCAAAATAGAAAGCGAATTTCCTTGCAATTTTCCATTTTATTTTCTATATATGGTGTTGGACTACTATTTTTGTTTGTTACTATTTATTCGCATTCTATTTTTTTTTTGTTGTTTTTTTTTGTTTCTAATTTATGAAGCTGATGGTGGTCTATAATTTCTCATTTTATCCATCTTTTGTAATGCTTCATTATTGCAAGGAACCTTTCCAGTGAGTTTTGAGCAGTTCAGTTCTTCAGTTAATTCATTAATTAAATTTAATTAATGAATTAATATTTGAAAAAATAGTATTAACATCCAGTGTCATCCTCTACAAGTTTAAAAATGTATTTGAACTTGAGTGGATGAATAATAAGTATTTTATTAACGATTGAAAATTTGAACAAGTTGTATAAACATATATAGGGGGAGTGTGAACTAATAGTAGGAAATGAAAAAGCAGTTTAAATTTTTAATGAGTTTTCAAAACATGTATTTACATCAAAATACAACAAAAATAAAACTTACAAAAGAATTTTCCATTTATTCAGCTAAATTTTTTTTATTATAAGTAAAAGTAACTAAATAAAGATGGTAAAAAATATTTTTAAAAAGATGAATAATTTTATCAGTCCCATAAATATGAAACAATTGGTGTTATTAACACCAGTTGTTTGTTTATTGTAAACATCGTAATGAATATCAAAAAAGTTGCATTTAACAAAACGATTATTTCAAATAAATTACTTTCACGTAATATGGCAGCAACAAAAATATAATTTACTTATATTTCTAAGTATTTATATTATTATATTTTTTATATTTGTTTATAATTTTTTTATTCAAATGATATTGATTCAGAAAAATTCAATTTTCACTTAGTAGGAGGGATTTCTGTTAAAAATTTCACAAATTCTCTGAAGAATGTAATTTTTATTTGAAAATATTTCCAATCACACTTCAACAGATAACTATTATTGGAAGTTTCCATATTTCCTTTAATAAAATACGCAAACAATTATGGGCAATTATCCCAGTAGGGCAATTCTGTTCCATTAACTCGTAGAAGGACAGTTCGTGGTACAAGTATAACATTCAGGTCTTCCATTGTACAAAAAGAACCCACAACTATGATGGCGAAATAGCCGTCATTTCTTTGGCCTTAGACAAAATAGAGAACAGTGAAAAAGAAACTGTCGCCTTTTTTATTGATTCCAGGCTGGCAATTATAACTTTGACAACTCCCATAAATGTGAGATATCTAAGAATTGCATAGTACAGGCTGTTGAACACTCGAAAATTCATTGCTGTGCAGTGGATTCCTAGCCATTGCGGGATATATGGAAATGAGCAGGCCAATGTTGGCGAAGAATGGATCACAAATGATGGAACATGATCCTCCTTTGCCTTTGCGTCATATAAGGTGATATATATCTTCCTCTATTAAATCCAACGGTTTTAACCCGTATAGAGAGAAGGCTTCTGAAAAAAAAAGTGGAATTCCCTATAGAATAAGTCAACAATAATTCCCAATTCCTTGCCTAGCCGGCATGGCCTGCTTTAGACTTGCCACGGGCCATGACTACTTATAGAGACACCTGTATAGAATAGGACTGGCTGATATAGATATCTGCCCTTTTGCGACTGTGACATGCCCATGACTTGACAGCACCACATTGTATGCCCTACTATTCTTATCTATATCGCTTTTTATATTACTGTCAACGCCTTTAGTAATAGTTTTTGTCATTTTTTACTGTATTGGGCTGCTCGTCGACTAATGACAGAGAGGTCGGAGTCGATAAAAAAAAAAAAAAAAAGAACCTGATCGAAAACAAGTAATATAAAAAAAATTTTTTTTGAAGACAATTCCTACTTTTTTCCCCTATATTGCAGAAAGTCCTTTGTAAATAAAGTTGAAAATTTCCTCTTACATTTGGCGCCATCTATTGGTAGATATATACAACTTAAATCTAAAAAAGAAATAAAATTAATAAATTAATTTAATTAATGAATTAATATTTGAAAAACTGTATTAACATCCAGTGTCATCCACTACAAGTTAAAAAAAAAATGTACTTGAACTTGAGTGGATGAATAAAATGTATCTTATGAACGATTGAAAATTTGAACAAGATATATATAGAGTGTGAACTAATAGTAGGAATTTAAAAAAAGAATCCTGAACTTCAATTTATATCTTTAAACAAACAATAAAAAATTATTATTAATTTTCTTTATATCAAGAAATAATAGAAATTCCAAGTCTGTTTTATAGTTTAAAATAATCATAAAAAATATTGTTATCATGGTGTAATGGATAATTTAAATCACCCTACATCACTAAAAGTTATTTTTGTAATGCTTAATAAAAGAGGAAAATAGCTATTAAGAATACTACGTTGAATGCACCTCAAATTTTAAAACCTTATTTTAAAAAGTAATCACTAAAGCTTAAACATTTTAACGGGTTATTAACGATCAACGAAAATGTGAAGAAGTTAAAATACCATTATTATGAGAATGGTGTTATCTTTATTCCGAGCAACATTTACCATCGTTAGAGCTGCATGATCATAATGATTAGGAAGAATAGAATTACTTTTTGCAAGTAGTAATACGTCATTAAGCAGTCATTTTGCATTGAGCAAGTAGTAATACGTCATAGACAGCCAGGTATTTAAAGAAATTCAAAGAATTTTACTAATCTCTCATTAAAGAACTAATTAAAGTTTTTCAGTGAAAGAGATTTAATTTATAAATGATGTCCAGTGAAATTTTTAAATACTTCAAACTAATATATCTATAACAGTGAAATATTAACCATTAGAGAAATCATTTACCAATAATGATTTTGAATTAACGAATTAACTATTAATAATAACGAACACCATTAAAAGTATAGGTGCATGTGTGTAGACGAATGTTTCTTATAAAATTATACTACTAAGAAATTTAATATATGATTCTATTATTCTGCGTTGCAACTTAATGATGTGACCTGATTTTAAAGCTAATACTCTAAATTTTTTTATTATAATTTCTTCCCAAAACGATACCTGTAATTTTATGAGTAATAAGAACATAAAAATTTACAAATATAACCAGAAAAAGAGCATTTTTAATTTTGTTAATTTAAATGTAAGAAATAATTTAACAATGAAAAAAAATGAAATTTTTGTACTTATGTTTGTTTTGTTGTAATAATTTTGTTTTGTTTTGTTTCTTATAAGCTTTAATTTTGTTTCATCGCTACTTTATTACGAAAAACTATAATTTTATTTAAACAAAAAAATAGTTAAATTATTTTGTGATTTTTTTTATAGCATATTCCAGATAAAAATATAATAAATTCAGTGAAAAAAAGGGCATTAATTGGAGCTCAAAGTTTTTCAAAACCTAAAGAAGTAATAATTTTAAACTGTGATAAATTTCCACACATTTGTAATCTTATATGTAAATTAATCTTAGTTCACCATTTTTATTTCGATTTATTTATTTTAAATTTACCTCTGTTTGATACATAATTATCAGTATTTTTAATTCATATCAATAAAAATATATCCCTATATATATTTATACATCTTATTCAAATTTTCAATCGTTAATAAAATACTTTTTATTCATCCCCTCAAGTTAAAATACATTTTTTTGAACTTGTAGTGGATAACACTGGATGCTAATAGAGTTTCTTCAAATATTAATTCATTCATTAAATTTAATTAATTAATTTTAGTGTTATATGGTTTGAAATATTTTCTCTTATATAAGATATTTAGCAGGATATAAATTTAGGAATAAATACCGTCAGTGGCGAAGCGTGTAGATCTCTGGAAAAAAATTTCTTTTTCAGATTATTTTTTTTAATTCTTGGTTCTATTGTGAGTCAATGAGGCAACAAAATGGAAAATTAAACGTGAATAAATGAGTGAGAGAGATGGAAAGTGTGTGTATGAGAGAGAGAGAGAGAGAGAGGATTTTTTCTAACTTAAAAAAATGAATGAAAATTATTTATAAAGGACTTTCTGTAATATAATGAAAAAAAGGAGGAATTGACTTAAAATTTGTTTTTATATCACTTGTTATATAGTGAGAAGATTAAACATTTCAATTAATACAACAGAAACGCTAGATACTGCATGATGAGGCAGATCTTGTAAGAAGACTGAAGTTCAACTAACTAATATTTATTTATATAATGACATTTAAGACGATCACAGGAACACGACACTCAATTCTAATATAATTTCCAGCTATTAACAACTTGCCGCAATATATTTTCGGGCAAATCCCGTTACGTTTCGACACTCTCAGAGTGACTATACCTGAAGGAAGCCAAAATTCAGACTGAAACTAGAATGACTCTCATGGGAGGGAGAAATCACGTGAGCTATAACGTAGAGTATGACACTTCGCTGCTTAGCTGCAAAACAGGAATTTAGGATGATTTGAGTCAGGCGTTCTTTTCATAGGGAAACCGCGAATTGGTTTTTATAACGAAATTGTTTTTGTTAACTCTAATTTTTTAATTCGAATTTTGGATTTTTTTTAATAAATCTGTCTAGATAAAATGTATTAACAAAATTACGAAAGTTCAGATTAAATCAGGTCATGTCTCTTGCTTTACGAATAAATCAGAAAATTATTGTTATTATTAATATTATTAATAATATTATAAACTCATGTTTGTGAAAATTGCAACACCATGAAGGAATCGTCATAATTGAATGAAATTTATTCACAGTTGAGTGGTAGTGGTACAAATAAATGATTAAATGTTCAAAGCAAACAAACAATCACGAGCGAGACGCCGACCAACGAAATCCCACCCATGTTCAATCGGCGACATATCCGGAGAATACGCAGGCCAAGGAAGAAGCTGTACCTGCCGCGTTGCAAAGAAGGACTGAACAGTCCTAGAGATATGAGGGCGGGCATTGTTCTGTTGAAATACAGCGCCTGGCAAGCTTTGAAGGAAGGGAACAGCTTGGGGCTGTAGAACTTCATTGATATACCGGTTGCTGTTCAGATTGCTCACAATTCTTAGCAATTCAGATCGTCCATGATATGCTATGGCACCCCAGACCATAACTCCGGGTGTTCGTCCACTGTGGCGTTCGATAATGCACTCTGGAAGATGGCGTTCACCGGCATAGCGTCTGACACGAATGCGGCCATCATGGTACCACAAATTAAAGCGGGATTCGTCAGAAAACCCGACATGCTGCCAATCAGCCCGCCAGTCTCTATGCTGAGTGGCCCATTGTAGCCGCAGGCGGCGATGGTTTAGCGTGAGAGGGATCCTGTATAAAGGAGTCCTTGCGCGCAGTCCACGCTGCAGCAGACGTCTACGAATTGATGAAGCACACAATGAAACACCTGTGGCTGTTGACCACTGAGCTGCCAATTGTCTAGAGGAAGCTGTACGGTCCGTCAGCGTCATGCGGACCAGGTGTCTATCATCGCGAGCTGATGTCACATTTTGGGGTCCACTCCCGGATTTCTAAGTTGTCCGACACTCGTCCGTTCACTGCTTCCAAAGACGCATCACTGTGCTGCTGTTACGCTGCTCACGAGCGGCTACTGCACGATAAGACAATCCAGCTTCACGAAGGCCGATGATTCCCCCCTTTCAAACTCTTTAATTTGTTCAAATCTCGCTCTCTTTCGTCGAAGAGGCATAAGTAACGATTAAGCTAACGTTTACCACTAGCAGATAACCACCGATAACCATACACGCCTCGCTACAGCCGTCTATTTATTCGGATCCATCCGCCATTCAGAGGGCACGCATTCAGTATACGCATGCGCTACGGATTTGAATTTCTAATCATTTGCATATCATGCACTAATTTGCATTTCCTGAAAATTTCAGCTCACTCTCGTAAGTCCTTCATGGTGTTGCAATTTTCACAAACATGAGTTTAATATTATCAATATTATAATATTATTAATATTATTAATAATTATTATTAATATTATTAATGACACAAAACAAAACTTTTTTACAATGCATATTCAAAAATCCATGAAATAAGAATTTCAAAAATATGCACTAGTCGTGGCTTTCTAATAACAAGCACAATTATCATGCAAGAAGGTTCTCTTTCGTATCTGCTGCTGTCATGCATTGCAGTCACTTCTCTCAAAAGTTAACAGAATTGGTGATTTTTATAGTGCTTGAAAGTTTCGTATATCGACACTCAGGCTGCCGTGAGAGAATTTATGTGTTTCCTTTTATAGCTGTTGTTCTAATGCAGCTGTCAATACTGATAGTTAATCTTTATGCCATAAGCAAAAGCCGCACTGCTATTACTCACTTAACACTACCGAGAGGGCACGTGTACCTTGAAGAGATGCTACGGATGCGAGTAACACTACTCCCACAACTCTCTACGATCCTATTAGGACCGGGACCTACGGTTTAAAGTGGATTCCGAACCACTACAAACATCAATGGCACAGCCGGGATTCGAACCCGATACCTTTGGTACCGAGTGCCAGAGCGCTAGCCACTCGACCATCAGGCCCCTGTTTTCTCTTATAAGACACGCAAATTAGGGGTAAAAACGCTTAGAAGTCCTCACAGAAGACATTGCTTTTATATACTGTTGGTGTGTTTATTATTGATTTATGTAAATGAAGTATAAATCAATAATAAATGCGCCTACATTATATATATATGTGTGTGTGCGTGTGTGTGTGCAATTTTTACATGCGTACGTGTGTGTGTGTGTGTATGTGTATGTGTGTGTGTATGTGTATGTGTGTGTGTATGTGTATGTGTGTGTGTATGTGTATGTGTGTGTGTGTTTGTGTGTAATGATTTATCGCATTAGCATTTAAATCACGACAGATGCAAATAGAAAATTTTATTACATTAATAAAGATAAATATTAAAAATAAAAATTTCACTATTATTATTAATTTCAAAGTTAATAATTTATTATTCCCAAAAATAATATAATTATATTTTGAAAAAAGGATATTTAATGGCTGCATGTAGGCTGTATAACTATTTTTACAATAATTGCATTATAAAAATTAAATCTTTTGATTTTCGCAGAAAGACAATTGGAAAGATATACCAGGAAAAAAAAAAGAATTGATATGAAATTGGCTTTTATTCCATTTTCTGCGAAGAAAAAAAAATCTTTTTAATAACTACCTTTTTGCAATAAAAAGGTTTCCAATTCTCCTCATAAAATGAAAACTTAACAAAAATAATTGCAAAAGAGAAAAACATAAAATCCAATTCGGATAAATTTAGAAATATTTAAAAAATTTTATAACTCGTCATTTCTATTTTATAAATTAAGAAAATAAATTGTTTCTGTAAAACATTTTTTTTTTTCAAAAGGAATAATTCTTCAAATAATTTCAACTTCTCCGAATGATTTCAGTCTGATTTTCGAAAATTGTATATTAAAAATGATTCATTAGCATTTAAATAAAAAAGTGACTTATGCTATAAATCATTTTATTAATCTAAAAAGGCTTATTAAAATTTAAAAGTGTTTTTTCTATATTTGATGTATATGTTTCATAATATTTTTGAATTTATTTTTAATTCCTTTCTTTATATTTTAAAACAAATTTGACTATTTTTTAAAAAAATATTTTTATTTTATTTTTCAATAGCAATTCATAAACATGCTTTGTAGTGATGATTGCTATTTTAATCCATAATTGAAGTGTATAATAAATATGCTTTCTTTATTAAAATTTAAAATACGTTATATACTTTCTAATATAAAATTAATATGAGTTAAAATTCTATTCTAATGAAGTAGTAGAATAAAATAAAATTACAACTGAATGTATGACTTTTAAAAAATCTACAAATACATCAAATAATCCAATAAAATCTATCAAATAAAAAACTTCATTTTATCTTTTTTGCAATTATTTTCTGATTTACAGTTGTTGTCTGTATTATTAGGTTCGTTGGTAAATAAATGGCGATTAAGCATTTGTAATTTTTTTAACATTGCCGTTTGATTTATTTGAACGGCAAAAATAATTTTAGCAATAAATATAAAAAAAAAAATGTTTAAAAATATTGTTTTATTCTGCCAGCAATACTGAAACTTTTTTTAGGTGGCAACACTGGAAGGAGAAATGGTTTTTTTAAAATTAATTCATTTTTACAAGCAACACTAAATTTATTTAGATCAGTTTGATAACATTAATTTTCATTTAATTTGTTGTGATTCTGGATTGACACGAGAGAACTCGATTTGTCCGGTTGCTCTACTACTGTGCCCAAATAGTAAGACCAATTATTTTTTTTTCAAAAACTCCTTATTTATTTTTCCAAATTTATTTCATCGCCTTCCTTTCATCGCACAAAATGCACCAACTTTTTTTACAAACCTCAATGTATGCTAAAAAGTCATCGGCAGGGATGGCCTTCAAAGAGCTCGGCTATTCACGTTGAATCCGTTCAATAGACTTAAAACGGTGTCCTCGGAGTGGTCTTTTGAGTTTAGGGAATAGCCAGAAGTCGCACGGTGTGAACACGCCGGTTGTGGAACGATATGGGTTTCATCTTGGGCGAAAAAGTCACGAAGAATCAATGCAGTGTCAGCTGGTGCATTCAGTGTTTTCGGTACCAATCTAGATTTGACGCGTTTGAGGCCCAAAAGAAAATTGGCAAATCCTTTTGAAAATACAACATCGTCAGCAAGGTCTCTAATTGTAAATCGATGGTTTGCAAGCACCAAATCTTTAATTTTTTGGACGTGAGCTTCGTCGGTTGAGATTGAGGGTCGACCAGAGAACGCGTTCTCTGCCTTCTTTGAACTGTTTATACCACTTCTAAGCATTTCTTTCCGATATAAGAATTCTCACCGTATGCCTTCTGCAACATTCTATACGTTTCCGCAAACAAAATTGAATGCAAATTATTTTCTCAATTAATTCAGACATTTCAAAAATCGCCGGAATCAGTTTTAGTGTCTCACAAAGCCAAACGGAACTCAAACACTAATTAATATTTTGACGTCAAATTTCTCACAGATGTCAAGGGCAGTGCCAACAACCTAAAAAAGAAAAACAAATTAAAATTCCATATGCCCAGAAAATTTAAATTGAAAATTGGTTTTACTTTTTGGGCACAGTAGTAGGCTCTTTTCTTGATTTTTAATAAGGTTTCCTTTAATATTAATTCATCAAGATTTTTTAAAAATTTAAATGTTGTACATTGAAATGCAAGAAGAATTCGAGCCAAAATTCCCTTTGTTTTATCAAAGTTTTCAATTCATGTGTTTGTAATGCTGGAAACCTTCTTTAATCATGACGATCAATTTCACTTACCAAGTAAATTATTTACAAAAGACAGAACTTGCAACTTGCGGAGAGTAAGTTTTTTGATTTTTGTAAACTCATTTATCCATGGCAGTACTTTTAATTTTCTTAATCTTCCACATTCATAAAATGAAATACAGACTATCACAATTCATAGTATATTTTGCGTCGTCCACAGTTACTCAGCTAAAGGCGCTAATTCAACATAGAGCGACTTGATGCAGTACATTTCTTAAATCCTCCCTCTTGCATTATTCTTTAAGACTTCAATACCAAGCATCCCAACCTAGGTTCTTCCACTTCTAATGGAGCCAACGGCCATACCATGCTGAATATACCGGTTCTTGTTAGATCACCGAAGTCAAGCATCTTCGGGCGGCGCGGTCAGTACTTGGGTGGGTGACCACCTGGGAACACCGCGTGCGTTGGCATTCAGAAATTTGGGACCTGAATGGCAGAGTGCTTAGCGTTCCGGCGCTCGGAGCCACAGGTTTCGGGTTCGAATCCCGGCGGTGCCATGGATGTTTGTAGTGGTTCGGAATCCACTTTAAGCCGTAGGTCCCGGTCTCCTATGACTGTAAGAGCGTCACGGAGCCAAAGTCAGACTTCTACATAATGGTGCTCCATCACAACAGAAGCTGCTTCCTTCCCCTTCAATCATGAGTACGTATGGGCTCGTGGACTTGGCCATCCAAGTGGGATAAGAAACAACAACAACAACTTCTAATGGTAATTCTGAAATTGATAAATTGGATCTTACACAACAATTTAAGCATTATTATCAAAGTAAGCATGCCAACTCATATTATTCAATGTTCTTCCTCCCTTATTAATCTAATCATTGCTAATGCAAGTATCTATACAATCATTTCTATCTTCATACACTGGAATCCTTTTATCAATCCAATTGCCCTTCCAAATAAACAATAAATAGAAGTATTGTATACAGGCTATCATATGGCCGAAAGTTCTAAATTTTCTACAAGAATATCACCTCTCAAACTTTTGGATCTTATTCTGCTTTATAAGATTACCTGTCTAATTTTTTGAATAAAAACAAAAAATATACCCATTTATTTATTTTTTTAATCTTTAATGCTACTTTGATGGAAACTCTTACATCAAGCTCGAACTCAGCTTTCTCCAAGATCTCTGGGTCGCATATAAGTAAATTTCAACAACACTCCGTAGCTTAATTTCACTACTAAAAAGAAAGTTTTAGAAGTCCGCTTGAAATTCTGCAAACTTCTTCTTCAATGGCACAATATCCCCATGGTAGGGCAAGGCCTTCTTCCTACTTGCAGATTCTGAAAATGAGGTGTTTTTCTTTTTACGGGATAAAGTTTTCAACCCTACGCCCAACGCTCTACAGTCATATTAGACTGGGGCCTGAATGGCCGAGTGTCTAGCACTCCGTGCCACAAGTCTCGTTTTAGAGTTCCTGGCGGTGCTATGGATGTTTGTAGCGGTTCGGAATCCACTTTAAGCCGTAGGTCCCGGTCTCATACGACTGTAGAGCGTCACAGAGCCCAATCAGACTTCTCACCCACATCATTCCCAAACTGTATAGGGACAACTCAGCTCTAGGCACAGGGATATGGTGTGGTGTAGAAGTAGTAGCAGCTATATTAGACTGGTGCCGAACATTTAAAATGGATTCCGAAAAACTACAAACATCCATTGTACCATGGGGGCTGGAACCCGATACTTGTGGCACTGAACGCCAGAAATTCTGCTAGCTACTATGGTAAAATTAATAAAATTATCAAAGCTATTCATGACTTTCTTTATCAAGTGTTTTTATTTCTAATGCAGCTGGCAAACACTTAGACAGTTGTCTTAGATGCCTTAAGGCAAGCGGTGCACCGACATTACTCACTTAGCACTAACCAGGGGGTGCATGTAGCTTGAAGATAAGCTACGGACGCGGAGTAACAATTCCCCCGAAACGCTCTACGATCTTATTAGACCGGGACCTACGGCTTAAAGGGGATTCCAAATCATTACAAACATCCATGGTACCGCCGGGACTCGAATCCGAAAGCTGTGATACCGAGCGCCAGAGCGCTAGCCACTCTGCCATTCCGGCCCTCAGTAGCGATTATTGAGGCAACAAGATTTTTTTTTTGCACTTATTCGTATGAATACAGATCCAAATCTTTTTTTTCTTTCTAATGCAGCTGGCAAACACAGACATGGACGTCTTGGATGCCTTAAGGCAAGTGCTGCACAGACGTACTCACTTTGCATTACCCAGGGGGGGCGTGTAACTTGAAGATAAGTTACGGACGCGGAGTAACAATGCCCCCACAACGCTCTACTATCTTATTAGACCGGGACCTACGGCTTAAAGTGGATACCGAATGACTACAAACAACCATGGCACCGCCGGGACTCGAACCCGAAACCCGTGGTACCGAGCGCCAAAGCTCTAGTCACTCGGCCATTCAGGCCTTAGATCCAAATCTACATTATAACAAATGCCTCGGATCCACACTTCAATAAATCCGCCATCATGTAATTTATTCCATGTAATCTTTCTGAATATTCCCCTCACAACTATAATAATCCATTTACCCTAAGTAAACTAAAAGAAGAAATACACGCTACTCCCAATATTGCTCCAGGACGTGATGGTGTTCCAACCGACTTAATTAAAATTCTTCCTGGCCACTACTATCTTCTACAGCCACTACGGATTTTTAATAAAATTTGGATCACAGGCAATATCCCGAAAGAGTGATTCACTGAGAAAATCATTCCAATTCTTAAACCAAGGAAAGATAGCACTTCTCTTTTGTAATTTCTGTTTATATAAACTTACAAACTATATATATATATATATATAACTATCATATAGCTTTTATATTTACTTAAATATACGTAAAATATTTTAAAGGAATCGTTCATTTTTCAATTTCACCCTAATTCAGTCATCAGCATTCTTTTTAAGGTCGCTATATACATTTTCCAATCCTTATCATAAAATCGTTGAATCTAAAAACTTATATTATATATATATATACACTCAAGAGCCAAAACATTATAACCACCTGTCAATAACGAGTTGACCCACCTTTGGCGCGCAACACAGCTTCAACCCGCCTTGGTGTGGATCAATACCACCACTTAATATCAGTTAAATACCACTTCCACCTGATCACGGGCCTTCCACGTCATCCAGGCGAGTTCAGTGCAAAATGTAGGGGTGGTCATAATGTTTTGGCTCTTGAGTGTATATATATATATACATAAAATTTTGTTTTTAAAATCAATGTATTGAAAATAGATTTTGTAGAAATTATAAGCGAAATATAATTGTAGCTTACGTGTTTAACATTTTTTTTTATTTCTAATGCAGCCGGCAAACACTTAGACAGTTGTCTTTGATTTCTTAAGGCAAGCGCTGCGCCGACGTTACTCACTTAGCACTACCCAGGAGATGCGTGTAGCTTGAAGATAAGCTACGGACGCGGAGTAACAATATCTCCGCAACGCTATCCTGTTAGACCGGGACTTACGGTTTAAAGTGTGGTACTACCCGAAACCGAGCACCAGAGCGCTAGACACTCGGCCACTCAGGCCCTTAACTATTTAACGTTAATATTTAAATTTAAACACATAGCATTAGCGTTTAAACATTAGTTAACATAAATATTTAAAACATATAATCCAACCATTAATAATACATATTCTAGAGTTATTGTGTACTATAATCATGCTTCCTCCTACCTACTAGCAAGGGCGCCTCCCTGTGGCGTTCAAGAGAAATAGTCAGCTGGCCTACAAACTCTCACCTGGAGAGGAAATATATTTCACACACTCTGCGAGTATTCGAGTTTTGGTTAACGGCTTAGAAGTGGAATCCTTCCACGAACCTATAATTATCAGTCTTTAAAATGAGTTAAATATTGTAGGTCTCTAATTGTTTGTGCGTGAGTAATTAAAGCTGCGAGTTCTCAAACCTGTGCCTGAAGTATCTCAATCCAACCACACCCAGTTACAATCTGGTTGTCCAACTTGCACACTGCAGTACTAAATTTATGTAAAAGAACTAGAGGAGGTAAAAACAAAAGATTTGCAGTAATTTAGAATGCAATTTAATAAATTTAGATGCGAGATCGTAGTACTTTCCAAGCGATACTTGATTGCATACATCGTATTGAAAATCTTTTAAGCAATTATGGAATTACTAGAAGCTGAGATACACTGCTTCAACTAGTACAAGGCGTCTGATATACACAGTCCTTCACATAATGCCACATAAATAAGCCCAATGGAGCCCCCGCTTAGAATTCTTCAAGAATTCCACAAGCCAATGAGTGGCAAGTATTTGATGATTTTGTTGTTGTTGTTCCTTTAACAACAAAAGTCAGTGAGACTCATGTTCCTTAATTTATGCCCCGAACAACCATATATATATATATATATATATTGGTCTGTACTTGAATGCAGAATAATATGGAGAGATAAATGATAAAAAATGTAAAAAGGATTTCAAACATTTAATGAAAAAGGAAATATGCTCAATAGGAAATAATTGAATATATAAATGAAATATATTTAATTAAATGAAATATAAATCAAATGTATTAAATTAATGAAATATAAACTAAAGGAATATATAAATCAAATATATTCAAATAAAATAAAATGAAATACATTAATGAAATAAAATGAAATATATTCAATTAAATGAAATATATTCAAATAAAATAAAAGGAAATACATTAATGAAATAAAAGGAAATATATTCAATTAAATGAAATATATTCAAATAAAATAAAAGGAAATACATTAATGAAATAAAATGAAATATATTCAAATAAGTAATAAGCATTAAATACTTTTTGAATCATTAAAAATACAGTAAAGTTCATGAAATAGCAAATAAAATCTTAAAGTTAAGGACCATTACTAAAACCTGTAAAAAATTTGTAAAAGATTTCTGGACTAAAATATTTATAAAATTATTTTTTAAAGAAATGCATAAAGATTGCAGAACAAGATATTTCTAAAATTTTAGAATATATTTCAAATGCATGCATGAAAAATAAATTAGTTACTAAAAATCTCAGTACTTTATATTTACAATCATAGTTATTTGTTATCTGCAGTTATTGAATAGCTTTCTCAGTAGAACATTATTTCGAAAACCACATGTTATAAATTTCACACGTTAGTGATGAAAAATCGAAATGGGTTTTTAGGCTCAGGAAATAATTTTGTAAAATACGGTGCAAGTACGTGCACGAAATCTCTGTGCAAATAAACATTGCATTTCTGTTATAAATGTCATTTTAACTGCGGCAAATCTTTTGTCAACCTGAAAATAATTTCTATTCCGTACAATATCAACAAGAAGACATTTTACTAATCTATTTAAAACATCAGAAATAACAATCATTTCAAAATTTTCACTTTATCGTAAGCAATACATCCAGAAGTATTATAATTATATATAATTGTTGTATTATTTTTTTATTTATAAAATAAAAATCTACAAACATAAGACAAATGGAAATTTAAAAAAAGTTTTTTTTTTGTATGTACTTGAACGCAGAATAATATGGAGAGATAAGTAATAAAACATGCAATAAAGAATTTCAAGCATTTAATGAAAAATGAAATATATTCAATTATGAAAATATATCCAAATAAAATGAAATATATTCAATTATGAAAATATATCCAAATAAAATGAAATATATTCAATTAAATGAAATGAAATATATACTAAATGAATATATAAATGAAATATATACTAAATGAATATATAAATGAAATATATTCAATTAAATGAAATGAAATATATACTAAATGAATATATAAACGAAATATATTCAATTAAATGAAATGAAATATATACTAAAGGAATATATAAATGAAATATATTCAAATGAAATGAAATATATACTAAATGAATATATAAATGAAATATATTCAATTAAATGAAATGAAATATATACTAAATGAATATATAAATGAAATATATTCAAATGAAATAAAATATATACTAAATGAATATATAAATGAAATATATTCAAATAAAATGGAATGTATTCAATTAAATGAAATATATTCAAATAAAATAAAAGGAAATACATTAATGAAATAAAAGGAAATATATTCCATTAAATGAAATGAAATATATACTAAATAAATATATAAATGAAATATATTCAATTATGAAAATATATTCAAATAAAATGAAATATATTCAAATAAAATGAAATATATTCAATCAAATGAAATATATTCAATCAAATATATTCAGTCAAGTAATAAGCATTAAATACTTTTTGAATGATTAAACTATCGTAAAGTTCATGAAATAGCAAATAAAATTTTAAAGTTAAGGGCCTTTACTAAACTCTGTAAAAATTTCCGGACTAAAATATTTATAAAATTATTTTTTAAAGAAATGCATAAGGCTTGCAGAACCAGATATTTCTAAAATTTTAGAATGCATCTCAAATGCATACTAAACATAATAAAAAATAAATGAGCTTAGTCCTTTATATTTACAATCACGGTTATTTGTAACTGCAGTTACTGAATAGCTTTCTTAGTAGAACATTATTTCGAAAACCACATGTTATAAATTTTACAAGTTAGTGATGAAAATCGAAATGGGTTTTTAGGCTCAGGAAATAATTTTGTGAAATATGAAGCAAGTACGTGCACCAAATCTCTGTGAAATAAACATTGCACTCCTGTTATAAATGTCATTTTAACTGCGGCAAATCGATGACAACTCAAAATAAAGGACGTGACGTTGCCATGGAAACCATTGTATGAAAAAAAAGGACGGATTCAGCTTTTAGCAGATAAAAATACTAAATATTTAAACTTTTCTTTGAGATTTTTTTAAGCAGAAATTTCTATTATTTCTGTTATTTCTGAAAACTGAATATTTTAGAACATACAGCACACGCTTTCTCTGTCTTGAAATTATTCAGTTTGTAGGAAATGGAAGAAATATAAGATCGTTGAAAAAAGAAGCATTTTATTTCCAGAAAAAAAAATTATGTTTTAAGAAGGGATTTGAATTTGACGTTGAAACTGTTTTCAATCATGATAAAAGCAATTGATTTAAAAGCAGAAGTTGCATGTTATGAAAATGAAAACGATATGAAATTCTGACTTTTTAAAAAGATATTTTTCTATTTTGCATACTACTCAACCGCATTTTTTTTTATTACATTGAGAGAAAATTAATTAGTTTGTCCGTCGATTTTCAATCAATTGGCTAAATTATTTTATAATTTTAATTAATTTAATGAATTTAAGTTTTCAGATTTGGTAATCCAAATTCAACCTTTTCTAAACCCAATCCAAAATCAAATTCACCCTCTCAAACTTATAGCAGTTCTTTATTTACATGTTAATAAATAAACATTTGTATACATAAGAATTTTTATTTGTGTATTTATTTATGTATATATTATATTATATGTATATATTATATTATTATTATTATATTTTATAAATGCATATTTATATATTTTATCTATTTTAAATATATATTTTTTCCAGTAATCATGAATGTGAAAGCATTCTCAGTTACAATTGCATATTTATATCTTCATAAGCAAAAGACCGAGGTTTTTGTGATTTGATCTTTCCATTACAGAATAGCATATTTACTTTTTTTGTATGCTTGTATGTAGTGCGCTTTTATGCATATATATATATATATGTATATATATGTATGTATATAGAGTATGTGCATGTGATTTTATGTATATATGTTTGTACACGTGTATGTATAGGTATCAAATTTGGGTCATCCTATACTTCCATAAGTATACATCAATGTCCGTATGTGTGTGCGCATGGGTATGTGAGTTTGCGTCTGCATGCGTTTGTACGCGTGTATGCGTGTAAGTTTCAGCGTGTGATTGTACTTAGACATGTATGCGTGTAGGTTTGTGCATGTGATTGTATGTGTGTATGTTTGTGCTCGTGTGGCTGCGTTCAAGTGTGGATTTGTGTTCAAGTGTGGATGGATACATTTGTATATGCGCATGTATGTACGTGTGTATCTGAGTGTGTATATATGTGAGTGGGTACGTGTGTATGTGTGTGTGCAGGCAGGCATGTTCGTGTGTATGTGTTCTTTATTTGCTTGTGCATGCATATGATTGTATATTTATGTACGTGCATGTATATCTGTGTATGGAGTTTATGTATTTGTGTTTTCATGAATGCATGTGCGTGTATATATGTTTTCTTGTTGTGTTTGTTAACCTGTGCGTGTGTGTATGTATGCGTGTCTATAAAATGTGTGCATTTGCATATGTATGTAGTAACATGTGCATGTATGCGCGTGTGTACGCACGCCAAATAATATACTCACTCGCATACGACGCATACAAACATACTTACATGCACATACACTCAAGAGCCAAAACATTATGACCACCTGTCAATAACGAGTTGGCCCACCTTTGGCGCTCAGCACAACTTCAACCCGCCTTGGCATGGATTAATACTACCACTTAATACCATTTAAATACCACTTCCACCTGATCACGTGCCTTCCACGTCATCCAGGCGAGTTCATTGCAAAATGTAGGGGTGGTCATAATGTTTTGGCTCTTGAGTGTATTTATACATATGCTCAAACATATATTCATGCATATACATGCACATACATACATACATATGTACATTCATATACACATAAATATATATATATACACGCATGCTCATACAGCATATGCACATCATGCGCAAATGCACAAATTTATACACATGTATATACAAAAGCATGCACACACACAAGCGCACATATATACATATTGGAATGTATACATATACACGCATTTACGCATATAAATACTCAATGGATGTATCCACACATGGGTAAATATGCACTTAAATACACGCATGTAAATGCATTCGCAATACATAATTAAGTAGATATGCACTTGTAGCTGAGGAAGTACACATAATCTTGCTTATTGAAAGAAAGTATGCAGATTGAGGCATATAAATCCTCCTGCATATTTAAGCATACATCTTTACCCACACCAGTACATCACTGCTCATAGAGAAATGCAGATTTTAAAGTACATATTATGTACGAATTTATAAGTAACATACAAATAAAATACTAATTTTGATAGAGTTGAATTTGATTTGCAAAATAGGTGAATTTCTTTATTATACAGTATTTACTATGCAAATATTAAAAGTATATTTTTTTTTTATTTAACATTATTGTGGTTTTTGTGCAATAGTACACAAGTGGTTCATGCCCATTTTTTAAAGTATTTAAAGTACATATAAATAATAAAATATGAACAATAACATACTTGTTGCCAATATCAACACTACTTTCATTTAACTATCACTGGCAAATAAGAGCATATTATTCTTAACGCATTCATGTTATAAAAATTTTAGATAAAAATCAAATACATGTTTTTAAATGAATGAATTTCGACATAATTAAAGAATGTTAAAACATTATTATTTTTTCTGGTTTATAATGAAGGAAAAAAATACATACACTGCGTGAAAAAAGTAGAAGGACATTAGATTATTTTTGATAAATGAATAATGACGCATTTTTTAAACAATTAATTTATTCACAACGTTTTTACATGCAGATACCTGTACCTAGACAAAACAAAAAAGTACACAATTAAAAAAAATATATACTTAATAAAAAAATTGGTTTGACGATCTCATGATCAGTGAAAAAGTAGAAGGACACTTCTAAAAAGAGGTGTACTATATAAATTAATATGGAATTCTTTTCCTGTTGGGTCGAATTACTTCGAAGATCCTATTTGGCATCGAACTGTATAAAGATTGAATTTTTGTTTGGCAAAAATTGTCCCATACAAACTTTAATGATTTCTGCAGCTCAGCTACAGATTTAAACTGCTTTCCACCCTCGTAAACACGACATACAATCATTGCCCATATGTTCTCTACAATGTCGAGATAAGGACTTTTAGCAGGCCAATGTAAAAATCGAACATTGTTTGCTGCAAACCAATCTTTAACACCATTTGCAGTGTGAAATGATGCTCCATCTTGCTGAAAAATCCAGTCATCTCCTCCTAACTCTGTGCCATACGGGAGAAGATTTGAGTTTAGAGTCTGGATGTAGTCTGTATGGTTCTGTCTACCATTTAGAAAGACTAAACTTGTCCTGCCTCCATAGCCAATTGCTAACCATACCATTAAACCACCTCCTCCCATCTGTCGAGTAGAATAAGTTTCTTCTTCAATACCAAGAAAGTGCCAATAGTACTGATAACCATCTGGACCATCCAAATTGAATTTTTTCTCATCGGAAAATATAACTGAGATCCATTCTGAGCTCCAGGACATGTGGTCTTTAGCCCACTGCAGTCGGTTCTACATGTGTCCTTCATTCCACTTCGGATGGTGCTTCCGTTTTTTGAAGACAAACTTTTTTGAACGTTTTATGTAGTTATAGACAGTTCTTTTGGTTACATGTGTAATTCTTGATTGAAATTGCGCCTTGCCGACACTTCCACCAGTCTTTTTGAGTTCACGAATGATTTTTCGTTGATCACGTTGGGTGATTTTTTTGGTCTTCCTGTCTTTTTTTTTCTTCTGTCACTTTCAGGGTTTTTATGAAGTTCGAAACAGTATTAGGACTGATTCGTAGCTGCCGTGCAATCTCTCTCACACCTTTGCCTTCATTTTTATAGGCAACTATTTGGCCCTTCTGAAACTTACTTAAGGGTATTCCTCTGGGCATCCTAAAACCAACAAAACTATGAATTTCTAGCTAAATATTTTATTCTTGTTAAAAAGGAATTAAAAGAGAAAAAAACACTTACCTATAAACTTTCCAACAGCTTCTAATAGATTTTTTGGATGTGTCCTTCTACTTTTTTCACACACCCAAAGTTATTAAGTATTGCATTCCTAAGTTAAAATGATGGTAAAAAAAAATCTCATTTAACTTTCACTTAACGTAAATTAAAACTCTAACAAAACAACTCTACAAAAATCAGGTCAAAAGCAGTAAAATAAAAGCATATTGTACAAAAAAAATGACTGTCCTTCTACTTTTTTCCCACAGTGTACAAGATAAGAATTCATTAGTTTTAATGAATATATAATCCATTAACATATGGGAGATATTACAATCTTCAATCCATGTTATCTCTATACATTTTCCATAAAGGATGGGAAAACATGTACCCATTACATAGATTGGTCCATAAATCAACAGACGTTTGAATGATGCTTTTCATCAAAGCAAGGAATAATTTGGAAGCATTCCTGTCAGTTGCGTTGTATTATTAGATGAAATATCCCCAGTATCCCAAAAATGAGTAAGAACAATTTCCACATTTTCCTTACGAGAATTAATGTTCTAGATCAGGGGTGGCCAACTCACGGCCCGTCTTCAATGTTTGAGATTTATCACACTTTTACAAAATGCATTTATTTCATAATGGCCAAAGTAGTGAAAACAAACGTATTAAAAAAATGCATTATGCATCCATATATTCAAAAATTAACTGCCAAAATTATGAGAAAAAATTAACTTTGATTTGAAATAATATTCTTGCGAATATAGGACAGATATTGCTTGTTTTATTTATGAGTATACAGTTATGAGTTCGCAGAATAATTAAATTATATTCTATAACTCATAATGCGCTCAACTTGGTGCATTTAATTTAACAGGTTCTATGTTTCACTTTAAGTGACCTCAACGATGCAGTTACAATCCCTATATACGCGCAGTTGATTGTTGATAGCAGAGCAAACCAGACTCTTAGTTGAAGTTGTTAGCGCTTTAGCCTGCAAATCGTTTTTTTTTTTAAATGAAATTGACCAAACACAAAGCACGCTCAAACATAATGGAAGCTAACCTGCAACACCAATTACGATGCGCAAATACTGAAATTGAGATCGATTTGCAAAAGCTAAGTGAAACAGGCGAGAAACAAATATCGCATCAGTAAAATAAATATTTTTAATGATTTCATTTTTTTATTTCGTTTATATTTATATATTTTTTATAATTCTTTACAATACACGTTTAGTATCATTATTATTTTATTATATATGTTTACATGTAAGAATAATGGTAAACATAATAATACTACTGTGCCCAAAAAGTAAGACCAATTATTGATTTTTGAAAAACTCTTTATTTATTCTTCCAAATTTATTTCATCCCCTAGGGACACAATGCACTTATGCCAACTTTTTTTCCCAATCTTTAATGCATGCTAAAAAGTCATCGGCAGGGATAGCCTTCAAAGAGCGCGGTGATTCCCGTTGATGGTCGACCAGAGGGCTCTTCGTCTTCAACGCGTTCTCTGCCTTCTTTTGAACCGTTTATACCACTTCTAAACATTTCTTTCTGATATAGGAATGCTCACCGAATGACTTCTAAAACATTCTATACGTTTCCGCAAACAAAATTGAATACAAGTTCTTTGCTCAATTAATTCAGACATTTCAAAAATCGCCAAAATCACTTTTAGCGTCTCACAAAGCCAAGCGTAACTCAAACACTAATGAATATTTTTCCGTGAAATTTCACACAGATATTAAGGACAGTGCCAGCAACCTAAAAAAAAAATTGAAATTCCAAAAGCCCAGGGAATTTTAAATTGAAAATTGGTCTTACTTTTTGGACACAATAATAATAACTCTAATGTTTTAATTTTTCATTCCAAAAGGTGTACCCACAAATCTAATATAGGGATATATAATTTTATATGAGGCCCGCGAAGTGATGATGAATTTCCAAAATGGCCTTCAAGATAATTTCTATTGGCACCCCTGTTTTCGATAATTTAATATAACTGCAACAAGTGATGAATAATAATTCTAGTTTAAAATCAACATATCCTAAGTATTTTTGGGAAACTTTTTAAAATTAAATTTTTTTAAAATTTTTAATTATTAAAAATTTTAAACTAGATTTTTCATACTGTTGCTGGGTTGTCATTAACTACTAGAAAAGAAGAATTATAACAGATTGAACATTATCAAGGTGAACCACGTTGAGCCAACCTCATTGCACTCATATTTTGCTACCAGATTTTTTTTTAACGAACAATCCCATGGATAGCTGCAGTGGCTTTCCTACCACCTCAGTTTAAAAGAAAAACTTTGCGATCTACAGATGTATCGTGCCCATACGGGACATAGATATGGTTGCTTTCCGGTTCGCTTTGTTTAGCGGATTTTGAAATCTGGAAACGAAACGTTTATTATTTTATCAATGCAAATCTTATAATTTACCTTTAATTACTTTTAATTTACCCTTAATATTTACCTAATTTTAACTAATTATTTGATTAATTTCTTTCTTCATTGTAAAATTATCAATTTATAATATATATATGTATACAGGGTTATTATAATTAAAGTTCCACTTTCAAAATTCTGTAAAAGAAGGACCAATCGTCACAATGAGTTTAAATTTGAATTGAAGATACTTGAAGAAGGGGGAAACGGTACGGCATCAAAAAAAGTTTCGAATGTATTAATAGATGCCGCTGTAAGCGGCATAAAGAAAATGAATTCGGATGTCAGTGATATTTTGAATCAAAATTACACCGTATTTGGCATGAGTTAACATTAAACCAAATGTAACTAATGTTAGTGTTCAATGTGTTTGATTTTTTCGGTTTTTTGGTGGAAAAAAGGACTTCCAAGTCATTTAACAGTTGTTAGCGGAAAGCCCCTCCACCACGTCAAGGTCATACCAAATTGGATGGGAACAATCGGTGAATTTGGAACTTTTTTTGATGCCATACCGCTATCGTATCCTCAGTTCGAATTTGAACTCATTGTGACGAGTGGTTCTTTTTTTACAGCATTTTGAAAGTGGGACTTTAATTATAATCACCCTGTATATATATATATATATATGGTACTTACGTATTAACAAGAGCCAAACCTTTATGGATGACAATGCGCCATGTCACGTGGGCCAATAAAGAGCAATCTTCTGGTTCGCACGCGCACGCAGTTATACGTTAACATAACTAACAATTAATAATATATTATTTTGAACGCCAACCAGATGGCAGTTATCGCGTAGAACAGATAAATGCGCGGTTTTTCATGTGAAATGACGTGATGATGACTGCGACCGAATTCAAACGCAGTTGTCACAGATTATGGGTCATGCCATTTTCTAATCCCACATGATAAGCCATAACATCCCACCTGAAATTGTTAGATTGCAAATGCCAGTCGAAATTTAAAACTGCCAAATCTGTAGCCAAGGTAGCGTTAATACGTAAGGACCATATATATATATGTTATATTGTATATGTTATATTAATGTAATTATTTAGATAAGTTTTACAAAATAAAATTTGTTCAGTTAAAACATCGACAACAAAGGACAGTAATTTTTTGAAGGGAGGGGGGACAGGTAGGAAATAAATTAATCTTTAGAGTTTTAGAGGGAATAGTAACTTATACTTGATAGAAGACAGGAAAGATATGAAGTTGAAGAAAACAGAGCATTATTATTCTTTAGTGTTCAAAGAGATTAAAACATCGCCAACGAAAGGTTACATGGCCCTCTGTAACCACCGGTTCTTCCGGGGGACAGGTAGGAAATAAATTCCCGGCGAGTTTTAGAGGGAATAGTAACTTGTAGTGGTTCGAATCCACTTTAAACCGTAGGTCCCGGTCCTAATATGATAGTAGAACGGGGGCATTGTTATATGAAGTATCAAGTTAACGCGCCCCTGGGTAGTTATTACGTCTGTTAGTAACGTTGTTTAGTGTTACCCTAAGGCATCCAAGACAAAGCTGTAATATGTGTTTGCCAGCTGCATTGGAACAAAAAATAATATATTGTGTAATAAGGATCGGAAATTATAATGAAAACTAATAATTTTAATAAAGATAATTTTAAGAAATAATAATTTTAATAAAGAAAGATTAAAAAATTTAATTATTTTACATTTCTTTTTGATTTTACAACATTTTATAAAGTATGTAACTGATACAGACTTGTCAATTATAGGATAACATATTTGTTTCTTTAAAATCTTTTTTATCAACTCAGATTTGCAATTATTAACAATGCTTTCCTGTTACAACTTTGACTGTTTTGTCTTTATCTGTTTTCCTGTTGATATTTTCAAAAGAATCAGCAATGAACTCTTAAGATTATTTTACGCAAATAAATAATCTTATCATATTTTATCTTCTTGTTTTAAGAGAAGTGAAATGGTTGTTTTGTAATCTGTTCCATTAATATTTCAATGACTTATCGTAAAAAATAACTACACTTGTTAAACAGATATAAAATATCAAACAAAAATACACAAGGACAAATTTAACTTTATATAAATTTTTTATATTTGGTCTGTTAATAAATAAACAAATTCAGCTTTTTTATAATTGAAATAAGTGAAATACAAAATGTTCATCGTGGCGCCATCTATCGAATTTTTGAAGAACTGTAAGTGTACACATAAACAATTTTCAGAATCTATGTAAATTTCATTATTATATTCAAGACTATAAAAATTAATGTGATTGATGGAATTATGAACACTTTAAGGATTTAATTTCTAAAATGTATAATTTATTTAAATAAAACAAAATAAATAAAACATTAACGATTTACTGAATGCACCATTATCAGAAGATTTTCTTTTAAAAAATTAGAATCACTATATCTGTTCTAAAATCACTGTATCTAAATTAAAGAAAATTATACTAAAATTAAATTTGATGGAATTCACGTTATTTTAAAATGAAAAATTAAATAAAGAACCTAACTTTGTCTTTTATGTCGATTTTTCTTTAGTATGTTTAGCATCGGTGGCCCTCATATAACACTTATGTATCCCATGAACAGCCCACGGCCCTATGAGGATGATACTGCCTTCCAAGAGAAATATTAGAGTAAATGTATATATTATAGGTGAAAACCTGGAAAACTCCCCCAGGCAGCCGGACTATTGATACAAGACGCTTTTTTGCACATATTTTCACAATCGACCTCGAGTCTTCTCGTCTCTGAAAACAGTGATAACATGCGTTATAAAATTATTTTGTTTTCTTGAAATTTTTTAAACTTTTATTATCTAGCTTTGCTCTTGTATTCTTTTATCTCATATCTCGGGCTAAATGGGTATAACGGAGAATTACGTGGATACATTAAATAAAACAGTTTAAAAATTAATTTTCCATTGATTGTTAAATGTTTCCTAAAACATTTATTTACCAGATTTTCAATATTTTGCTTTATCATTTCAAGTTCTATATTAATAAAACCATATTAAAATTAGTAAATATTTATATTCCATATTAATACATAATTATTTTATATATTCATTATTTGATTCCATTTTTACATAATCTTTCATCTCTTAAGTCATAAAAGAATTATTCTCACATTATAATTATTTGGAATCTTCAGTTTCATCGACATCCTATTATCAGGGAATATTAATCTTCTATCCATATAATTATTACATTTTGATGTAAAATCCTCATCCTTTTCAATGAGTTGGTCGATACATTTTATATTTTTTCCCAGATGCACTAAGTATACTGAGCCAAACCGAATACCCAACTTGATTCGTCGTCCTTGCAGCCTAGGTTGGCAAATCCATCCCTCCATCCGTCCATCCATCCACCCATCCATCCATCCACCCATCCATCCATCCGTCCATCCATCCGTCCGTCCATCCATCCGTCCATAAATCCATCCGAAAATCCGTCGGTCCATCCATCCGTCGGTCCATCATCCATCGTCCGTCCATAGATGCCATCCATTCACCCAGCCATCGGTCCGTTCGTCCATCCGTCTGTCTATCCCTCCTACCTCTCGTCCTTTCATCCATTCGTCCGTCTCTCCATCCATCCGTCCGTTCGTCCGTCCATCCGTTCTTCCACTCATCAATCAATCCATCCTTCCTTCTCTCCATCTATCCGTTCATTCGTTCATCCGTCCATCCACCCATCCGTCCATTCGTCCATCCACCCATCCGTCCATCCACCCATCCATCCATCCGTCAGTTCCTTCATCCATCCGTCCATATATCCCTCCATCCATCCTTCTGAATATCCATCCATCTCTATCTATATCTATTTATCTATATCTATCTATCAATCTCTCTCTCTCTCTATATATATATATATATATATATATATATATTTATAGAAAAGTACATATATACAAAAAGTAGAAAAAAACAACCAGGGAGAGAAATAAGTTCTCTAGGGAATCAGTAAAACGAAATAATTATAATAACCTGAATACAGTTTTATCCCCAAAACATTGTGAACATGTTAATTTGATGACTGGATCAAATTAACTGGAATTAGATGACTGGATCCAAGTCAAAACAAATCTAGCGAAGTATTCCAATAACATAGATGAATTTTAAAAAAATCTAAGGAATAAAACTAATAAAGGACAATTCAGTATATTAATTACACACATATATAT
Organism: Caerostris darwini; assembly: GCA_021605075.1. Lineage (NCBI taxonomy): Eukaryota > Metazoa > Arthropoda > Arachnida > Araneae > Araneidae > Caerostris > Caerostris darwini. The sequence goes on from BPLQ01007048.1 coordinate 184,978, forward strand.
AGGAGAAATATTTGCAATGTATTTACAATAATTCATATACTCATGCATATAATATGCGCATTATATACATCAGTTAAAATACATGTATAAATACGTTGACAATATTTCTGCTATTATGGCTCAGATGCTTTTTTTTTATTTTTCAATAAAAATTTCCTTCAAAAGTTTTATTATATTTCAATTTCTATCATTAAAATTTAATTTATGTACGTCGTTTCAAAGGATTTACTACATTTACGTGAAAATTTTCTGATGAAGTTTCTAGTATGTTGCAAAACATTCAATGGCGAGGCCATTAAGATTTATATTATAATGTAGCATTATTTGTAGAATTTTGTAATAATTGTAAGAATTGTAATAATAGATTTTGTAATATATTGATTAGTTTGCATTAATCATATCATATAATTTGATACTTCTTAAAAAGGAACAAATTTATTACCAGATATTCTCAATAAAAATGCTCTTATGAGAAATTTATTTAGATAAATAATGCAATATTATTTTTTCGCAGTGCTTTTGTAAATGCGTTATATTTGCATTATTGTCAATAATGCAAATACGTTATTGACAATGTTTTTATTTATTGCTCTGACGATTCCAATGCCTTTTTTGGCATTCTTTGGTTGCTAGATTTATACCTTTTTCCATTAGATACTTCATATTCTTGATATAAACTTTGAACGACTTTTCAAGAGTATTTTCATTGATAATTTTAAGAATTTTTTGTCGCATTGTAGTTAATAAACTCGGAAAAAGTCCATGAAGTAGCCCAATTTCGGATGCGAGACATTCCTAACTGTCACACAATCTACTTGTTTCTGATAATAGCACTATTCTCAACACCCCCCCCGCAATGGATTCAAAACTTCGCTCTTATGCACATTAGCTACCAATGGACAATTGCAATCAATTGTTTGTAAATAATGTTTTCGAAATCCTTTCTTTCCAATCCACTGAAATTTCCCCTCTTTTTTTAATGCTCCTTTAAAAATACACTCAAGAGCCAAAACATTATGACCACCTGTCAATAACGAGTTGGCCCACCTTTGGCGCGCAACACAGCTTCAACCCGCCTTGGCATGGATTAATACCAGTTAAATACCACTTCCACCTGATCACGTGCCTTCCACGTCATCCAGGCGAGTTCATTGCAAAATGTAGGGGTGGTCATAATGTTTTGGCTCTTGAGTGTATACGTTACCTATGACATGTAATGCGGGACAGATATTCTTAAAAATCCTGTGAGAAGGCATGTTTTTCCCTAATAGCTCGTCGGTTGGCTGTCCGCGCCCACATCGGTGAAACCCCAGGCCCACCGATGCTAACCATAAAATAAACCAAGGGATGACTATACAAATAAGTGATGTACTATTATTACGGATTGACAATATTTATTCGCCATTCCTTTTGTATCAGGACGTTTAGACCGTTAAAGCCGAAATGCATCACATTTGCTAATCACATTCATAAAATTAGGAAAATTTCCAATAGACAACTCGAGACGAAAGGAAGAACAAAAGGTGACATTTTATACCATTCGCTGTTATGTACTCTACTGCAGAGCTATCGGGCAGAAGGACCCAAGTTCAAATCTGCGAGCCTCATCTGCTGTTTCCCGAAATGAGGAGACACTATGACGATTGTGACAAATGTGTAAAGCTTCTCGCATCGATAATCAGATAAATATATACACTAAGAGCCAAAACATTATGACCACCCCTACATTTTGCAATGAACTCGCCTGGATGACGTGGAAGGCACGTGATCAGGTGGAAGTGGTATTTAACTGGTATTAAGTGGTGTTATTAATGCATGCCAAGACGGGTTGAAGCTGTGTTGCGCGCCAAAGGTGGACCAACTCGTTATTGACAGGTCATAATGTTTTGGCTCTTGAGTATACATGGAATACAATCGACCAAAAACCTTCCGCAAAAAACTAAATGAAATAGATAGGCGAAATATTTTAATCGTCTTCTTGAAAATTTGTTTTTGTGGATTCTTAACTTATATTTACTTTTTTCCATTGTATCAATACTTATAGTTACTTTTGTCTATTGTATTAAAAGATTTACTTTTCACCATTGCATTAAAACTTATATTTACTTTTCTCTCTTATATTAAAATTTTTATTCCATTGTATTACTGTATTAAGTGGAAAAAAATGTAATTTTATAATTATTCCATGGTATAACTTACTTTTCTGAATTGTATTACTTTGTATTCACTGTATTAAAAATTTTTTCTCTTTTATTTTTCTCCATAGTATAAATTTTATTATTTATTATTGTATTTTATTTTGTTCATGGTTGTATACTTGGAAAAAAACTCATAAATAATACCAAAGAATATGCTTAATAAAATTCATATTTTTAAATTTGAAATTTTTCTCAAAATAGAAATTTTTGTAAAATTAAAAAAAAAAATTTTCCCCTAACAAGCAAATTATTTAATGAATTATCTTCATTTTGTAATATATATGTGCCAACTTTAATTCGTCAAACCCTACAGAATTCGTACATT